>JAIGNY010001306.1:562500-1010000 GCA_020152595.1 Chiridota heheva
GCAGCAATATTAATACGACTCATGGTTTAATATCAAACCGAATTACTTTGTATTCTGTAAACCCACTTTGTTTCATAAGGTTTTTGATCATGGCAGAATTCAGTCGTTCAATACACTTTAAGCTATAAATTTCAAAACCAAAGAAAAAAATTTGATTCAACATTTTGTTTCAAACATTTAATTTAGTAGTGATAAACTATATTTTCAGTCATTTAGTAATCGTGGTTCAACGAAAAGTTCATGTTTAACGAAAATAACACATGTATATTTGAATATATCTTTTTCTACATGCATTTCCTCAAATAATTTATAGAGATAATATAATTCATATATGTATGTTAATAAGCTATTACCTAGAGCATCCACAAAGAATGTTATAAACCAGCTACACTTTGAACCAATGAAATCATTTTTAACTTGTTCCCTAAGTGATAAACACATGAAATGTTCAATACACGTGACATCATTGGAAGTTTCCATTGCTAGTACTTACAGTAGTATGCACTAAACAGCAAAGCTTTTCAAAAGCTGAAATTAACAGTAAATGGGGTCAAAATGTGTATTTATTTTCATATTTGAACAGTTTTGACTGGGTTCAGTGTTTAGAAATATATTTTACAATGTAAATGTCACAGGGGATTGAATTCAAATTATTGAGAGAATTAACCATCATTTTTCTTGACGATCATATCATGAATGGTTATCATAAAAGTGACAAAAAAAACAATGGATCTTCATTCCCGTTGTACATTAATTATTCCATAGTGATTTTTTCCTTCAATGATCATTATTATCATACTATTTTAGCGACGTTTTTTTCCAGCAGAAAGTTGCAATTCTCCCACTCCAAAAACCTCAAAAAATATAAACAAAAAATTAAAAACACGTTTGATGTTTAACCTAGTAACCATGGTGGCAGTTGATTTAAGAAACTGTTGACAGGTCCCTGCTTGAATAAAGGGCCTTACCGTGTTGTTTGTGAGCAGAACTAACACATACTGTAGGGGTTTACTATCGTCATGGAGGTACAGTTGAAAAGACCGTCAAGGTTTTGCAAGTGCATAAATTTCAATCATTTTTGCATTTCTGTGTTTGATTTTCTTTTTGGTATCAATTAATTTTATTTGTGACATTGTAAACTTTAACCAAAAGTATTTTGTTCAGAAAAGCGGTGAAATAATGTTTTTATATTACTGATACCCCAATGTAGTCAATGTTTCAGTCTTTGTGTGTACAGTATATGGTATTTAATACTCATTCATAAAATCTGAAGAACAGTGCCAGTTCTCATTGGGTGATGTATGTGTTTTAGACCTGTGGCTTGTTCAAGGGTTGCATTTTCTTGGAAGTTGAATCCAACCAGGGATACGTTTATAGACAAACTATCTGTGTTATCGCATTGATGTTTGGATTAAAATTACATAGTGGGTTATGGTTTTAAACAATAGATACTAGATCTTTGCTTTCCGTTTTGATTTCTTTTGCATTTAACAAACATCGATACAATCATACATCAGTTAGCTACAGTAAACAGAACACGTTTTCAATAACAAAACACATACATTTTCTAATAAACATGATCTTAGGGAAGGAAAATATCAACATTTTGGATTATCACGGTTGTTTGGTTTTTGAAAAAACCGTAAAACTGAGTATATTTATAAACATTAATAGCCGCTTAAAACCAGTCTACCATGAAACTTTAGTCTAATACCTTCCTTGTGTTTTGATATCTCAAACGCTGAACTTTCCTTCTTTTCCCTAAAGGAAAACCTAATATGTTGTACTCCAATGTATGATTATGCTTGTCATTACTCAAGCTTATTTCGTATTTGTAAGTAATTATTATTGAATGTCCTTTGTTGATATTAGAGACGTTGTGAAGCTGACGGCTCAATTTGTTGCAAGGAACGGTCGGCAATTCTTGACAAACCTCTACAACAAAGAACAGAGAAACTTCATGTTTGATTTCCTTCGACCTCAGCACAGCATGTTTACATACTTCACAAAACTTGTGGAACAGTACACAAAGGTAAAAATTCTATATTAAATTTATATGTAGCTTCTAAGATGGCTGTGAGAATAACTTCCGACCTATTAGGAACCACCATCATGGATGGGGACGTATAAGGGATCATAAAAAAAACTGTGATGACCTTATGTATTGAACAAAACAACCATGTAATGTCCGAGACTCGAAAGGTGTGTGATGTATCATCAAACGGTTAGGTACTGCCTACAATGAGGTGAACAAGAGGCATCATATGATGCAAGAATATTTCTCCATGTGGTACATCTGCATGTTACCCCTGCTCTGCTTTACAGACATGTGCTTTGCATTGGGTATATGTTTCTGCCATTAATATGTCAAGATTTACATTGTACATGGCATCTGTTTTATTGTGATTAATGTTATTTTACGATTCATTCAGTGATAGGATCTCAGAATTGTCCTCTTGACTCAAGTTTTGTTTTGATGTCTAGGTATTGATTCCACCCAAAGACCTTCAAAGCAAGTTGATGGCATTTGGAGAAAGCTCCAAGCTGGTGATGAAGGATGTGCTGTACCGGGTGGAGTGGGAGAAAGTGCAGGAGAGGAAGAAGAGAAAGGAAGAGGAGGAGAGGGAGAGGCAGAGAGGTAATGAATATTCATCATATGGATATAAGGGTGTCATGATAGGCCATAAATTGTAGAACAAACATTTTTGGTTACTTGCGTCAGCAAAGGAACCTATGTATTTAACTTGGCGTGTGTGTGTGTGTCTGTGACACTTGCTTAGGTACGCTCTAACTCAAGATAGGAAAATTGGTATGGAGTCACATTTGGTAGGTAGGTCCGCCATATTGTGAAGATGTGCCCTATTGTTTTTGGTGCCCGTAGGGGTCACCTGGGGTCAGATATCGGCCAAAAATGGAAACACTTTTAGTGACAATAACTCTTAGTGCCAAGATTCTGTACATTTGATATTGTGGGACAAGTTGTGTTTGGAGTAGGGGAATATTTTCATACAAAACGGCCATGTGATTGAAGGTCAAGGTCAGGGTCAAAAACAATTTTTTTGTCAAAGTGCATAATATTGAATTTGGACATTGGACTATGGATATTGGACTCGAATTTGACAATGATAATAACTCTTAGTGCCAAGATTCTGTACATTTGATATTTGAGACAAGTTGTGTATAGAGTAGGGGAATATTTTTTAACAAAACGGTCATGTGATTGAAGGTCAAGGTCAGGGTCAAAAATAATAATGAAATAATGAAAATAAGCTTGACGCCAAATAGTTATTGATTTGAAGAACAAATGATATAATTTATTTTTATGATTTACTTGAATTAAGTGTACTTGTTTTCCATTAAACACAGTTCTTGATAAGAATACATGGAATGGTATAAATAGAAGTCCAGAGTCCATGCCATGATACCCTAAGAGCTGTTGAAAGACTAGTGTGGTTTCACATCAGCAAGGCCAGGAACTATCATTTTATTTTGCTATTACATAATACACTTTTATAACATTGACCTCGCTCTGTCTCATTGTGAAGTTACATTTAATGTGTTATGGATATCTTTTTTTTTTTTTGGAATCCAGAGTGTCAAGTTACATTTGACTCAAGGTCAATAGTCAAATCTGTAAAATTATGCTTATTTTGGGAGAAAAATGCCTCTAATAACAAGTTAATAATTTTTTGGTATGTGATAGACCTTGATGAGCTGCAAAGAATGAGCCATTTCCCCACTTAAATAGCATGCCTGGTTCTGGAGTTACGGATGACCTCCATCTGCCCCAAAATTTCATTCTGTAGCAAGGAACCATATTGCCCTTGGGCTCTTGTTGATGTAGTTATTATCACTATCAGTTAGTCATATGATTAAATATTTAGGTGTGTGGCTCAATGAAATCATTGTTTCCTAATTCCCACATTACAAAGAAATGTTGAATTGCAGGTAGGCAATAAATATTCATGACCTCACAGTGTTGTTGAACATTAAAATGAACAAAAGTCCGTTTAAATGAACAAAAGTCCATTCAAATGTTTACAAAAGTAACCAATTGATTATTCATGACAACAATATTGTTTGCTGTGGGTTTTTTTTAGGACTTTGTATTACTTTGTTATGTTTCGTACTATATTTTGTTTCTCTATGTAAAGTGCATTGAGGCCGTTGGTATATTTCGCTATATAAAAGTATGTTATTATCATTATTTAAATAAGTAAACGTTTATCAAAATGTTTACAAAATTAACAAAATTAATTATCATGACATCAGTATTGTTTTCTCTGTTATAAACATTTAAATGAACAAGTCCCATCTAAATGTTAACAAAAGTAACAAAATTAATATTCATGTTTTTAACATTGATTGTTAATCATTAATATGACCAAAAGGCCATGTAAAATTTTTCCAAAATAACATAACATTAGACCACAAAGGAATATGAAGAAAGGAAGAAATCAAGTCATTTTGTATAAATAGTAAAAACCAAAGGTTGAAAAACTTGTGCTAAGCACTTGATAAAGTTCAAGCTCATTTAGACCTGGTGTTACTATTTAGGCAATATTTAAAACAAGGTGAAAGAAGCCATTTAGCATACAGTACCTCACATCAGTCATTTTACATGAAGAAACTAGCAGCACTTTATACCCATGTCATAAAGTGGATAGTGACATAAAGTAGACCCGTGATTAGTAAAACATTATCCAGTACCAAAAGAAGCTACATAATGTCTGTAACAACAAATTTAAATATTGCTTATGTAATGAGCCTTCTGACAAAATATACAGGATATTGAACAGAAAAGTAACGATTAATCAGTTATAAGATAACATTTTTAATTGATTTTTTAAGTAAATTTATGGGTAAAAAATTGAAAGCATTAGCACTAGTTATCTCCGCCTACAAAGTTGGACAGAGGTTATGTTTTCGCTTGTTTGTTTGTTTGTTTGTTTGTCTTTCATTAAGATATCTCAAAAACTGATGATTGGATTTGGATTAAATTTGGTGCGTAGTTTTGTTACTGCTTAAGGAAGAAATTATTAAAATTTGAGACATATTGGAACTGTGGATGGGTGCAAATGGGCGTGTGGGAACATTTTATGGTGAGTTTGTCTGTCATGAAGATATCTCCAGAACTGATGATTGGATTTTGATTGAAATTGGTGTGTGGTTTTGTTACTGTTTTAGGAAGAAGTGATTAAAATTTGGGACTTATTGCAAAAGAAGAAAGGCAGAAATTGAGGGGTGGGGATGTTTTAGGATGAGATCTGTCAAGACTAAGTTGTCAAGACTAAGTTGAAACTTTCCAATGAAATGCGCTGAACAATGACTGCGCTCTAAATGAAGATCCAAACAATCAATTTTCTGGACTGAAAGAGACTTACATCAAGTGTTCTCTGGAATCAATGAAAATGAAACAATTGGTCTCTGCCATGAATGGAAAATGATGGAATGTGAATCCTGGCTGAATAGAGCTCAAACAATGATGCTTCACTTGAATAAAACTAAAAACAATGGTTGGCCTTGAGTAAGAAATCCAGTCAGAAGATCTTCAAGTGTTCAGATTGCAAATGTTGTATTTGTATTTCACTTTTAGGCATATGCCAGGGAAAGCACACGTAAGTCACAATGACTTGTTTTCAGTGTGCACCTGATGAATTTGCCAGGATGTTCATTACAGATCAAAACTTGGGGATAAATCTTGGTGGACCTAGGATTTCCAAGGTAGATTATATTGGGTATGGGGATCAAATGAACTCTAATATTATTCTAGGCATGTTGGAATTGCAACGGGGTGGAGGTATGCGCTCTACAGAGTGCTAATATTCTAGTTACTTCTGTACTACTATTATCCATGCAAGTTGCACCAGGGACCATTGACTGGCACTTCCCTGCTTACACCAAAATACAATTAGTGGAATATATATCAGAACAAGAAAAGTAACCACTTGAAATGGAAACAACGCATGGACGAGTATTTCTTAATAGGCTGCAGCTCTACAGAGTTCTGATATTCTAGCTGTGTATGTTTTCAACTTCTAAAGGAAAAATTCATCTTGAAGCAAAGTTAGAATTAGCACTGTCCTGCGTTTAAGCACAGCACAAATGAACAGCAACACAGTTTCTGTTTTGATTGGAGTAAAATTGTCCATTGTTATATGGGGATATATTCTACTGACTAAAGCTTGGTAAAGTTGAAATGTTAGAAGCTACATAAAATAATTTATTCCTTTATTTTGCAGTTGCATATTCACAGATCGATTGGCATGACTTTGTTGTTGTGGAAACGGTGGATTACAAACCAAATGAACCAGGATCCTTCCCTCCTCCAATCACTGTTGAGGAGGTGGGAAGCAGAGTCATCGCAGAGGAGCGATTCGAGCAGTTTGGGGTAAGACACAAACTCGCGCAATTTGAGTTCAATTGAATTTTGTAGCTCAGCTTACTTTTGTATATGGTACATAAATTGAGACAATGATACAGTGAACAGCAATCACAAACAGCATTGCTGTTATGTGCAGTTCTTCTCATTTATAAGTTCGTTTTCACTATATGCAGATCTTTATTAGAGACCATATTGAAGTATGAAAGTGAATATTAACATACAGCATAGATTAAAACCTGTTAGCCTTTGCTTGACATTTGATATTTATCACAGACACATTCATTACTAATCCATCACGTTCTCCTTGCTTGCCCCCTGTGCAACCTTCCCAGAGCTTCCCTCGCTCCCCACAACTCAATTGCTGAGTTCTTTCAGAAAAGTCTTCCGGATAAAATTATCTCCTACCTTCATCATGCCTCCCTCTACAACCATATTTAATTCTCCCCTCCCCCTCCCTTTTTGTTTTTGTTTCAACCATGCACCTTCCCTCTCAATCACAGCTTTCTGACCTTTTGTTCTTGAATTTCTCTCATTCTCTTCCTGTTCCCTTCCCTTTCCACCTCTAGAATGATCTGACTCTCAGACACAATTTGACCTTCGTTGTCATGGTGCCGTTAAGCTCTCATCAAACAAACAAACATTTCTACCTAAATCTTTTCCATTCCAACATGCTGTTATATCAGTCGACCACTAGCTTCCTTATTGTTTCAAAGCTTTCAAATTATTTTTGGCAACATTTGTAAATTCCTACCTCACGAAGCCCCACTCCTGACACACTAGCATGTCATGGATGTAGAGGGACATGTGGAGAAAGAAATAGAAAGATAACTAATTTCCATGTTTCAAGGTTTCTAAAGTTTGCTCGTGAGTAGATTTAGAATTTTCTTTCACAAATTAGATTAAAGTTTGAAGGTTATTTCTCATTCTTATCAATTTAATGATAATGTACAGTAGCAAGTGTTAGACGGGTTGAATATATAAACATACAATTGGACCCAGAAATTTGTCAGGCCTCCAGAAAGAAAAAGAGGGCAAAAAAAAGGAAATGGGGAAAAGAAAGGAAAAGGGGGCAAAAAAAAGGGCAAAAGGGCAAAAGAAAGGGGAAATGTGCAAAAGAAAGGGAAAAGGGGCAAAAGAAAGGGAAAAGGGGCAAAAGAAAGGGAAAAGGGGCAAAGAAAGGGAAAAGGGGCAAAGAAAGGGAAAAGGGGCAAAGAAAGGGAAAAGGGGGCAAAAGAAAGAAAAAGGGGCAAAAGAAAGAAAAAGGGGCAAAAGAAAGGAAAAGGGGAAAAGGAAAGGGGAAAAATTAAGGAAAAGAAAGGAAAAGGGAGAAAAGAAAAAAAAAAAAAAGAGAAGGGGCAGGAAAAGAAAACAAAAGGGGCGAAAGAAAGGAACAGGGGCAATAGAAAGGAAAGGTGGGAAAAGATAGGAAAAAGGGGCAAAAGAAAGGAAAAGGGGCAAAAGAAAGAAAAAGGGGCAAAAGAAAGAAAAAGGGGCAAAAGAAAGGAAAAGGGGGAAACAAAGGAAAAGGGCAAAAGAAAGGAAAAGGGGCAAAAGAAGGGAAAAGAAAGGAAAAGGGGGCAAAAGAAAGGAAAATGGGCAAAAAAAGAGAAGGGGCAGGAAAAGAAAGGAAAAGGGGCAATAGAAAGGAAAGGTGGGAAAAGATAGGAAAAAGGGGCAAAAGAAAGGAAAAGGGGCAAAAGAAAGGAAAATGGGCAAAAGAAAGGAAATGGGGCAAAAGAAAGGAAAAGGGGCAAAAGAAAGGAAAAGGGGAAAGAAAGGAAAAGGAAACAAAGGAAAAGCCGGAAACAAAGGAAAAGGCGGAAACAAAGGAAAAGGGGCAAAAGAAAGGGAAAAGAAAGGAAAAGGGGCAAAAGAAAGGAAAAGGGAAAAGGGGGAAACAAAGAAAAATGGCAAAAGAAAGGAAAGTGCAAAAGAAAGGAAAAGGGGCAAAAGAAAGGAAAAGGGGCAAAAGAAAGGAAAAGGGGAAAGAAAAGAAAAGGGGAAAAGAAGGAAAAGAAATGAAAAGTGGGAAAATATGGGAAAAGGGGCAAAGAAAGGAAAAGGGGGGAAAATCTTTGAAGGAAATTGATTAAACAAGATAGTGCCTTTTGGAATTGATCATTCAGCTTTGTAATTGTTGTTGCAATTTACTTGTAGAAATAATTTTCCAAGATTTGTAAAATATTTTTTCACCTCTGAAATGTTAAAAGAGCAACCTCTTATCTTTATCAGGAGGAATTGAAAGAAGAGGAGGATGTAGAGATGGAAGTTGAGGAAGACGATGACGAAGATGAAGACGAAGATGAGGAGGAAGATGAGGATGAGGAGGAGGAAGACGTGGAGGAAGAGAGCAAGGTGAAGAAGGGAGATGACCTGGTGGCAGAGAGAAAGAAGCTGGCTGAGGATGCACCCACACCACCACAGGATGATGAGAAGAATGTAGAGGTCCAAGACATGGAGGAAGGGGTGAGTCCAGCGCTCCAAATTAACGTAGGCCCGCTAGCCCGGGGCAAGTAGAACTTACGTCCGGGCTAGCTAAAACTGATCTTTCCAATCCCGCTAGGCAAGTAACCAGAAAAAATATATACCTTAGACTTTTCAAAAATACATTATTACACATCACTTACACAAGCCAAAATGCCATAATTGTCCACTTCGATAAGGTTGAAAAGCCATAATTAACGAAAAGCTTTACGAAAGATTATACTTATTTACCGTTACGTTGTCACTACTACTACCGCACACAATACACGCACTCAGTCAATCAGTGCATTCAAACTGGTAATGTAATTGAAAAACAACTGCACAAAGCTAGACGTATGTTTTTGACGTACATTTTGAAGGCAAGTCAGCAGTCCATTCGGGCTAGTAGAAAAGGAGTTAAGCTAGCCCAACGGGCTAGTGGTTAAAGTGTGCTAATGTTGAACCCTGGGTGAGTTAGGGGGAGGGTGATGGAGGTAATAGTATGAATGGGAGAATTTGTGGCTGAAATTAAGGAAAGTGTGCATAAGACACTTTGGGTTGAAAACATAGCAGAGCACAGCACCAATAGTCCCAGGAATGAATCAATTTCTACCTGCTTTTTCTAGGATTCTGACATGGAAGAGAGTGAGGGTGAAGATGACGATGAAGATGAGAGGAAGGACGCAAAGGCAGCACCTTCCAAAGACAATATGCCCATCCCACAATCCCTCCCACCTCAGTCAGGGGCGGTGCAGATCATAAAAGACTATGATCCTAAAGGTATTTCTTATTGAAAGTGGATTGTTTTTTACTGATGAAATTTCAAAAACATTCATTTATTTTAAAAGTGTGGACCAACATTTTCAGATCTTGACAGTAGTAGCCAAACTCCCTTGAAATTTCTTTTTCTTATTTCTATTCACTGAATAAAATGTTATTATGTTATTATGTTATTAAATATATAAAAGAACACAAATTTTGCATCCTCTTTGGATCCAAGTCTTTTTTGACAGAGACAAGTTTAAGGACCTTGGTCCACTTTACTAAGACAAATAAAACAGCAGAACAGAAATGAAATCTAAGATACAATAAAGAGTTTCCTCTTGTATTCTACTTGAGGGAGACATAATGGATGCTCAAGGAAGCTTAAGTTAATTTCAGTTCAATTCAACATTGACTAGGCCACCTAGAGTACATCCTAAATAATAATACAAATGAGATTGTTCTTATTACTAATAGAACAAAAGCAACAATATTATGAGCAAACACTCAGCCATTTTCAGAAAACTTGGGTGATACAAAAAAATGATGGAAAAAATATTAAAAAATCTTTTTCCATGGACATGATGTTCATGTTGTAAAGAAACCTTTGTATGGTGGTGAGATTCCTAATGCTTATACACTCAATATGTCAAATCCAAGAGCCGGCCGGTGTCTTACCAATTTTTCTGTTTTTGTAGTTCAAAAGCAAACGACAGCAGCAACTGGTGATAACTTTCTTATATCACCCATCACGGGAGAGAAGATCCCTGCTGATAAGATGGAGGAACACATGAGGATAGGTAAGACTCTTCCGATCTCTGATTGGTTAATATCATTAATCCTAAGGTATATCAATCATTGTATGCTTGTAAATGAGTTTCTTTGTTAGGGATTTTATGCATACAATTGATTGAACATGTGTTTTGATGCACATCTTGTAAGGTATGCTGTCAACCTGCATGGAAAAAATACATGTACTAGACAAAACAAAGTGGTGAGAAATGTGCAATGCACTTGTACAACACTTCTGCAAAAGGAACTGTTCATTCTGAGTCCCTTCATTATTCCCAAACTTCTTACATTTGTCATGTGTATTTGCAAGATTAGGTCTTGTTATCCGAAATCATCAGAAATTAGTAAAACCTAATGATACAAAAGATTTGTGTCATTTTGAGAAACATTTGACCCCTTTTGTGGCAAGATGAATGAAGTTGCCTCATAAATGGTAAATCTTGTTTCATCGAGTATGCCAAAATGTCAGTGTGCAACAACAATGGAAGGTGCACAATCTTAGCCTGGACTGTGTGGAAAGATGATCTTATTGTTTTATGCATGGTTTGAAGTCTTCTTGTAAAAGTTTAGATCTAACATGTAGCTTTGGATATGGGCAGTTCTTGGAGGAATATTCCTGTGAATTTTCATTTTCACTCATATGATAGAGGTTTATTAACCCTTACTCTACCATGCGGCGATATTAATGCCATTTTTAAACCACCTTTTCCTAAAAATAAAATCGGGACTTTCTCAAAGTCCTATAGGAGTAATCTCGGTATTATTTTAAAGTACTCGGATATTTCTTTCGCAAAGTGTAACTTTTTTATAGGGGTCATATTACAGAATTTTGAGAAAAAGTAGCTTGAAAATGGGTAAAACTTAAAAATTGCTAAAAAATGGACAAAAATTGTTTTGTTTTTTTCTTTTAAATCTTACAATAACTTCAAGATCACATTTTTGCTTCAAAATCAAACACGCAAATCGTAAGACATAATATTATTGATTTACGACCTAATTTTTATAATCTTACATGCAAATCATTTGTTCTGGAGAAATTTTTTCAAAATTTCATGAATTTCTGCCATTTTTGACCATTTTATTCTTTAAAAAATCATGTACCAAAAACCATACATCGCACATGCTTTGTTGAAGCGCCGTTAGAAAGTGCTTGCAATTTCCTTTCATTTGATAAATAAAGGCATACCCCTTCTATTTGGACCTGTTTCTTTAATTATTCAATTTTACCACAGCATTTTCAATAACATATATTGTAGTGGATGTGAACACGGCCAGCATGCGAGCGCACCAGGTTCAAGTCTCACTGAGACTGCGTTACAATTTTTCTGCTGCAGTTTTCTGGGGTCATTTGACTAAAATCATTTTGGTATTTTTTCATCTTTCCAAAAATTCTAGATTAGCATCATTGGAAAGGAAATTTTATTAAGAATCTAAATATGTAACACAACAATCTGTTCTCTATATTGAGAAGAAGTTTTACTTGTGCAAAGATTGACCATTTATTTGTTGAGCAAATTTAGCCAAAAATTGCTTAATTTGCATATTTTTTGTCTAATATTTCCTAGTTTGGCTTTCATTACTCAAAAGATAAATATCTTAGCTTCCATCCCAGCCAAACATATAATGGAAGAAAAGTTATCCAAAATGCATATGAAAAAAGGTTATAAAATTGGGCTCACATTTTTAGCCCTGGTAGAGTCAGGGTCAAAACCATGTTGATATCTTAAAAGTAATAACATTTCAAAGATTTCACCAGTGTGGTGAAAGCTGATCTTGCAGTGTAAAGTCTGATGTCATTATTCTTTGTGTATTTCTATGAATTATTTAAAAAATTCTATAAAATTAATTTTCCATTTAGAGTGGGAGGTAGGCAAAGCATGTTTTTGTAAAATGTGTATGTTATGCCTCACCTCAATGATTTAAGTTAAATATGTTTCCAGTCATTTAGAGAGAGGCAATTAATTATCAAAGAAATACGTAAACATACAGCATGTTGATGAATGGTTTGGTGTTTTGTTTTTCAAGGATTGTTGGATCCAAGATGGATCGAGCAAGTGAGTAAAGTGAAGGAGAGTGCTGGTCAAGAGGAGGTGTTCGCACCCGGTGGGTCCATCACGGAGAACTTAAAGAAGCTCGCTGAGAGGCGTACAGATATCTTTGGTGAAGGAGATGTGGAAACTCAGATCGGTAAAAAGGTGAGGATTACGTTTGAACTGAAAGGACCACATGCTTGATAATCTAAACAACTTTACCATCGCTGGTCATGGTGTGTTAAACCCACCAACCAACCTACTTCATGACAACCCGTTTGTTCAAGTTGCATCTTTGTGGTTCCGATGCGATAGCATAAGGAACCTATGTAGTCATGCTGGCATGTATGTGTGTATGTATGTGTGTGTGTGTCTGCATACATGCATGCATGTATGTATGTGACAAGCTTTTAAACACAATATCTAAAGAACCGCGTGGTGGATTTATGTCATGCTTGGTATATAAATGTGTTGTGAGCTGTAAATGATCCTCATTGTTTTTGGTGCTGATGTCACGAATATTAATTAGTAGGTGGGTCTAAATGTAAAATTCTGTTAACAAGCTTGTAAACATATTGATATCTCAAGATAATTAAGGTGGATTTATGACATACTTGGTACATGAGTGTGTTGTGGTCTGCAGATGGTCCCTATTCTATTGTTTTGGTGCAGATGTCATGAATATCAATGAGAAGGCGAGCTTAACTGAAATTCTGATTATGCTTATATTCTCACAAACCCATGTCAGATTTAAATCAAACTTGGTATGACACTGTTAATAAAAGCAAGGATGATACAGGATCCCATAGAATGTTGAGTTGTTGACTTCATCATTATTAAGGCTTATAAGTTAAGACAAAAACTGTAACACTTAAAACAAGAAAAAAATATACACAAATCACATGTTCCAGTATGATAAATAAACTAAACGTGTAAGAACACAACATTTAAAGATATAAGATAAAAAAATTGCTTCTAATCCAAAGTTAGCATCAGAACCACGTGAGATTTCTCCCTCTGGTTTCAAGCATATTCTCTTTCAGTGCAAAAAATACTTTTCTCCAGAATATACTCTCTCTCCATTTCAAATTTCTTTAACATTTTCAGGGCTGTCACAATATGGTATTAAGGTATATCAATTATTGTATGAGAAAATATCCTGATATATCGTAATATTACCATGATCAACCACATGAAAAGAGTTAGGCATTTTTTTTTTTTGACCACAGACTGTCAAGAAATAATTATCAGTGTAAAATCTTTCCTTAGGACTGCCTAAAACTAGTGTTTTTTTTACGCGAAGTTTGTGACACATTACTTTATTTTTTTTTTTTCAATTGATATATATTTTTTAAACTAAATCTTTACAAAAAAAACTTTATTTAAAGTTCACTTATATAACTGAAACATATCGTGATATGTATAGAAGTAAAAATATCATATCGTACGGAATGAGATATCACTATATCCTGATAATCGATTTATCGTGAGAGCCTTAATCATTTTGAAATAAGAATTGCTCCCATATAGCAGCACTTTATTCAAACGTAACCAAGTTTGTTTGTGATCTGTATAGATTGGAGAAGAAGAGGATCCAGCTGCTAAGAAGAAGGTCATCTGGGATGGCCACTCTGCCAGGTGTGCTCACAACTCATCTTCTACTTAATAAGATAAGATAAATGTATTTCGTCAGCAACAAAAGATGGAAATTTGTTGCCCTGTAGCAAACCGTACAAAGATATTAAAAAAATATATAAATATAGAAGTTATAATTATAAAGAATATATATAAAATAGTAAAGTAGGAAAAATAAAAATTTTGGTAAATATTAGTAAATGGTAAAAAAGAATAACGTCCAAGAGGTGTAAAAAATCTATATAGGCCTATAAATATATATACAAATTTGACTAAAAATACAAAAGCACAAATTATCGGACCGCTTTCAAGTTGAAGAGGGAAATAGAGTTGGGTACAAATGAAAAGCAGTATTTTTCTGTGAATGGCAGACAATGTATAGTGGGAGGAGCTGATGTGTTTTGTCATTTAATACTTTAGTTATTTTCCAGTACATCATGTCATTGTAGAGATCAGAGGTTGAATTTAGACATGTCATCACCAACAACATGACTTGCGGTCCTTACGATCTTCTCCAATTTACTAGATGAATCTTTTGTAAGCAGCCCGAATATACAGATAATATTACTGACTGGTAAAAGAGCTTAAGAATAATATACACTAAAAGTAGGATTGAAATTTAAGTCACATTGGCAGTAATTATTCTCCTGTCCTAGTAGCAGATGAGAGGAGAGTGGCGAAAATAACAAACATTGATTATCCTTGATTGGAATATGTTTATGTTGTAGTACATCATGTGTCCAACAACCTCGGGAGTGCACCCTTTATGAAGGTCCCCCTAGTACATCATGTGACCAACAACCTCGGGAGTGCACCCTTTATGTTGCAGTACATCATGTGACCAACAACCTTGGGAGTGCACCCTTTATGAAGGTCCCCCTAGTACATCATGTGACCAACAACCTCGGGAGTGCACCCTTTATGTTGCAGTACATCATGTGACCAACAACCTTGGAAGTGCACCCTTTATGAAGGTCCCCCTAGTGGACTCACCTCTTTTTAAATGTTTCATCCACTTGGCTCAATTTGCTTCATATCAAATTATCGTATATGAACTCCGGTTCTTTATCAGTCAACTAGTGAGGTTTAATCATCAAGTGATATAAAATTTTGAATGTGATTTATGTTTTCATGAAGAGTTATGAACAACATCTGGTCACCTTGAGAAGTATTGTTATTGCTTTAAAGTTTTTTTACAACATTTGATTCATATCCATTAAATGAAATGATATTTTGAATAGTTACTGGTTAGAGAATGGTGACATTCCAAGAAACGCCCAAAAGCAGCATGGTGAACAGTGACCAGTCAAACTAAAGGCATTTAATTGGCGAAGTAAGTGGGTATGGCTGATGGATGATTATGCTACTTCCACAGCCAAGCTACTTTGTGGCTTATTTTGGAAATGAAAACGATTTAGCACCACACTGTACTAACAGAAAAGATCAAATTTTGGTGCTGTATGTTTCTTTGAATTAAATTCAAAGCCGTATGAATTAATGAATGAACTTACATTTCATGATTGTTTTTTTTGCCAGCATGGAGGCTACAACTCGCAAAGCTCAGGCAAACATCACCATAGAGGAACAGATTGAAGCACTTCACAAGGCTCAAGGATTGCTGTAAGTAACAGTGTAGCTTAATTGCTTTAATTCATGATGGCTCATCAGGCTGGTGCTTGTCTCTGGTTTCTTTAGCATAAGGAGATGAGAGCACATGGGTGAGAGGACATCCGCCCATCATTAACTTACCAGCAGTGGATAGGAGCAAGTACAGTGTCTTGCTGAAGGACACAATGCAGTGCTCGAGACGAGAGTCAAGTCCAGGACCTTGCGCATACACACATGATTCATGAGCTACTGCACCTCCACAATTGCTTTAGAGAGGCCTGTAAATTTAGGTTATCAAGTCTCAGCAGTTGCCAAATGCCATCTTGTCTTGTTCCTTCACCCAAGAGCAATAACTGGCCCATTGTTTTGCCACATTTTCCCATGTAGTTTTTTTGTGTGTTTGATCTTATTTGTTAATTTTATTTATCTTGTTTTTCTTTCAGACCTGATGAGGAAAAAGAAAGGATTGGACCAAAGAAAAGTACAAAGCGGGATTCGTCTAATAAACCCAAGCCCCCAGAGCAACCCCCTCCACCCCCAAAGACAATCATTATGCCCCCTGCTCCAAAGCCTGTTCCAAAAAATGTCGCTCCCATTCCACCTCCACCAAGGCCTCAAATGAACATAGTGATGCCCCCTGTACCCATGATGCAGACACCACCAATGCTAGCCATGGGCCATCAGCCCCCTGTAATGGGCCAACCAGGTATTCTAGCTGTGCCTCCAGTGATGGCCCCTCCACCAGGATTGAAGCAGATGGGAGGTATGTACAATGATCAGTTTAAGGGTAGATTCATCGGTACAAAGTGTTATGAGATGAATGATGATTGGAAAAATGTTATAGGATTAGTTCAGTTAGTAAATGTTTTATGAAAGAGAACTTCAACAGACACAATATGGTGCAGTAAGTATTCTGCTAAGCAGTGGCGTAGCAGTGGGGGAATGTGGGTTCCGGACCCAGGTTGGAAAATATAAAAAAAGTCAATTGCCAAACTTGGCTTAATTAAGTGTGGCGATTACCACAGTATATTATAATATTTCTACTGACCATAATTATTTTTTGCTCGCCTATGGTGAGCAGGCGAGTGGTTTTTTCAACCCTTTCTGGACCCCTACTCCTCACATTTTCAAACAAAAGCAAACAAACTCCTCACATTTTCAATGCAGTTTTCAAGAATTGGGATAATCTTGTTTTTTAATCCACTCCCTCATTTTTTAATGCTGACTACACCACTGTCGTTAAAGAGATATTCAAGTATGAAATTCTCTTTCCTCTTTTTAGAAATGACTGAAACCAGACTTTTAACTATAATTTACAACCTGAAGAAATTTTGGGAAATAAAAATCAATTAGTAAAAAAATTGATTTTCTTTCAATATATGTACAATTTTGAATAGAGTAAAAATGAGGATGCCAGCCGTCTATAGTAGACTTTTAATACCAGTCATTTCTACATCCTTAAGGGAATAAAACATTGAGCTATTTTTTTTAACCATTTTGTTTCATTTGCAGTCCACTTATTGAACTACTGACCTAATCCTATCAAATAAGTGTTGAAAGTTGAAAGAAACCCCAAAAGCCAGTACTATGTGATTGTCCTCCTTTCAGTGTGAATTCTTCCGAGACATGATTTTCTTCTTGATTTTTCTTGCAGGAGTTCCACCGCCTCCACCTCTCAGGCAGTCGTCCCGTCCTATGCAGCCCCCTCCACCACCGTTTCCCCCACAGCTGTCAGATGGTGAACCTCCATCAAAGAAACAGAAGTCAGAAGAGGATCTAATCCCAGAGAACCAATACCTGGCCATGAAGAGGGTAAGCTGTTTGTATGCTCATCCATAGCTGGCTCACAGAAATTTAGGTTTTTAAGGTGGCTCACATAGATTTAGTATGGAGGGGAGGGGGGGCGGGGGGAAATTTAGTATTCATTTTTTTTTAAATATGCAGCCAGCAGTAGTAGCAAATGGTATGAAAGGCTGAACATGTTTTTTTTTTAACTTTATACAATCATCAATGTTTTAGAGATTTGGTGAAACCATATAAGTACATTGGTATTGTTAGTTATGTATGCAGTAACATTCTTGGAAGTAAGACTTTTCTTATACTTGGAGAAGAGTGTTGAATTTATATTTTTAATCATTTGACCATTGTCACCCTCTCCAATGACATCATCAATTTAACCTGCTGTAACAAGATCCATTTTTTGCTCAACTTTCCTACAGGGACCAGTCACATTCAGTGTTCAAGTGCCAAATGTGTCGGAGAAACCGGAATGGAAGCTGAATGGTCAAATCCTGCGCATGTCCCTGCCCTTGGGCGACCAGGTGTCTGTCATCAAGGCCAAGATATTTGAAGAGCTAGGCATGCCCACGGGTAAACAGAAGCTGCAATACGAGGTGAGGCATATGTTATTGTACGATTTGGCCTAATAATGCTAAAGATGACTTTGGAGTGGAATGGGAGTGGGGTGTGAGATAGGAGTGGAGTGTAGCATGGGAATGGGGTGTGAGATGAGAGGGGGTGTAGCATGGGAGTGGGGTGGTATGGGAGTTGGGGTGTGAGATGGGAGTGGGGTGTGAGATGGGAGTGGGGTGTGGCATGGGAGAGGGCTGTGGCATAGGAGTGTGCCTTGCCAGACAAATTATATTGCCATACTTTTTTTAACAGCACTATATGCACTAAACAAGTTTATTCAAGCATTAATGGTGTAGTAGCTTCCTTGCAATGTTTTGTTGTTGTTGTTTTTTCTCGGGGAGGTGGGGTAAAATAAAATTAATGAAAACTAGAATCATTTGACATGGTAGCATTCCACATTGTACCTTGTTTGGTTAGTATCAAACTACACACAATCTATTGAAAGTGGTTTTAATGATTCACTCTTGAAAAGTTTGCATGTTATCTTTTGGAGAAGGATCATTACTGCAAGCTTAAAAACTATTTTTGATGAACGAAAACCAAAATAGATTAATTAGATGATAAGATAATCAATATTAGATAATAAGATATACACAAATTGTGTTCCTGTTTGTAGTCATTCTATTAATCAATATCTGCTCAATGATAAGAGAGCTTTGTCATCAGTCATCTAAACATGCTGTAATCTCTTTATAACTGCTTAGTTTGAAGAAAAAGTTGCAGTGTTTGATACATTCTATTGTTGCTTTCTCTTCCCAGGGTATGTTCATTAAGGACTCCAACAGCTTGGCATACTACAACTTCAACTTTGGCGGTGTTGTACAACTACAAGTGAAGGAGAGGGGAGGAAGAAAGAGATAGATGGCACCCCAGCTGCTAGATATGACATTCGTTACAAATTCATGCTATCTTATAGTAATATTTCAAGTTTCTTGTACTTCCCTTTTACGGGAATGACATCTGTAACATGCTACAATTCCATTGCTAATGGCACCATGAAAGAATTGAGACAGAACAAGTGCACCAATGACAGGGAAATGTATGAACACTTAGGTGTCTCTTTTTTCAGGAGTAAAGGGATATGGCAGCCATCGTGGTGACATATTTTTGAAAGAAAGGTGAGAGGTTGCTGGTTTGAAAAAATGACACCTCGCTTCACAAAACTTTTATGATTAGAAGAGTCCAAATCTGACTTGTTGATGTCATTGTGCGGTGTGTCAAATGTGTTATTATAGGTGCAACAATTTATTGGTCTGCGGGCAGGCTGTCTGCAATGCAGGCTGTCTGCAATGCAGGCTGTCTGCGATGCAGGCTGTCTGCAATGCAGACTGTCTGCGATGCAGGCTGTCTGCGATGCAGGCTGTCTGCGATGCAGGCTGTCTGCGATGCAGGCTGTCTGCGATGCAGGCTGTCTGCGATGCAGGCTGTCTGCGATGCAGGCTGTCTGCAATGCAGGCTGTCTGCAATGCAGGCTGTCTGCAATGCAGGCTGTCTGCAATGCAGGCTGTCTGCAATGCAGGCTGTCTGCAATGCAGGCTGTCTGCAATGCAGGCTGTCTGCAATGCAGGCTGTCTGCAATGCAGGCTGTCTGCAATGCAGGCTGTCTGCAATGCAGGCTGTCTGCAATGCAGGCTGTCTGCAATGCAAAAAGCTGTGTGCAATGCAAAAGCTGTGTGCAATGCAAAAAGCTGTGTGCAATGCAAAAAGCTGTCTGCAATGCAAAAAGCTGTCTGCAATGCAGGCTGTCTGCAATGCAGGCTGTCTGCAATGCAGGCTGTCTGCAATGCAGGCTGTCTGCAATGCAGGCTGTCTGCAATGCAGGCTGTCTGCAATGCAGGCTGTCTGCAATGCAGGCTGTCTGCAATGCAGGCTGTCTGCAATGCAAAAGGCTGTCTGCAATGCAGGCTGTCTGCAATGCAGGCTGTCTGCAATGCAAAAGGCTGTCTGCAATGCAAAAAGCTGTCTGCAATGCAGGCTGTCTGCAATGCAAAAAGCTGAAAAATTGCATTACAGGGCCATTTGAATTTTCAGAACTTCAGAATTAGTCTAAATTTATTTATGTGCTCTGTCAAAAAGAAAGCATTTGCTAAATTTGGAAGTTTAGTCTGTGAATGGAATAAGGTCATTACTGGAGATTTGGGTGATATGAAACTGCGGGTGTGCCATAAATGTACTTTGTAAAGAACAAGTGCACCAATTACAGGGAAATGTATGAACACTTAAGATGTCTCTCTTTTCAAGAGTAAAGGGATATGGCAGCCATCGTGGTCACATATTTTTTAAAGGAAGGGGAGGGACAGAGGCTGTGAAAGATTAAACAACTAGACAATTTCTCACTTGTGTAAAAGGTCCTAAGATACACAAGACAAAAAACATTCAAGATCAAGTAAAATATGAGTTCCAATTAATTCTGTATGAATTACACCTTCGGTTTTGATGCAGTTGTAATCTGCACAGAATATTGAAGTATGTATTCCTTGAAATTGTGTTTAAAATGTCATTCGGAGTGTTTTTTTTGTAAATGAGAATCTGAATTAAATGTTTTGTTTTTTTTTTGTAAATAACAAACAGAAAATTGTTGTGTTTCTTTTACTTGTCATGTTGTGTATATGTGTGGTTGGTTGTTATGCATAGGAGAAGGTTGGAAAATCTTGCCATCAAACCATCACTGCATCGTCAAATGCAAATTATTTCCCTCAGAAAGTGTTTCCTTTAAACCAGACTTTGGTTGTTTTCAAGGTTTGCCTGACGTTTAGATTTGATGATATTGATTCAGAAGGTTCAAAGTGCTGGAAAACAGCATCTTGAAAGCTTATTCCATGTAATCCCGAGAGAAAGGCCATTTTCAATTTGAATGAATTTTATGGTGTTATCATTTGCCCACTTGTACATACTCTGTGAGTCACTGCCCCCTCTGTGTACATACTCTGTGAGTCACTGCCCCCTCTGTGTACATACTCTCTGAGTCACTGCCCCCTCTGTGTACATACTCTGTGAGTCACTGCCCCCCTCTGTGTACATACTCTGTGAGTCACTGCCCCCTCTGTGTACATACTCTGTGAGTCACTGCCCCCTCTGTGTACATACTTTGTGAGTCACTGCCCCTCTGTGTACATACTCTGTGAGTCACTGCCCCTCTGTGTACATACTCTGTGAGTCACTGCCCCCTCTGTGTACATACTCCGTGAGTCACTGCCCCCTCTGTGTACATACTCTGTGAGTCACTGCCCCCTCTGTGTACATACTCTGTGAGTCACTGCCCCCTCTGTGTACACACTCTGTGAGTCACTGCTCCCTCTGTGTACACACTCTGTGAGTCACTTCCCCCTCTGTGTACATACTCTGTGAGTCACTGCCCCCTCTGTGTACATACTCTGTGAGTCACTGCCCCCTATGTACATACTCTGGGAGTCACTGCCCCCTCTGTGTACATACTCTGTGAGTCACTGCCTCCTTTGTGTACATACTCTGTGAGTCACTGCCCCCTCTGTGTACATACTCTGTGAGTCACTGCCCCCTCTGTGTACATACTCTGTGAGTCACTGCTCCCTCTGTGTACATACATTACTCTGTGAGTCACTGCCCCATCTGTGTACATACTCTGTGAGTCACTGCCCCCTCTGTGTACATACTCTGTGAGTCACTGCTCCCTCTGTGTACATACATTACTCTGTGAGTCACTGCCCCATCTGTGTGCATACTCCGTGAGTCACTTCCCCCTCTGTTCATTATGTTGCATAAAATGTACATAATCTGTATGATATAAAAAACAGCCTCTTCTGTTTGCTATATTAATGGAACACAAGTTTTGGTGGCTAGTTTCTTTGAGCTTGTGTCATTTATCAAATGTAGAGTTGATTTCAATGCTCTGTCAAACCACATTTCACCTATCCTTGTTCAAAGTTCAACATTTGTATAGCGCCCTAAAAATACAACAATGTACAACAAAGGCGCTTTACAGTAAGAAACAGTTAAGACAAACTTGGATATGATCTACAAAACATGGGCTTTAAGTTTTCTCTTGAACAGAGATAAATTAGTGATCAGTCTCAATTCAACAGGGAGACTATTCCAAACCTTCGGCCCCAAATGTTGAAAAGCCCCATTTCTTGCCAACAAGTTTGAGCAATTGCTTGTTCTTAGTTGGTATGAAGCTGAAGAGCGCAGACAGTATCCACTCTTTCTTGTCAGTAAAGACTGAAGATATGATGGGGCTTCACCATGTATACAATGAAATACAAGTAATGCAAATTTAAACTCTATTCTCTCTGGTACCTTCAACCACTGTAGTTCTTACATATGAATGGAAATGTGATCAAATTTCCGGAGGTTAAGTAAAATACGACAAGCCATGTTTTGAATTCTTTGCAAAGAAGCGGCTGCTTAAGTAGATAATCTGGTACTTTGAACTTTGATACTCATTAGTATCCCGACTATTGAAAGCAAGATACAACTGGGTATCATCAGCGTACATATGTAAATCAATCCCATGCTTCCGTCAAATGTCACCGAGTGGGGCCACCTAATATGTGAAACAAAGGGGTCCAAGGACACTTTCTTGGGGCACTCCTTGCTTAAGAATCACCTGCTCTGATTTGGAGCCGTTTACAATAACACACTGGCATCTTTCAGAGAAATAATCTCTAAACCACTGCAGTGCTAAACCTGATATGCCATAGCGATATTGTTGTCGATGTAAGAAATGTTATGGCTCACTGTATCAAAAGCAGCGATAAGTCTAATAATATCAGTGCAGTGACCTTCTGTTTTGACATATTTTGCAGTAGGTCACTTTTCACCTTTAAAACTGCCGTTTCAGTACAATGAGCTGCTTTGTAAGCTGATTGAAATGTTTCACCCACATTGAAGGATGTTACATATTCTTTCAGTTGCTTGGCGACACATTTTTGGTTCGCATGCGAAGCATTATGCGAACCTATGTAATGGCGATTACGTCCGGCTGGCCGTCCACAGATTTGTCCTGAGATTTCCTCAGAAATGTTAAAGTTTTTTAGGAATTCCTCAGTAAATGTTAAAGTTTTTTCATAGTTCCTCAGAAAAAGTTTAAAGTTTCTTCAGATGTCCTTATGGAAGGTTAGAATTTCCTTATGAAATGTTAAAGTTTTCAGAGATAATTAAAACAGGATTGAAGACTAGTTTCCCTAAAGTCTACAAAACATTTGATATTTTCTTAGAAGATAACTGTATAATGATATAATTTGCCGATATTATTCAGAGATCCTCAAGTCTCTCTTGTAGCACTCGAGATTTAAAATCCTTCATAATATTTGGGCGCTAAAAGTTGTATCAGGTATGATTATTAAACTCCACCTTTATTATTGTGCTCATTTGCATAAAGTTGCTACAGTATATGACCAAATCAGACTTTTTTATTTAGTATGCTTTGTCAGGGAGTGTGACAGGATGTGATCGCATATGGACATAGGGAGGGATGCCATGTGGGACATGGATGGGGGCCATATGATATAAAATTTACCATGTTGTATACACCAAGGGCTATATCAGGCATAATTATTTGACTCCACCTTTGTTTCTTATTCAACCACTCATTTGCATTTAAGTTATTATATGAAGTGACACTTTCATACATAGCGTGCTCAATCAGGGACTGTGATGGCTAGGATGAGACTTCTTATGGAGCCTATGGGACGTCATGTGAGATATAGGGTGGGACGTCATGTGAGATATAGGGTGGGACGTCATGTGAGATATAGGGTGGACGTCATGTGAGATATAGGGTGGGACGTCATGTGAGATATAGGGTGGGACGTCATGTGAGATATAGGGTGGGACGTCATGTGAGATATACGGGTGGGACGTCATGTGAGATATAGGGTGGGACGTCATGTGAGATATAGGGTGGGACGTCATGTGAGATATAGGGTGGGACGTCATGTGAGATATAGGGTGGGACGTCATGTGAGATATAGGGTGGGACGTCATGAGATATAGGGTGGGACGTCATGTGAAATATAGGGTGGGACGTCATGTGAGATATAGGGTGGGACGTGAGAGATATAGGGTGGGACGTCATATAGGGTGGGACGTCATGTGAGATATAGGTGGGACGTCATGTGAGATATAGGGTGGGACGTCATGTGAGATATAGGGTGGGGTGTCATGTGAGATATAGGGTGGGGTGTCATGTGAGATATAGGGTGGGATGTCATGTGAGATATAGGGTGGGTGGGATGTCATGTGAGATATAGGGTGGGATGTCATGTGAGATATAGGGTGGGATGTCATGTGAGATATAGGGTGGGATGTCATGTGAGATATAGGGTGGGATGTCATGTGAGATATAGGGTGGGATGTGAGATGTAGGGTGGGATGTCATGTGAGATGTAGGGTGGGACGTCATGTGAGATATAGGGTGGGATGTCATGTGAGATATAGGGTGGGACGTCATGTGAGATATAGGGTGGGATGTCATGTGAGATATAGGGTGGGACGTCATGTGAGATATAGGGTGGGATGTCATGTGAGATATAGGGTGGGATGTCATGTGAGATATAGGGTGGGATGTCATGTGAGATATAGGGTGGGATGTCATGTGAGATATGGGGTGGGATGTCATGTGAGACATGGGGTGGGATGCCATGTGAGACATGGGGTAGGATGCCATGTGGGACATGGGGTGGGATGCCATGCCATGGGACATGGGGTGGGATGCCATGTGGGACATGGGGTGGGATGCCATGTGGGACATGGGGTGGGATGCCATGGGGTGGGATGCCATGGGGTGGGATGCCATGGGGTGGGATGCCATGGGACATGGTGGGATGCCATGTGGGACATGGGGTGGGATGCCATGTGGGACATGGGGTGGTATGCAATGTGGGACATGGGGTGGGATGCCATGTGGGACATGGGGTGGGATGCCATGTGGGACATGGGGTGGGATGCCATGTGGGATGCCATGTGGGACATGGGGTGGGATGCCATGTGGGACATGGGGTGGGATGCCATGTGGGACATGGGGTGGGATGCCATGTGGGACATGGGGTGGGATGCCATGTGGTGGGATGCCATGTGGGACATGGGGTGGGATGCCATGTGGTGGGATGCCATGTGGGACATGGGGTGGGATGCCATGTGGTGGGATGCCATGTGGTGGGATGCCATGTGGGACATGGGGTGGGATGCCATGTGGGACATGGGGTGGGATGCCATGTGGGACATGGGGTGGGATGCCATGTGGGACATGGGGTGGGATGCCATGTGGGGACATGGGGTGGGATGCCATGTGGGGACATGGGGTGGGATGCCATGTGGGACATGGGGTGGGATGCCATGTGGGACATGGGGTGGGATGCCATGTGGGACATGGGGTGGGATGCCATGTGGGACATGGGGTGGGATGCCATGTGGGACATGGGGTGGGATGCCATGTGGGACATGGGGTGGGATGCCATGTGGGACATGGGGTGGGATGCCATGTGTGACATGGGGTGGGATGCCATGTGGGACATGGGGTGGGATGCCATGTGGGACATGGGTACGTGGGATGCCATGTGGGACATGGGTACGTGGGATGCCATGTGGGACATGGGTACGTGGGATGCCATGTGGGAGATGGGGTGGGATGCCATGTGGGAGATGGGGTGGGATGCCACGTAGGATATGTGGTGGAATGCCACGTAGGATATGTTGTGGAATGCCATGCAGGACATAGGGTGGATTGCCATGGGATGGAATGTCATGTGGAACATGGGATTCAACAAGTCTTTTGAATATAAGCTATTATATAAACTGACACTTTCATACATCAGGGACCGTGATAGCTAGGATGAGACTTCTTATAGGACGTCATGTGGGACATAGGGTGGGATGCCATGTGGGACATAGGGTGGGATGCCATGTGGGACATGGGGTTGGATGCCATGTGGGACATGGGGTGGAATGCCATGTAGGATATATGGTGGAATGCCATGCAGGACATAGGGTGGATTGCCATAGGATGGAATGTCATGTGGGACATGGGGTGAGATGCCATGTGGGAGATGGGATGGGATGTCATGTGGGACATGAGGTGGGACGCCATGTGGGACATGGGATGCCATGTGGGACTTAGTGTGAGATGCATTTTTTTTATAATTGGCCAGGTCATATGATTTATGTGTCAAATTGCATGGGCATGCGAACCATAATGGTATTTACCGTTCTAGTTGTTACTGAAAACGGGCCAACTTTACCTTTGAATGCTAGGTCCCACTTACTTGTTTTTAATTTCCTACTGAAAGGGCATCAATTTTGCACCCTTTTTTAAAGACATGGACATTCAGAAGTTAATAAATATTTAAAGAAAATGTCCTTTGCTACAAAAAATCGGACGAGTGGGCTCAGAAATCTACACACTATTTGTACTTGTGCTGCTTACTGTACAGAAAGTCTGGTGTGTAAACGGACAAATTAGTGGGAAATATCTTTTAGTTTTGAGGATGAAATCTTTTAGTTTTGATGACAAAATTTACTTTCAGGTGTCAATTAAGGGCTTTTCCACATAATTTGGGGGATGCTGTATTCCTTTTGAAAAATTTAGATGCGATGTTTAAGGATTTAAAATCTCATTGATTGCAACTGCTCAACCATCACAAATCATGAAAATTAACTTATATTATTGTGCAATGTCCATAGCGGCCTATACATCTAGAGTACAGCACTGTATGTCCGGAATTCAGAATTTCCTGCCAGTGAAACATAATTTTTGGTAATACTTATCGTAATATTGATGATTTAATTAACTCTTAATATTATTGACTGCCTGCAACTTTGATATTATTTCAAATTACAAACTTTTTGTGGCTGCATAGTGTGGAAAGGTGCATGTTTGGTTGTCATGTTAACTTCATTATTAGTTCATGTATAGTACAATATCGGTGGAAAACATATCGATATATCAATATGACCCTTGAACTCAATATCGACCATATTGATATGGGTTAATATCGATATATCGCCCAAGCTTAGTACCCAGTAACTTTTTGGTAAAAACTTCCTTTAAAAGTTGATGCTTAAAGTCTTGTACAATTGAAGGAACCATTGGCCAAAATGGAGAGCATTTTATTCTGTGAGTCCCTGAAAAAAGCAAATACCTCTCTAGCACACAATGGAACCAAAAAACTCTCGCACACATGTATTCAAGATCACCTTGGACCTGGTAAGCCATGACGCTTGATCAACTCTGTGGGTGAAAATGTCCAACATGTGTTAGATCCGATCACTTCTGGTGAAAATTCACAAATATCTGCTGAAAAGAATATCCTATTCTTTATTCTAGTGATTCGATCAGGAATGCGAAGATATGGTCTTGCTCCGGTCCTGGTGTGAATTTTAGAGAATAAACAGAATCGGGACAATACAGAAATGCAGACATCCATCAGTATATTCATAATCTCAAGATGAAATTATAGTCAATATAATCTATAACAATAACAAATAGAAGACATAATTAAAATATAATTACAAACAATAATATACTATGCATCAAGCTGCTTTAAATTACTGTATTCTCCAACATCGTATCATATTTGCCCAAAACTTAGGACTTTATATCAGAAGCAACATTCAAATGCCCATGGCTTCAACAAAGGTGATCGTTAGTGAATAATAATATTAACTAATTATTTTATATGGCACTCTTTTCTATACAAGTATATTCAAGAGCGCTATACAAACTTTGGAGCTTTAGTATAGGGGAGAGCCATTTGCATCATCCATCCATTAGCTCAGGAAAGTGAATGAACACCGCGTTTTCACACTTCTCTTCTCGAATAGTGTTCAGAGACACGAGGTAGGGTGTGACTGTACTACCATCAGGACCGATGGCTTAAGATCTTCTCCGAAGGACAGCGAGCGCCATTCAACCATCACCACTTTTCTCAACAGCATGGGAGCAGGAGCTGCAAACGATGTACTTTCGCTTTGATGATCAGCGTATCTGTCTGCATAGCTGTGGAAAAACAGGTTAGACCTGACCAGGGCTTCAACCCGGTGGTACCCCCAGCATCTCATACCATAGTATTGTGTACAATGAAGCATGAGCTATCATCTCACATGTTTGGACTTTATCCTGATGAAAAGCCTTGCAGCTAGAGTTCAAGCCCCGAGTTCTGTATCAAATTCAGCCTATCCATGGCAAATACAAGATAGATACAGAACAATAAAGAAACAATGTGTAATTGTCAAAGAAATTGTTTCCTTGCTTTTATACCTGGCTAAAATGATCATTGTTAGAATTTAATATCGTTCCCAAAAAAGTCTTTGTGATCACTTCCACTTTGTATTCATTGGGAAGCACGTTCCACAAGTCTTGAAAAGTTCAAAAAAAACAAATGTCCTTTTTTTTTTCCTCATGGCAAGTAAACTATATTAAATACTTATGTAAAAATATTACATTATTAACAGAACAAAGATTTAGTATATTATTCTCCACTATTCACAACAAATTAATTTTTCCCATGATCATGTTGATCAAGAAATAAAAACATTTTTCAGAATCAGCAACTGTCTCTGTCAAAAATCTTTTGATTAGAAACAATAATGGACTTATCTTTGAACACGAGCAAGACTAGTCCGATAAAATGGAAGCTTGCATATCCCTGATTGGAGAATGAAAGGAAGGCAAATTGAATCAAATTTGTAATGGTCATTATTAGCCCAATCTGATTCACTTCTTGTTATCTCATAACAATTAACCTGTCTGAGTTTGATAATTGACAGCTTGTTCAACCAATCACCGCATGAATTTGCCTAGCAACAAAATCTGCATAACTAAGTGGGGCAAACATGATACGCCGTACTGGTACAGTACAACTAGCTACTACTGCGCGCTCATGTAGTCAATGTAATTTACTGTACAAAACAAATTTGAGCACACAAAGACTGGTGATGGCAAAATAGTGAACAAAAATTACGCTTACGGGTTGCTGCGGGTTTTGTAAATCTGATTGCTGTTACCCAGAACACTTAGCAAACTGAATTTTGTTTGTTCCTTTTGCTAAAAACTCTAAAAGATCCGGAGAAAAGCCATAAATGGACCAAACCTTGCGACAGGCCTCGCGAACATCTAAATGTCAATGCATGCACGATTGCGGATATGGATTTGAGGTTTGTTTGCCCCCACCTAGTTACCGCGTTGCTATGGTGGGTGTGGCTTATTTCGTAACTCAGATTGACGTTAAATGCATTACAGCTGTAGTTGGCAGGATCAAAAATTCAATCTTTGCTCTGATTGTGCAGGATCAGGATAGGCAAAGGGCAGATCATTTATGATCAAAGTTTCAACTTCATTACAAGCATACCAACAGTTTTCATTAACTCCCAGTCATCCCCAAGAAATTGAGGAAATCAGTTCAATTTAAATTGGCAGCCAATCGTCATCTATGATTGATGAGGAAGATTTCACTACTGTGAGCTGATGCCAGATAAAAGGGCTGAGTCAGGAGCTGATGTGGCAATGAGTTTCTGGCATTCCCTGAAGTTGGGATGTTTGGCGTCTTTCAGGAGCTGGAGCATCATGGCTTCACTTGTGGTGATGAATGCTCCCACTTGTCGCATTCTTTCCAGGGCAAACATTCTGAAGGAAGGACAGTAAATGAATAAGTCAGATAATAATGATAATCAAAGCAACAACAAAATTAAACAGCACAGCACTCATGAATTCCATGAGTTTTCCTGACTTTCTCCTGAAAAGCACCAATATGGGATTGGCGAGTGCCATTTGTGGCAAGATACAATCAGGGGTGGCGGAAGGAATTCAGGACAAGAGGGTAGAAAATCCTGTGGGGACACTTTCTTTGGGAGGTATGAAACTGGTCAGAAGAATTCCTATTTTTATTCCTATATCATATGAAATGAAGATAATGTCAGACTTTATGTCTCCTTTAACCTTTAATCTTAATATCAACAAGGAATAAGGTATAACAACAAGGTATAACAACAAAGTATAATAACAAGGTATAACACGAAGGTAAAACAACAAGATATAACAACAAGGTATGATAACAAGGTATAATAACAAGGTATAACCACAAGGTACAACAACAAGGTGTAACAACAAGGTATAACAACAAGGTATAACAACAAGGTATCATAACAAGGTATCATAACAAGGTATAACAACAAGGTAAAACAACAAGGTGTTACAACAAGGTGTAACAACAAGGTATGACAACAAGGTATAACAACAAGGTATAACAACAAGATACAACAACAAGATACAACAACAAGGTAAAACAACAAGGTATAACAACAAGGTAAAACAACAAGGTATAACAACAAGGTATGATAACAAGGTATAACAACAAGGTATAACAACAAGGTATAACAACAAGGTATAACAACAAGGTATAACAACAAGATATAACAACAAGGTATAACAACAAGGTAAAACAACAAGGTAAAACAACAAGGTATAACAACAAGGTATAACAACAAGGTATAACAACAAGGTATAACAACAAGGTATAACAACAAGGTATAACAACAAGGTATAACAACAAGCTATAACAACAAGGCAAAACAACAAGGTATAACAACAAGGTATTACAACAAGGTATGATAGGTATAACAACAAGGTATAACAACAAGGCAAAACAACAAGGTATAACAACAATGTATAACAATAAGGTATAACAACAAGGTATACCAACAAGGTATAATAAAAAGGTATAACAACAAGGTATAACAACAAGGTATAACAACAAGGTATAACAACAAGGTATAACAACAAGGTATAACAACAAGGTATAACAAGCTGTAGAACTGACAATACATGTATTTCTTTATTATAAAACCCCTAAGAAATATGCAAGCACACAAACATGTACCATACTTCCCGTTTATTATGATCAAAGCTCAAAGTATTTTAATGGGGTTTTTTTTCTTGTAATGATTTTTTGTTTTTGTTTGACGGCACCACAACAGCGAGGGTCAAATTGTGCCTGAGAGATTAGATCTTTCTAAAGGTAGGTTTGGTTTGTTAATGTTTAACGGCACAGCGACAGTGAGTCAAATGAGCCAAGAAGATGTTAAAAACTACGGTGCTTGAGTTAGGACAGAGAGGGAAGGAGGAAAAGGTGGATAAGGAAAAGAAGTTAAGGTAATAAAAGGAAGGTAAGGCAGGGAAGGAAAGGAAGTTTAGATCAGGTGGGATGGTACCGATAAGGCCATGGAGTACCTTGTGGATGAGGAAGGGAGAAACTTTTGAAACTGTCTGGTTGGTGGCCTAAATGATTACAATTTGGGGGACGGGCTGAGGAATGGTCAATGGTGGTAGCAGGTAGGTCAAGGGCAGGGGAAAAGAGAGAGAGTCAAGGTTCAGGCAGGAGCGTTTAGTCATGTTGGAAAAAATACCAAAGGCCGGGAGACCCGAGGCAACTAAAAAAAAATGTACCAGGACTACTATACGAGAAACTCTGTACAAGTACCGAAAAGGGCGTGAAGGCCTGGTCACAACGGGAGGGGAGAAATAAAAACGAAACAATCTTACTGAAAGTAGTCACCCATCCACAAAGAGAAAATCCCAGAAAATGTAAAAGGTGCAAACATTTAGGTGGAAAAGTGGGTGGTAGAGTATAATCAGAATGAAAAGTTTGAGAGAACAGATAGGAAGTCACATTGCTCTCAACACGTCGTAACCGTCTATTTTAATGGTACCTACAACAGAGCTTTTAGCAGGCAGTGCTGTAGAACTAAGAGAGCTACTGTATCATAAACTATTAACATACCTGAAACCTGGCACACCCATAACCACTTGAATCAACTAGCACAAGTAAAAATTAGGTAGAGAAGGTCAACCTAAATGTTACGTGAGCTTCCCCTGATCTGCCTAATACTACACCCCTGCTTGGGGTCACAAGAGTACACTGAACTCCATTCTGAGGACGCTTGTCAATTAGAGATCAACCTACTGAAGAAACAGAAAACCCACAATAAACTACAACCAGCATCCATCACCTTTGACCCAAGATTTATCATAGTAACAATTGACCAACCTGTCCACCATACTCCTTGATGAGCAGGCGTCAGCAATGACATGAACATCAATTCCCCGTTCGAGGAGATCGAGTGCGGTCTGCTGAATGCAGGCCTGGGTTTCGATGCCACACAAGATGACGGACTTAGTGCCCAGTTCCTTAATCTGCTCCTCCACCTCTGGCAGCACCATGCTGAAGCAGGTCTTTGCATGAACGAGCTGCTCTTCTCTGTTTATGCCAATCTCTTTCACTGTAGGGCCCAGGCCTGTAGAGATCAAGTGGTTTAAATTAACAAGCAACTGACTGAATAGATCAATAATGAGCAGCTCAAACAATTGTATTAATTTATCACGAGAACCGTGATTTAACATATCTTTTGCAGTTTAAGGTTGTCGCTGGGTCAAATGTGCACAAAGGGAGAGCATAAGCATGTACAGTGTCATCTAAAACATTCGAGTGAAATGTTCACCATTCTTATTGAGTATACTCACTATGTTGGAAAAGTACTGGTACAGATTATCTATTGTCTGAATGGGTAAACACAGTTCATTAAACGGTTTATGATAAGTTTTACGTAGCCACCATTTACTGGACTGATTATAATAAGCTTCCCAAAGAGAAGCAATCTACCATCCAGAAAAATCCCCACTTCAAAGAACAATAGAGCACGCATTGAGTTTCCTATTTGCCTTATATGCATGGGGATTATTCCATCTATGCACGTACACAAAGGCAATGCTAGTTGTTTGGTTTTTACTTATCAATTCCCACACAGGCCTACAAACAGATTTGAAATGTGTGAATATTATCAAAACACTTTTTGAGCTAGCTATTATAATTCTACAATTTTCATTGCGATAAGTATGATATGTCTAACTTGAGAAATTTGTGGAGTAATTGTTGATTTTCATGTTTTTCTTGTAATTGAACACCGAATGCCAAATTAGAAAAGTCCTATCTCTGAACAGAGCTGTAACGGTTGATTTATTTGATTGATTCATTTGATACACAGCACAGCACTGAAATGACTAATACACCGTTTCATTTTCTTTGAGAACGAAGTGGATTACACACCCCTCAAGATCAGCAACACTATTGGGTATCATGAATACTATCAATATTCTGATTTGGTTTCTAGGGAAACACTTTACCTTTAGGATACTGCTCTGTAGCAATCACTGGCATTCCAATAATCTTTGCAGTCTTGTGCATCCTTGATGCCACTTCTACTATCTGAGGGAAATACTGAATGGTGGGAGCAAACTTCTCTTGGATGTCGCATAAGAACAATGCTGAGGTCCGCACTGCAATCTGACCCACATTTCTGACTGCCACTGCCATTGCTACTGTATTGATCAGCTGCAGGATGGGAATCAAACAAATCTAAAAATCTGCAGACTCAAAAGACTAGGGCTTCTAAAGATGGGATATCAGAGATTAAAGAAATAATATTTCGTTCAAAACAAATTTTCTCCATTAGTACAGGTCAAAAGGTCAAGTAATTTGAGACACCTGCTTTCTTATATCTTATAGCAAATTCTGAATATTTACTTCAAGTTATACCTTACTTTCTATGCTATAAATATGCAATCTGGCTCATGACCTGATTCTAACGCACTTCTAACCGACCTTAAAAACGTAGTAAGCAGCCCAGCCCTGACCTCCATAATACCTCTAATATCCCTTACTTCTTTTCAGCATGTTGTTATCACAACGTCGCTGGAACTGGTCTGAAAATGTTTGCTTAACTTTTCACCCGTTTTCTAAAAATATTCTCTTCTGCAGCTCCACCGCACAGGTTTTTATTCAGTTTCACCTTTGCTGTTTACCTTTAAGGAGTTTTCTGAGGTAAGACAAGGTAGCCATGGGAATTCTTTAATCCCACTCGCAGGATTTTCCCATTAAGCTTACACTTAGGCGAGGTTGTTTTTACTTCCATTCGTACAAAGCGGGTGGCTAGTTCAAGAGAGTCCCACTCTCGAAGCGGGCATTTTAGTCCCTAGAGCACCTAGTGTGCCTGTTTAGAGGACCCCTTTCCCATGGGTTGGAGTGTTTTCACCCTTTTTCCGCCCTACCATGAGGTTTTTATGGTGTACAAAATTGCTGTGGCTTGCCTCATTATGTTTGACATCTTCCGCAGTCCCATTTCGCCCATGTAAGAGCGTAAGTACACCCATGCAGGGAGTTTTGGTGTAAGTATATAAATATATAATATATATATATATATATATATATATATATATATATATATATATATATATATATATATATATATATATATATATATATATATACGCTTATATATCTTTACTTTTCAGATGCCAAGAGGCGATATAAATATAAATCATTATGGTCTCTCAAGAGTTTTCTACTTACGCCACGACCCATGGCTTGATGCTACTGAGCTGCGGAGGTTTGAGGCAGTAGTTTACTTTGTTAACTTACATTAAATTAACCCCCAGGGGGCCCGTCTCGACAATACAGATTCGGTAAGTGAGATGTGTCTTACGCAAGTTATTTCTGAAACTATTTTGATCAGACTAGTAATCTTACGGCTTGCAGAGTTGAGCCATTAGTTTACTCCTACAGGTCCATACGACTCCGTTGATCGGCTCCACGGCTTGTTTCCACAACCCTGCTCCATATGGGTCCGTTAGACGGCCCTGTACGCTTCCGTAGCAAAGTTTTACGGGTCCATTGCACAGCTCCGTACAGTTCCACACGGCTCCGTGCCTAGGCTTTACGGGTCCATACGGCTCTGGTGAATGGGTTCGTATGGCTCCATAGTTTATAAAGGTTTAACGTACAGACCCATTAACTATGAAGCTACATGGTCAGGTAAGAAGGAAACAATCATTGCAAGAAGTATAGCATCACGAGAGCTATTTCTTCTTGCTTACGTAGCCACTAGCTATGCAGTTCCACGGCCATGTGCACTTCCTAAGAAAATTTTCCACATTGAACGTCATACTTCTGCAAAAGTGTCAGCGCTTTACACAGAATGTCCCGCGATGCGTCGCGGTAAACGCTTTGTTAAGTTACGTTCTGGAGACATTCATCTCACGTGCTACACGTGCAGATTATGCTGTATGTCCAACCCATGTACTCTCTGCAGTGACTGGGATGCAGCCGTGTGGTCGGAGCATAGACTCCACTGCGACAGCAATTTCTAGGAGCAGCCGAGAGGGCAGGGAAGCGACGGTTAGATAGACTTTCTTCGTCTTCTCCACCTCCACCGCCACCCAAGTCCAAGCTACAGCACCCTCCCGACAGTGAGGCTAGACCGCCGCCCACACTCAGCAGGGTACCCGACGATGGGCCCCCCCAGCTGAGTAGGCATACGCCTTTTGCGCCGGACACTGTGGCAGAGCTAAGCGCTTTCCTAGCTTCCATTCTTCCGGCCTACATCAGAGATGTTGATCAGGCCACTCACATCCAGCCAGCTGCAGTACCAGGTGTCATAAATACCCCCTTGATCCCGAAAGGAATATGGCAACAACTCTGCAAGCGGCACCCCAGTGGTGTCCAGCTCTGCGGCCAGGACTAAGAAGTTTCTTGATCCTGCGGTCCAGCAGAGGGAGGAATCCCTTGTAGCTGTTGACCGGGCCATACGGCGGGGCAAGTTTCAAGCTTTGGTATAATGACACACGTGTCACTATATCATATGTCAATGACTCACCTTTGACTGACATTGCAAGGGGTAGTAGGGGTGAGTCTTACAACTGACAGTGACAAATGCATAACCTCTATTTTTAGCGTTACTTACAAGTTACACTTTACAGACTGTATTTTGTAATATAGTACTAGGCCTTGCCTGGTAGATACGCGACAATTAATTTGTCACTAAATGATAAGTGCATAACCTCTATTTTTAGCGTTACTTACAAGTTACACTTTACAGACTGTATTTTGTATTAGTATTAGCCTAGGCTAGTAGATACGCGACAATTAATTTTTCACTGAATGCCTCGATCTAATAAGACATCTGCCAGTCAGACTCTGAACCTCAATTCATACGAACCTTTGTATATGCAGATGGAGAGCAAAGATTAGAGGGCTTCAAGACTATTATCCTGTATATATCTGGTTACAATTCAACAATAATCGGATTAGTTTCGGCTATCTTACGCTGCGGTGATTGACAAACTGCCCGGTGGACGTAAGGTATTATTAGAATGCCTTCACTAACACAGTAAGTTAAAAGTAAACTCAAGAATAACAAAGCTTGTGGTCCTGGTATGATAATCAATGAATTTTTTAAGAATTGACCTGATTCAGTTCTTACACTAATCACCAGTCTTTTTAATATTGATTTGGATACTGGTATTATTCCAAAGAGGTGGAGTCTAGGGTATATTATTCCGATCTACAAAAAGAAGAGATCTCCTACTGATCCCAATAATTATCGTTGTATCACATTGCTGAGTTGTATCTGTAAACTCTTTACTGCTATATTAAATGATAAGTTGACAAGGTTCTTAGATAGTACCGGTACCATGTGTAAAAATCAAGCAGGTTTTCGGGAAAATTATTCGACATTACACCATTTTTTTACACTCCATTGTATTATTGATATCTATCTCAAGCAAAGAAAGATATTATGTGCCTTCATAGACCGCAGAAAAGCCTTTGATATGATTAACAGATCAGCACTCTGGTCAAAGCTAATTGCCAACGGTTTATATGGTAAAATTGTTACTGTCATTTATAATCTGTATTTTGAAGCTAAATCTTGCATTAAAAACAACAATTCATTATCTTCCTTCTTCACTTGCAATATTGGTCTCCGTCAAGGAGAAAATTTATCTCCTTTATCATTTTCAATTTTCTTCAATGATTTAGAATCATCGGTGGGGAAAATAATGTCAACGGGTTAAACTTGATTAATTCTGAAACAATTAAGCATTTGAGATGTGGCTAAGACTTTATGTTCTGTTTTATGCTGATGACAGTTATTTTGTCTAAAAGTGAAACTGATCTGCAGAATGCACTCAATGCTATGCATGATTATTGTAAAGCTTGGCATCTATCTGTAAATCCTAGTAAAACTAAAATTGTTATTTTTTCCAGAGCTAAAAATAGAACCAAGCCTTCATTCAGCTTTGGTAGTGACGAAATTGATGTGTGTGATAACTTCACCTATTTGGGAGTTGTTTTAATTTTAATGGCAATTTAAAAACAGCCATCAGCAAACAAGTGTTCCAAGCAAGACACGCTATGTTTGCCCTCCTATCCAAAGCAGCTAAACTCATCTTCCCATTGATGTTACATGCGATCTTTTTAATAAACTTGTCCTACCTATCCTCCTTTGTGAGGTATGGGGCATTGAGAAAATTGATCATATTGAGTTCTTTTATAACAACTTTCTTAGAGGGCTTCTTAAGGGTAATAAGCTGACTGCCAACTGTGTGTTTTATGGTGAGGTTGGTGAATACAAATTAAATAGCACCGCTGAAAAAAGACTAATTAACTTCTGGAGTAGATTTGTTACTGGCATCCAATCAAAATTTTCACATAGGCTTTACAGTTTACAGTTTAATGAAAACCATGGCTGAATTTTTAACCAACGATTATGGATCATTGTGGATATGCAATGTTAAAGGCGTTTTAGATCGTTCTGGCTTAAGTTTCATTTGGCAGGTACAGGGTAATCACAATTTAAATTCGTTAAGAAATACCCTTTTCGTCGCCTACATGATATCAACTTTCAGAACTGGTCAAGTGATGTGAACAGCAATAGCCTTTGTAACAATTACAGAATTTTCAAACAAATTTTAAATTTTGAGCCTTATCTACTACAGTTAAATCACAATGACAGATTATTCATGACGAAATTCAGATGTGGAAATGTTAAATTGTCAAGTAACCAGAAAAAATGTCACCATGGTGACAATGATAAAACATACAACCTATGTCAAAATGATATATTAGGTTATGAATTCCATTATTTGTTTGTCTGTAATTATTTCAAGACTGAAAGAACTAAATATCTTAACAGTTACTTCTACAAACATCCCAACACAATTAAAATGTCTGAATTACTTAGCTCATCTGATAACTGTGTGCTCTCAAAGCTATGCAAATTTATTAAAGTGATTATGGAGAACTTTTTGTGATTTCTATCCGTCCATTGACTTTATTCCTCACAGTTTTGGGTTTTTTTACTTCAATTCACTTGTTACCTTTCTAAGTAGTAGCATGCCAGATCGTTCCATTCATCATAACTGTGCATATTGTATTCTGTATAAATTCTTTTTTAACTGTTCTACTGTAAATTTTGTACCACCATTTTAATATGTTTGTTATTGTATCTCTTATACCCCGCAAGGGGTCGACAGAGTAAGAATAAACTAAACTACTAAGCTAAATTAAACAATACCATTTCCAAGTTCTCATGTGATAGGTCGTTGAAGGTATATTATTAGCTAATTTACTTTAAAATTTATTAAAAAACATTATTGTATAGCACCTCATAAAAATCGGTTAAACATTAATAATTTTCCAGCATTTTAAATCTCAGGCACACTTTGCATCAAATCTGAAAACTTTGTGATATATTAACAGGGCAAAATCCTTAATTTTTCAAATGTCTATCGTAATTCTTTGAAGTGGTTTAGCAAATTCTGACCAAATTTTTGTTTTCTCTTCTTAGATTTTACCATAAACCAAATAAAATTTTAGCAGGAATAGACTTTTCCTTCATTTCCACACAATAATAAGATTAAGACAAAAATTTGAACAAATAGGCCTACTGTATATAGTGCAATTCTACGTCCCGAAACAAGGCAATACATAACTGGCGCTCGTGGAAGTGACGTCACTAGTATTGATCAGATTTACTGATGACGTAGTATATTATAAACAGGTTGGCGATATGAAAATTGAAAGAAGAAAAGGATGAGAATTGTGGTCCTGTTAGGTGTACACAAATACTGTGACGAATTTTATTCTTTATTTTCAACGCCCTTTAAGTTTCCATCCTATCTTGCAAGCTGACCTTAACTCCTTAGCAAACTGGTCTTCTAAATGGCTATTCAAATTTCACCTAGACCAGTGCAAGGTCCTTGAAATTGCACGTTGTTCTTCTTCAAGTGATTTATGCTACACCATGTTGAATCACAATCTTGAATTTGTAACTAATGAGAAGGATCTGGGAGTAACTTTTGTCTCCAAGTTTACTTTTCAAACTCACATTAACGAGAAAGTCAACAAGACAAATATGATACTTGGACTCATCCGTAGATCATTCACATATCTTGACAAAACCTCTTTAGTCCAAATCTACAAGGCATTTGTAAGACATCTGGAATTTTCAAACTGTGTCTGGCACCAAACAAAGAAAAAACACATTGACTTGATCGAAAATGTTTCAAGGAGAGCCACCAAACTTATTTCACATTTGCGTAATCTGCCATATCCTGAAAGTCCTAAAAATCTGAATCTACCAACATTAACTTACAGAAGAGCAAGAGATGATATTATTGAAGTATATAAGATGGTCTCACATATATATGATTCAAGAGTTGCAAATTCATTACCTTTTCGTAATAATACTAGAACAAGAGATTCTAAAAATAGGAAAATTCTTTAATCACAGTCTTTCACCAGCGTTCGACATAATTTTTTCTCCAATCGGATTTGCAAATTATGGAAAATTTTACCAAAGGAGATATGGAAGCATGCAATCTAAATTTGTTTAAGAATAGGCTGGATAAGCACTGGTGTAATCGGGCTTTTCGCTTTCACTTCAAGACCGAGAGTCACGAATTACTTGACACTTCTTGATCTGGAATCTCAGGCTACTAGCCTTTCATCTGAGGAAACATCATAGGTATCATAGGTAAAGTTAAAGGTTCCAACCAAAATTGTACCAGTCCAGAATTATCCTAAGAAATGCATAAAAGGTCCATATCTGTTACTTGTATGGCAAGGGGATTTCATACTCCATAAGTGCCTGTAGAAAACTTTCCATAAATTCTCCATACTCCATAAGTGCTGATGGAAAACTAAATATTCCATACTTTCCATAACTTTTTGTTCGATCCATACGACAGCCCGTATATTTGTGTGAATGATGTGGATAGGAGCTCCGCACAGGGAAGTTCAGGTGAACGAACGAAATTTGTATGCTTTAAAGAATTAGTTCAGTGGTCAGGCAAGTTTACTTTATAGGAAAGAGGATGTTAAAAGAAACAAATGGTAAAGAAAGCATTCAGAAATCTCATTCCGTTATGGAGATATTTAAGTTTAAAGTTCTGTCTTATCTGTGTAGAAATGACAGGTGTACTAAATCTACTATGGCATTTCAGCGCCATTATCCTCACGTTCTTAATGATTGTTATTGCATTTTAAAGAAAATTTATTTGTAATTTTACTATTTGAATTATTTTTCCTCAAACATTCTTCAAGTGGTAAATTATGATTATCCTTACTAGATTCTGTTTTACTACTTTCCTTACACATTCAGTGGTTTTTGAGCCACAAAATTACAAGACTAAATATAAAAAATACATAAATAATTTGCGGAATCTGGGGCTATAACGTCATAACTAGTCTGATTTCAGTCGTTTCTACACAAGTGATGCCAAACTTTAGACTTAGATATCTCATTAACGGAATAAGGGTTTTGAATGCTTTCTTTACTAATTTGTTTCTTTTGAAGTCCTCTTTCATATAAGTTGGACTTGCCTGACCACTGAACTAACCCTTTAATGACTGGGCTTCACAGCTGTAGGCCGTGCTACAAAGTCACAACAAAAGAGACAAGCACAAATGAACGAGGAACGAGCACGGAAAAGGGAGGGCCAAAGGCTACACGAAAACAAGCCTGAAAACATCCAGGGGACACACAAGTGATTATGTGAACACAAAGGAGTCGTTTTTAGAGCCACCCCACCTTAGGAAAACTACAATAACAAACTACAAGTGAACACCATACCAAGAGTGGAACGAAGCCTTACCTGGTGGAACGAAATAACAATAACTAGAAAAAATACTACAAAAAAGGACTAGACAAAAACTAAGCTAATTAAGATTTGCCGCAAACGGACCTTTTACTTTAAGCTGATAGTTATTCAAGAGAATCATCTGTTCTTGATTAATACAAGTGTTAATAAAGTGTTAATCAATGGTTAGGCGATTTTTCCAATAGTTTTTGAGTGAATCAATACGAGATTAAACGTTGGGGAGGGAGTGAAGCCAACGAGAGCTAATGGTGACACCCAACGAGGTATGTGGAATATTATTACTTTTAATATTACTTAGGATTTGCTCCAGCTTGAGACGATTAGTTTTGGAGAGCAAAGGGAAGACAATAAACTGATAAACGAATAATTAATAAGTGATCGAATAAGACTAGTATATAAAATTAAGGTTCTAGAAGGAAAGCTCTATAATTGTGAGTTCCACAAATAGTATACAGTGCGAACTTTAAGTTCTTTAATCAAAATATCGAAATGCCGGTTGAAATTAAATCTAGCATCAAAGGTGATACCTTAAAACTTAACCGAATTATAGTTCGGTATAACAGTAGAATGAAAAACTAAGGTCAGAATAAATTCCGGACGGCAACGGGTAAAAACAATAGATTGAGATTTGAAAGGGTTAAGGAAGATTCTCCATTTGCTGCACCAGCATTGAAGTAAGAACATGTTTGGCCGTCGACCAGACAGCTAAGTCGTCTGCATGCTGAGAAATTTGGATGTAATCACAAGAGGGGTTTGGAATGTCGCTTACAAAAATACGGAAGAGCAAAGGACTAAGTGGGCTACCCTGAGGGGTGCCCTCATTCACAAACATTGACTGATGCATGTTTAGTTAAAGTTTCTGGCAAACAGTTGCATCTTAAATACCAAGTTTACGAAAGTTTTGTGTTTATGATGCGAATTCGTATACCGGAAAAATTGTAAACACAATAAGTAGTTTCACGATGCGTTTTCTATATGTTACAAAATATCCGTTAAATTTCCGTTGGTAGAAACATCGTAAACATCTTCTCGTATATTTACACCATGCAAAGTTTACAGGATAACTTAAATTTCTTAAACATTGTCAGCATATTTAAGCGTAATTTCCGCAAGCGTATATTCTGGAAACATGCACAAGAAATTTAAGCTGTGTTTCCATTGTGTTACATCATCTTGATCATCTAAACGAGCTCATGGACTACCCATTCTTTGCGATTCGTTCTTTGTGCTCATTCTGTCACCTACGTTACGTTGGGACATCGTGTCAGCAAAATTATCATGAATTCCCAATTTAAAACAGATACTCCCTTGCCTTGATTTTAGTGACAATTAAAATCACTGTTAGTCCTAATAGGTGTAATTCAATTTTAAATGACATGTATGATCAATATCTGAATATGGTGCCCTTCAATGTTCGCGATACTTTCCTTTCTACGGAGTATGGAAGGGGGAAAAAAAGGGGGGGGGGTCCCCATTTAAATGATTTTGACTTATGTCATGCTTTTTTCCCGGTCTACCGGTGAGAAGTAAATTTGAAAAGTAATTAGATTAATATGTAAAAAGGTAAAAGCGAATGAAAATAAATCAGCAAACCGTCAGAAGGCTGTTTCAATACGCTTATCAAGAGTGGCGTGATGGATTATGTTTCACTTGTGGCAAGGGTGTCCCCCTCCCCCTCCTCGCCCAAATGTTCATGAAACTGTATGATTGAAATGTCGGGGACATAATAGATCTAAATTGCATGCACCGTTTAGATAGCACCGTTTAGAAAACTCTTTAAAATCAATGTTTTAAATTTATGGGGGTAGCCTTAGAGTCCAGGGGACGAATCTCCGGACGGCCTGCGGTTCTCATTGATTTTAATGACAGAAAATTGTTTAAACTAGTATCAAACCCACGTAGGACGTCGGAAGCCCTGCGTTTTTGTTAATTTTGGTAGCAAAACATTGCTTAAAAATATGTCATATCAGTATGGCGAAGTCTTGGTAGGCCCAGTGGGTGGGTGAAGTCCCCTTATATCGTGTCTCCGTGCTCGAATCATTTCATAGTCATTAAGTTGCCGATGTTTTAGCCTATCCCATCTTGATGCTAGATTCTCAAGCTCTTTTTGGGGGCTTGCTTGAATGATCTGGTCATCGAAGTGAGACAAACACTCAGGTATATGGCCCATTGCTGAAATCGAGATATCTTTCTGACTAAATTCACCGAAGTTCCGTGAATCTAGTAATGCCAAATCATCAAAATCAAGATACAGGTCCTTGTTTTTGGCGTACTGTTCTTCTATGGCTACACAGAAGGTGTCGAAGACTTGATTGTGCACCATCGCCTCAAACCTCTTCTCCGGTGTCATTTCTCCTTCTTCGCCTGACAATTTTTCGTCGCCGTATACAGGTATATGCCTTTCATCTGTTCACCAGCATTATGTCTTGAATTATTCAGTCGCTCCGACACAATCGCAATACATAGATCTGCCTTATCCCTTACAGCATAAAACCTCATCTTATCTGCTTATAATCGTCGAACTTCTTTGACGTGACGACCACAAAAGATCGGGCTTTGATTAGATCAAGTTCAGTTGTCTGCAGGTACTGTGACAATGATATTGTATCTTTGAAGACACGCATATAAACGAACGCTGTTAAGATGGTCTCGTATAACTGGTTTGTTTTTCCAGCAGATCTTTGGTCATGGGAACAGACTGACAGAAATGTGCTGGCATGGATGTATCATTATACACCATTAGCATCGCTTGAACAACTTCAACCTACAAGGCATCCTTTGAATGATCGAAAATGCGAAAGACCATCTGTATAGGCGCGGCTTTAGCCTACCACCTCGTATTTCCAATTAGCTGTAGTCGCTTTCCCGACGTTACCCTGTCCTTCTCATACCTCCACCCGCTTATATGACTCTTTGAAAAGCTTGGCCATTTTGTTTAATAACGAAAATAAATCGCTGACTTGAACGACGACACCCGTGATATCAGCCGCTACCATGACTAAGGACTATTTTTCTAACACCAGTGGTTAATAGCAAATACGCACTCCATGCATAAATTACGTTTATGTAATATCCCCTAATTACACAATAATCTTCTCTGGATTCATAATGGATTTGTATAACGTTAGGCCATTATTAAAAATCACTTTGATTTTGGATTTGCATCTTGGTGGAAGGCATGGGCTACATTCGCCACCTATTTTTACAGAAATATTGCGGTTATTTTCAAGAGAATATTCTTTGAAATGTCTTCTTTCATTCTGAATATATATGCATTTTTTTTATAATAATTGTTTATATCAAACTATGACAAGACAATATTGCTCGTTCAGCCTATGTATTATTCATTTTCTTTCCTTTTTGCTACACGTTTACTGTTGTACTTAAAAGTGTGGACAAGTATACAATTACTATACCTTCATTATCTTCGCTCACAAAGTTTGTCGATTTTAATGGACAGGTAATAGAGATTTTAAATTTAACAGGAATAGCTTTAAGGGATCAAGAAGTTCTTGTTCAAAGACAAGTCGTGAAAATGGTCCTAAATTTAATGGTGTGCAATCCATAATCGTTGTAAGTATGTTCAAATACAATAGAGTGAGTGGGCTATTAAGTGGTGATTTTTGTTTTCAAGATAAAACTTGACTTTTGAAGAAAACTTTGCGAAACTTGGCCAAATTTCCCAATGATTAAAAGGAAATCTCCTGAAAATCGAAAAAAATGCACGAAAAGGAAGAAATTTGCCTAAAATCGAAGAAAATTGTCCGGATATGAAGAAAATTTCCCGAAAATTGGCAAACAATAACCGAAAATGAGCAAAATTTCCCGATATTTAAAGGAAATTTCCAAAAATTAAAAAAAATGTTCCACAAATCGAAGAAAACTGTCCGGAAATAATAAAAAATTCCCGAAAAGTGAAGAAAATTCACAAAAATGAAAGAGACTTTCCCAAAAATTAAAGGATATTTCCGAAAATTGGAGATTTGAAGCAACTTTAACTTTGAAAGAAACTTGAATTAGCATTGCAAGTTTTCCGCTTAATGACAGACAATTTTTTAGGGTCCCGCCCTCCCCCCCCCCCCTCCCTCTCTCTCTCTCTCTCCCTAGAGGATAACCCATGTTACGCCCCTACCCGCCACAATAATCCTGGAATCCTTAAGAGTAAAATTCAAACTTAAAATTCAGCAGTTCAGTATAGATTGGTTGGAATATATGCGTTCAAATATGATATACAGTGGTTATTTTTAATTCTGTGTATTTTCGATTATTATTATTATTGTAGCCTCAGATTATACTTGGGGCGAAAATATTTCAATTTTTTCTCAAAATCACAATTCTGGATCCGTGGGCTTGGAAAATATCATATTTAGAAAATAAAGCAAAAGTGAGAGGCAATGGAATTACCGTTTTTTGGTCTTCAACAGCATTACAGCGGAAGTTAAAAAATTACTTAATATGAAAAGTACAGCGGCTGTCTTAATATCATTTTTAGCGTTGGCTTTCCCCTGTACGTACGTAAAGATATCATAATACAACATTCCACGGAAATGATATCATTATTTTTAAACATACAGGATATACTATGAATAGGCGATAATATTATTTAAACGTTACGCAAATCCGAGCGCGATTTTCACGCGTGGGGTCCAGGGCCTGCTTTAAGGGCACCTGCTGAGGTCCAAGGGAAGCCCTGGTGGACTCCAGGGGCAAAGCCCCGGAAGATCTTCAATTTTAGCATTTTCTAGGGTTATTTTTGGGCCTTTCTAAGACTCAGGTAGCAAGTTGTTTGAGGACCATAAATGTTTTTCTTATCCAGAAAAAGTCACTATGTTACGTATACGCGACTTCTCCTTCCTTCAGGATTGATATCCATTGGTGGAGGAAGGCAAGTGTTTATGAAAACTCTAACAGTTTGTGTGGAATTTTGGAATCGACTGGTGCAACAATATTTTCCAAAATTGGGAGATAGTGAGTGGCCTAGGGGCCCTTAAGGAATCCTAGTGGGTGAAGCCTTAATAGCTGAATAGAGGTCCAGGGGACGAAGTCCCTGAAAATTAATCAATTTGAGAATATTCTAAGGTAATTCTTGACATTTTTAAGACTCAGCAAGAGTTTTGAGGACCCTCAATAACTCAATAACTCAATAAGGATAATCAATAACTCAATAACCATAACCATCTAAGGAATGAAAGGGGCGTAAATTTCTTTAGGTACCAGCAGCCTTACAATGTCATTAGTCTTTTTGCCATAATTTCATAGATTACATCCTACTTACAACATTGATACGATAGTAAATACAATCTATTCATTCACGTGGCATAGCGAAGAAGCGCTGCTTTCTCCCATTGCTTCCAGTAATATACTTGCTAACTCCCTAATTGTCACAAGTTTGTTTGATTCCTCCTTGTGATATGTTTTTATACGCGTAAGAATTGAAAAAGATCATTTTCCTGACGGCTGTAGTAACTAGTATATGAGGTGAGGTATATGCACCAACTTCTCTACTTCACTGAACATGGCTGGCGCCATTGGAACAACAGAAAGCATGTCTGCCACAGTACAAACTTTTGTCACCTTCTTGAGGTGTTCATTAGATCTCGGACCGGGAGCATCTGCATCTAATTGAAGTATTAGCTAATTTTAATTTAGCCTCTCAAAAACGCTCCCCAACGCACAGAACTTTCGGGGAGCAATGACATGTCCATAAGCCCTTTTTCTACGCCACTGCTATATGCACTTTCAAGAGCTTTTAGCAGGTTCATTAAACCTCGGTAAAAAAAAACTGGATCATTATCCTCGACCAGTTTCTGTAATAGTCTGATAGTAAGAAGTTCCTTTCTTGTCTAGACACTTGCTTTACCACAGTGGCGTAACTAGACTTTTCCAAAGTGTGTGTGAAGGAGGGAGGGGGGGAAGAGGCGTAAGAAACGGGAAGGAAAGAAACTTTACCCTCGTACCTCATATGTGTCTTCTGTGCAATGGTGAGCGTACCTCATATGTGTCTTCTGTGCAATGGTAAGCGTACCTCATATATGTCGTCTTCTGTACAATGGTGAGCGTACCTCATATGTGTCTTCTGTGCAATGGTGAACGTACCTCATATGTGTCTTCTGTGCAATGGTGAGCGTACCTCATATGTGTCTTCTGTGCAATGGTGAGCGTACCTCATATGTGTCTTCTGTGCAATGGTGAGCGTACCTCATATGTGTCTTCTGTGCAATGGTGAGCGTACCTCATACGTGTCTTCTGTGCAATGGTGAGCGTACCTCATATGTGTCTTCTGTGCAATGGTGAGCGTACCTCATATGTGTCTTCTGTGCAATTGTGAGCGTACCTCATATGTTTCTTCTGTGCAATGGTGAGCGTGCCTCATATGTGTCTTCTGTGCAATGGTGAGCGTACCTCATATGTGTCTTCTGTGCAATGGTGAGCGTACCTCATATGTCTTCTGTGCAATGGTGAGCGTACCTCATATGTGTCTTCTGTGCAATGGTGAGCGTACCTCATATGTGTCTTCTGTGCAATGGTGAGCGTACCTCATATGTCTTCTGTGCAATGGTGAGCGTACCTCATACGTGTCTTCTGTGCAATGGTGAGCGTACCTCATATGTCTTCTGTGCAATGGTGAGCGTACCTCATATGTGTCTTCTGTGCAATGATGAGCGTACCTCATATGTGTCTTCTGTGCAATGGTGAGCGTACCACATATGTGTCTTCTGTGCAATGGTGAAGCAATGCAATGAGTGAACATCCTTGTATAAACCAAGATACTGAATCTGTTTAAAATAAATCCATTATATTATCTATATTATATTAATAAATCAGAATCTTCGGCTGTAGAGGAAGTAACATCGATCATAAATGCATGGATTGAGTATTGGAGGTATATGGACGTGCAGAGTCAACATTAGCTAAATTGCTTTAAAAATAATCAAAAACCACCATAGTAGCAAAAAGTTTCATTATGATCGGTTGCAGCTTTTTTAAATCTTGGTCATCAATTTCCGTATTTTATGTCAATTGTGTAGTTTTCTTTGTAAATGTTTTGCTTTTTAAATGTCTACAATTCTTTGAAATGGTGCAGCACTGACTAAAGGATTTGACTCTTTGCCATGCCCCTGATGCCAGAAATAAACTTTTATTTTTTTAGTAACAAAATTGAAAGGATCACCTTTTTAGTAATTACGATTTTGGAAAGAAGTTTCAAGAATTAAACCAAGATTGTGAGCTCTTTGCCCATCATTATACATCACCAATTTCGCATAAATTAATACATTTATCAACTTAGATCAGCCATCATAACTTATAAAAGTGTTATTTTTCATAATTAAGCAACTGATTTGTTCTGATGTCAATACTCGTTCAATAAATACAGAAATTGCTACGTACATATATACCTTTAATGGCATTAATCGATTTCCGATCCGAGATCATTTTGACCATTGTAAAAAAAGTGATACTTTCAAATTCTTGTTCAGAAGTCTATGATTGCTTGTTTTATGTCTGAAATGATGTTGGTATAGTGATTTCAGCATCTTATCTTGTGGCGGCCATATGAAGCGATTGTAAAGGCAACTCATCAACATTAATGAACCTAACTGCAAAACGAGGGCTGCTGCTAAATCAAGCTGAAGTCATTTGATTTCATCGTTACTCTGATGTTCATGAAGAATGTGATGCTGAAAACAAAGGTGTTAACAACACAACTTCAAAGTCCCGACCTCAGTATTGCTGACGCAATTGTTTTGATTGAAGGAACGGTATCCTCTCTGGAGAAAATCAGCAGGGACGATATGAACTTAGAGATCCTTGCTCTCATGGAGTTTGCCCGCAAATTCAACATTGACGCAGAAGGGCAGTTTAAAAAAAGGCACGTAGCATAAAGACCCCCCACCCTCAATCGATTTGATGAATATCCTGAAACTACCGTCGAAATAAACATCCAACAGTTTTACAGGAAGAAGTTTTAGTCAGTTCTGGATGTCCTGATTACACAATTGAAAGACAATCTTAAGGCCTGCTTGGAAGTGATAAAGCCCCTGTCATCCACCATTCAACTGCCAATGAAGCAACCAATTCTGAATAATGTCATATCTTTCTGCAAGCTTTTTCCTGACCCCACACCAGAGCCCTATGCACTTCGTGCCGAGTTAAGTAACTTGCGTTTGTGTCTGATAATTAAATGTTCATGTATGTATGTGACTCGAGATTTTTCAACAAACGGTGCAAAAACTTCAATTCCAATTGGCACTTCCCTGATCTGACGTCACTAAATATGTTATACAAAGGAGAGCAATCTTTTCAGGTGTCGAGAAGGCTTCCAGGCTGCTGCTAATAACTCCCGTAACTGTCGCAAAGAATGAAAGGGCATTCAGCAAACTGAAACTGATCAAAACCTTTTCTCGATCATCTTGCTTGTGAACGAGACTTAGTAGATAGGATTGAAATAGAAAACGTTTCTAAAGCTTAGGCAACTCTCAAACATCGTCGCGTTTTATTCTGAATAAAGTTAATAAAGGTTTAAGCTGGCTCGTCCTACTAGGTAACATTGATAAACCTCGATGAGCAGTCGTCTTTTATATATATATATGAATAATTATTTTCAAGTAAATTTGTCAGTTTTGTAAAAGTCTATTCAAGATTCACCTCTCTTGCATAACTTTGAAAATAAACTATAGAATATCTGATTATGCGCCTTCCTATGGCAAAGCTAGAGATAGGGGTCTCTTATATCTTAAGTGTGGGGTCCTTTTATTCATTTGATACTTAATTTGGAATAAAAAATTGAGCATTTAATTTCTTACCTCCATTGTCGAAAACTTATACTTTAAAGATTGTTGATTTTTGTGAATAGTGCCTACACATTTGTGGGAACCTGTTCGTTTAGGGCTTTCATCCATTTTAAGTTTGAATTTTAACTTTTCAAGGACCACAGGCTTACAATTTCTTTGGGATAATTTCTGAAAATTACTCTCAAAATTATACTCAAATTTTTGTGACACTTATGGGGCAGTTGCACCCTACAGTGCTCCATGGTAATTAGGCTCTGACAGGGGCACACGATCCTAGCTACAATTCTAGATCTCGTTGATGTTGTTATCTGTTTTAATTTGAGGGAATTGATCACAAGTGTCAAGGTTTTTGTGCAAAATAGTTTGTGCAACTTACTAATAAGTAGAATGACGCCTTTGAATGTCGAGTCACATACAGACATGGACATTCAATTATAGACATAAACGCAAGTTACCTTACTTGGAATGGTGATCTATTATGAATGTCGGGAAAGAGGTGTTGCTATTATTTCATTAAGATTTTCATACACCAATAGCTTCCATCATCAATTGTGAAGAAGCTGACTGGTACAAGATTAAGTCAACACAAATGTTTGTAGAGATTACCGCTTTGCGCTAGCATTCACGCCTACGGTGTCAAAGATTTTGTCGGAAAATTTTCCTTCACCCTCACCCGCAATTTAATTTCTTAGCTACGCCTCTGTGTACACTACAAGCAGACACACCTCTCGGCAGTTCAAAAGAAGCGTTTCTTTCCAAATTGATATATAATTCTGCTGTAAACAAAACAACAGAGCGCCTTGAATTAATTGTGACGCTAAACTATTTTTAGATACGGGGAAACCCGCATTATGTATTTGGTCATGTTTTCAACACACATGCGCAGCGCCACACGGTCAATTGATTCGGGTTCATTCAGAATCATATCATAATCAACATAACTTAAATCGTTACCGAACCAGACTACATTATTCACCCAATCAAGCTGTTATCGTCGAGAAAAATATCACACTGCGTTGGTAAGTATTAGGTACCTCTATTAGTTAAATCTTTTGTTAGCTAAATTAAGATTTGCTTGCCCCACGATGCTGCATATCGCGGAACTACCTGCCTTAACGTTAGATGTGTACACAAAGTAACATTCAAGATGGCGGGCTAGTCAAGTCTCTAGTCACAACCCAATTGCACATAGGCTTATGTTATCTGGGACAATTTTTGTGGTGTAATGAAGTTGTTGTACAACTATAGAATACAGGTTCACTTTGAAGTACATACCTGGCTGCCGAAGTCACATGAATATGCATCATTCTACCATAGAATTTCATTTTAATTTATTTGATAGACAGGGGCGTATTAAAACATTGAATTACTGGCTAAGATTAGCATTTCAAGACCCCCATAACCTTTTTTAAGAGATCTGAAGTGGGGGAAAGGGAGGGGGCAAAACATGCAGAAGGGATATAGATCTTTACACAATTTATAAAGTCATCGGCATAGGAAGATATTTGACATGGGGGGGGGGGGGGCGCAAATTTTTGCCTTAAAACTAGAAAATATACAGGTCTCTTACAATATGTCCAAAAACTTTTCAGAAATGAAAGATGGGGGAGGGGGGGTGGTACAATTTTGGAAATATCCAAACACTTGAAGAAAATTTCCCAAAAATGAAGAAAATTTCACGAAAAAACCCCAGCTAAATTGAGAAAACTTTGGCGAAAATTAAAGAAAATTGGCGAAAGTCAAAGAAAATTTCATGAAAATGAAGCAATTTCCCAAATATTGATAACATTTTCACGAAAATGAAACAAATTTCCCAAAAAAGGAAGGACATTTCCCAAAAATTAAAGAAAACTTTCAGAAAATTTCCCGTTTAATTAAATTCAAATTCATGAAAAACTGAAGCAAGCTTTCCGAAATCAAGTTGGAGAAAACTTCCAAAAAATTGCAGAAAATTACCAGCAAATGAAGGAAAATTCTATAGAATTCAAGCAAATAAAATGAAGCAAACTTCCCAAAAAATTGAAGACAATTTCATGAAATAAAAGCAAATTTCCCAAAAAAGAAAGCAAATTTTATGTTAATGGAGGAAAATTGAAGTAAGTTATGAAAGTAAATTTCTTTAAAAAGGAAAGAATTTCTCCAAAATTTGGAAAAACTTCTAAAAAATTGAAGAAGCTTAAAGAAAATTTTCAGAAAATGAAAGAAATTTCCTGAGAATCAAAGCAAATTTCACAAAAATGAAAGAAAATTAAAATTTTTCCCCAATTAGTATGTTCAAAACAGCTATGCATTTCCCATCTTACGCGTGCACTCACTCACCGAAATTGAGTTCCACTTTTCTGATAGAGGACAATAAAAGAAACACATTAACAGATTAGTGAAACACCAAGTTAATATTTTATTCCTACAAAAAGTTATTTGATTTTAAAGATTTTTCTTGTCTGCATTAAACAGATGATTGGTCTGTTATAAGTCATCATTATGATGTCATCACAGCACTTCTGTACTATACTTTATGTATTTGTTTGAAAATTAATTTTGTATTTTCTGAATAATTGAAAACATTTTTTTCCCTAAAAATGATTAAGGGGCACTTTCCAACTGTCATATTACAGCAGTATGGCTTTATAGGGTCAAACCTCCCCCCCCCCCCTCCGCCCCTTTACCGGAATTTTTTTAAAACTATTATCAATTGGAAAATGACTCGTGACCCATTTTTCCTTCTTTTCTTTTTTAATTTACAGCTTTAAAAATTCAAGATATTTTGGTCCAAAATTTGGTAAAATAGAACAAATACCAAAATCTACAAAACATTGGTAGATTTGTAGATCATAATCTTGAAATTGGCCATTATGATAAGCCAATTGTATAGGTCATGAATCAGAATATGTTAAATGTCTAAAATAATGTGAAAAGCAAATAAGGCCTTATTTGTCCTTAGATTATTATTCAGAAGACCATCATTTTCTTGCTGAGAATGAATGTACAGTAACTCTGTATAAATTAGACCAGATGGCTCAAATTCACACTCAAGTCTTCAGCGAGTCAGTGGCAGAACCCAAATTTAAGGCGCTCCAGGAGTGAAATTTGTGGTATTTTGCTTGATGTTCGTGTCGCTTTGAATCTGTCAATAAAAAGATCAATTATAATAATAAGAGGGACTTTAATATATTTTGGTATTTTATTTATTTATTATCTCTGTAAAGGGGCACCTTTTAATCTTTACAAAGAAGACGGGAGAGGGCATGTCAGTTTATGTCATGGCAATGGCCCGACTTCAAATAGTAAGTTTTGCCCTGCCTGGCCCATTTCAAAGATACCCCACTAAAATTTGGGATGGCTTGCACTCTCTAGAAAGGCCCTATTTTGAAGAGATTTTCAAAAATTATAAAATGGAAAAACAAAGGTAGGCAGAGATAAATGCATTTTAAGTATAAAAAAGTTAAACATTATAGGGCTGTTGGGCCCCAACTTTGTCTTTAGGGGAAACTAAGAATTATATGCACGCAAAGTGCATGAAATTTCACAATTTTAGTCTTTTTAGGACGATATTTGTGTTACTTTCTTAAATGAAAATATATATAATCTTTGAACAAAAGTTTTTCAATGTTTGAAAGGGCAGGTCCCATCTCTAAAAATTGCACTTGTCCTCTTTGAAAGGGCAATTTTACCCTCAGAAAAAGGGCACATTTGCTCTCTGAAAAAGGGCACTTTTTTCTTTCTGAAAAATGGTATGTTTTAGCTCTAAAGAAAAGTGGGGGGGCACTGTGCACGCCCGGTCATGCCGCCTATTATTAAAGGCTTAGCCTCTTTAATGAAAATGAAAAAATGTTCATTAAGTGACTTTGAACAGAGTAAAGTCCACAGATAGAGGAAATGTATCATTTGTGTGGGGATAGAGATAATACCATTAGAGGTGGGCTTCCTTCTGTGATGCACCAGCTGTGGACATGTTTGTAGAATGTAATAAACTGTTAGAGGATCATGGCAAAAGGGCACATAGGCACATATGTTGTGAGGTACCGTTAGGTTTGTAGGAATGGGTAAGGTAAGTGTGGTTTATTCTTCAGGCGAATGATGGTGACCTCTTCTTTCTGTGAGAAACACTGGGGAATATTGCTGTGGACAGATTTGGGGTTAAAAAATTCCTATCTGAAAAATGGTATTTCTTAAACTTGAAAGAAATGTGGGGGGCACTGTGCACCCCCAGTCCTGCCGCCTATTATTAATGGTTTAAAAAATACCATTTTTCAGAAAGGAAAAAGTGCCCTTTTTCAGAGAGGAAATGTGCCCTTAAGATTATGCTGAGCAGCATTTTAACAGCGGCGACCATCAGAAGCGGATCTATACGAGCATCCCTCAACAAAGGTTAAAGGTCAATGAAAATGTTGAAGAACAGTCTTCATCGCCCCCATAAGAATGCTTTCCTATGTTATTGTTTTTCAATCGTCCACCAACATTAGTTAAATGGGAGCTATTGAACATGGCGAAGAGGTTTTGAATCTCCATCATACCCGTTATGAAAATTTAGCTGCAGGAAACAGTCAAATGATTTTCAGGAACAGAAGGTTCAGGTTATAAAAGTAAAGAATTACATCAAAGATCTGGAGTTCAACTTTTTCATACATTGAATAAAATGAGTTAAACTTTGAATAACCATAATTCCGAAACTACAATGCAAGTGCTTTCAATTTGAAGGCAATTCTGTTGGGAATTTAAAGCTCTTTCTTGTGAATATAAGATATCTTCCTGTCCATACACCTTTAAGAAAAACTTGTGTTTTGTGCGGTGAATATTCTGTTACATGGTCTTATATTGGGAAACATGAGTGAGCTTCATGTAGGAGCAGTCAAAGGGAGGCTGAAATTAAATAATCAGATAAATATTGGAAACACATTCCACTTTGTTGTCATCCATGTAAATTAAAAGACAATTGTTTTTCAAGTTTTAATTCTGTGTCTGGATAGATTGTATCATGCATCATGTGACAGGCACCAAAAATTTCAACAAAAAAAACCTTCATATTTGTAAATCTCTTTCATAGTTTAGATTAGAATTTTAACTTTCCCTACGATATCATTTTCTTTCTTTTACGTAGGTTGGAACAGGAGACAGGATTAGTCTGCTGCACGATGAATGACTATCGATGCGATAAATGCAACAAAACTTTTTCTGGACAGGATCATGCCGAGCAGCATTTTAACAGCCTGGACCATCAGAAGCGGATCCATACGAGCATCTCTCAACAAAGGTTAAAGGTCAATGAAAATGTTGAAGAACAGTCTTCATCGCCCCCAATGGAATTTGTTATTTCAGAAGGTCACAACTTGTACTTTTGCACCTTGTGTAAATGCCCTTGTACTGGACTTGAACCAATGATACAGCACATTAAAAGCCAGAAACACAAAAAAAACAAAGAATGCTTAGCTTTTCTGAAAAGATCAGAATCTAGCTCTTCGAGTGATAGCGCTTATTTATCATCCGTAAGTCAAATGTCATCTGTCAGCAGTTTAAAACAGGTGCCACAGTATGCAGATACCTATGGACAGGATACCCCTAGCCCTGCACCCAGATGGAACCCCAGCCTGTTATCATCTGGGGAGCATGACTTGAGTGTGTTTGACGTGGATCTAATCAACAACCAGTATTCATGCAAATATTGTAAAGTGTCAATGAGTGGAGAAATACCAGCTACACAACACTTAGAGGGCGCCAAACATAAAAAGAAATACAAGGCTCATCAGCTTTTGCAAGAAACAGAAAAGGACAAGTCGGAGAGTAATGAAAGCCAGAATGAAGATTCCACTGACTGTCATCCAAGTGAAAAAGACAAACCTGTTGAGCAGGTTTCACCTCTGAGTTCTAAAATCAATATCAATAATCCAGATAATAATATTAGTACCCCAGCAGCACCTTATAACATCATGAGGCAGACTGTAATACCAGAAGGTTCAGCAGGTGCGGTTGATCTCTCCTGCTTTGAAAGAACATCGTATGAAGACAAGATGAGGTGTAGAATATGCGACATCACTGTGACGGGTACAGAGCCGGCCTTGCAGCATGCCCAAGGAAAGCCACACAACAAGGCTGTACGAGCTTACCAATTACTACAAGGGGATGCAAGCCTGATATCATCAAAACCACGATCTGATGAGATGTCAGGAGAGGTCAGAGGTCAAGCAGGTTTTGGATCGCAGCACATCACTACTACAGCCAAGGATCAGTTACCACAGTCCCAAGAAAACAAGAGTTTAGTGAAGCCTTCTGTTACTAGCACTCAGGGTTCAATGTCATCCGTAGGATCTCTGGAGAATCGATTCGAAGTTAATTTAAATATGCGTGAAGATACAAGTAATTCCAAAACTGTCCTCAAGGATAAATTTTGGGAAGGTCAGGCCCTTCGTAGTCATGAATCTGGCTCAAGTTTCCAAGATAAAAGTCTGCAGAGTAATGAGAGTACACCTCGCACATGGGATAATGAGGATGACACGTTCAGGATTGATCCAGGGCTGTTTAGTCATATGCAGACTAAATTTGGTGCAAAGGTCGAGCGGAGTGTTCTTCATGCCATCATAACGGAGATGACAAAATATCAGCATCGAAACAGGAATCAGCAAAATAAGAACAACAACAGTGCTTAGGTCTTGTAGGGAGGGAGACAAGCAAGAATTATCGATGACACCTAAAGGCAATGTTAGATACGGTGCCTTCTTTAAAAACAAAAAAAGTTGGACTGATTCTCATGAAAATGACTGAATCTCCAATCAAAATAGATTAACAGTTGATCATGATTTGAACGTTTTTAATTTACAGGTTTAATCATTGTTACCTTTGTGATGTCATCAGTAGAAGTGCTAGTGTAAATCTTTTGTTTTATTAATCTTCTTCTTCAGTAGCGTAAAGGAAATTGACTGATTGTGAGTCAAGTTGATATAACAGTAAACACTTAGTCACCAGTATTGCTCCTTTGAATAGGAAATTTAAAGGAATTATTTAGGTTTACTTCCTGTTCAACTCATCAGAAATCTTGATATAATTGTGACTTATGTTGGTGCCACTTTTGAAGGTTGGTAGTCTGCCTGTTGCTGAACTTGTGTCGCACCCCTCCCTGTGTGCAGGTTATTTAATCTGATTGTTCTTCTGTATTATGATGAGAAATTTAAAGCATTTCTTTCTTGCTAGGATACATACTGTACAATCATGGACAAAATTCTTGACCCTTTCTTCCCCCCCTACTTCCCCCCTTCCCCCCCCCCCTTCTACCCCGTTTCAATGTTGGGACATAGCTTTGGCCTGCAAGTTTTAACAGTCACTTCCAACATTGAAGTGGGGTACAAAGGGTGAAGAAAAAGGGTCAACTACTTTTGTCCATGATTTGTCTGAGTTTTTCCTGAAGAATCACACACAGTATTAATGAAGAAATGGAACGAATAAGATATGTTTTAAGTAAAAAAAAACTTTATGTATAAATTAAAAGGACTAAGAAAATATTAGTACATTTTGATTTGTATACATTGAAGATCTTGTTTTTGTGGAAATGTCTGTGAAAATATAGCAGATTAAATGATAAAATTGTTTTGATGGAAATTGGTTAAATTAAGGTAAAAAGCCCCAAATAATGACGACGATGATGGTTCTATGTGTCACCCAATTAGCGGATTTCTTTAATGTGTGGGTCAGAGATTCATTTGGAAAATGCCAAACATGGCTTTCCGGGTTGACATGTAATTAAGGTAACGCAAATAACATGATGAAGGTGGTTTGACCTCCATTGAAATTAATATCAGTAAGTGCAAGAAATAAAGTAAGAAGTGTTTGTGACGTAATTCATATAAATTTTGAAGAAGCTGATGGAGGTAATAAAAAGGCAGGACCAAGTATTGTGGAACATAGTCATATTACTCAACGACTTACAAGAGATACAGTATATATAAAAACGTGAAATGTTTTAAAATACAGTGCCAATGTCGACCACACAGAGAATAATCCCAGAGACAAGGGCATACGCTCGATTGTTACAAGTTCATCAAATGTTTTATATTGATGTTGCGGAAAAATGTGGTATTCTGTGTCAAGTGTGAAGCGGATTGTTTCGACAAGAAATCAAAATCAGCAAGCCCTTAATCCACAAAAGAAAATGGGCCGCCCTCGGAAACTGGATGAACGCATTAAGAGGAATCTTTTACGTGCTTTGCCGAAATTGCGCGTATAGGAAGGAACATTCTCCTCCAAACGGTTACTGCAATCTGCTGGAGTACAAGGACTAAATGTTTCATGCAGGAATGTTCGACGAATGTTAACAGGAATGGCTTTTTTTACCTTCAAGCGAGGAAAAAGGGACTTATATCGACGAAAGATATATCAAGGGGGAAAAAAGGGACTTATATCTGCGAAACATACGCACACATGAACTGTCTTTGCACGGCACAGAAAAAAAAAGCACAATACAGATGTTTGGACTAAAGGGGTTGCATTTTATTTAGATGCCATTTCATTTCTGCATAGGCTTAATCCTTTGGATCAAGCCCGGGCACCATAAACAAGAATACGGCAGAAGCCTGGGCACCAAACACGAGAGTATGGTGGAAGAATCAGAAGGGTTGACACGAGGGCGTCTGTCAAAAGGTTAGAAAGTTGGAAGTGGAGGGCGATCTTAGTGAAGGGCAGGATAAAAATTGAAGAAAAAAAGCAGGATATTAGAATTCTTATTGTAATGGGAGGGGGGGGGGGGAGGCTACATCTCTGTATTGTAAGATGGCAGGTAGAAATATTTTGGCGTGTTTGACATATTTATTTCTGAGAGCACGGGGGGTTAGAAATAAAAAAATTCAGATTAACATTATATTCTCTGTGGAGAATGTGCACATTATCTGAAAACACTATATCTTTCCAAAATGCACTTTTAAAAAACATTACCGCCCTTATCCATGAACGACTCAGTCGGTGAGCTATTTGGTTTTGCACGTAAAAGCAATTACAAAGAACGGTGACCGCCGAAAAAGTGTTAAGAGACTATGTACTGTCAATTCTTTTTTAAATATGGGCTCACTGACTTCTCCATAGTCATTTCAATAGTGAAGCGCTGGCTTACCGTGGGGTTCACCGTATGCACTGTCTGGAAGGAATAAATAAACATTCCAGCAAGTCGGAAAATAATGCATTCTTTACAATGTGTCCTTGACTGTTGAGTAATATGAACACGTCAGTATTGCAATTCATGCTAAAATTTACAGGCTTTATGCATACCCTTTGCTGTCATTCTAAACAAGAAAAATCTGAAGAAAAAAAAACCTAAACATATTTCTGTGCAAAAACAGTGTAACTTCCTTCATACCCCCACGCCCTAAGAAATAAATATATCAAACATGCCAAAATATTTTATGACGAAATACCTGCCTTTTTACAATACAGAGATGTAGCCCCCTTCCCTTCCCCATTACGATAACTATTCTAATATCCCGCTTCGTTGTTTAACTTTACAATTTCATCCTGCCCTTTACTAAGATCACCCTTCCACCTTTCTGTCCTTTTGACAGACACCCTTGTACCAACCCTTCCGATTTCCTCTGCCATACTCTTGTTTTTGGTGCCCGGGCTTGATCTAAAGGATTTGCTGAGTAATATCAGCACGTCAGTATTGTAATTTTTACTGGCTTTTTACACAACCTTTGCAGTCACTTCAAACAAAAAGTTAAAAAAACATTTATGTGCAAAAACAATGTAGCCCCCATCCAATGGTGTAGGTCCTGGGGGGATGGGAGTTAAATTCCCACTTTTTGAAAAGGGGGATGGTATGTACAATTATGTCCCCCTCCACTTTTGCTGATATCGACCCCACTTTTGCTGATACCAGCCCAAATTTTCAGTTACTAAAATAAATGCTTTTTGCCACTTCTGTTATTTGATTGAGAAATTGGGAACGATTACCGTATATCACAAAACTAACCATAAATCAAGAAAATATATACTTTCATCTCAATTACCACAAAATTATAAAAGATATCCTGAGTCCTGTCTAACGTCACGTGATACGATTTTGTAAATTCTGATTTCCGAAGTTTCTTGACGTAACCTTAAACTAACGATACTTAACAACTCAAAGGCTCTTGTGTTTCATGCAAAGATAGAAGATGCAGCATTAATTTTTAAGACAAGTGATGAATTTGCTCATCACCACAATGACCGGTATTATTTTACCCAAGCCCACCAAGAGAGGGTGTATGTGTGTAGGGGGAAGAGGGGGAGGGGGAGGATTATTTATCTCGCATTCCAAAGCTAAAAGTAAATAAACCTGTTTGTTATTAAGAATGACTCAAATTTCAACCCAAGAGTATGGCCTACTAATGTTTTCTACGGCTTTAGAGGTAAATGTGTTTGGATTCTAAGCATGTTTTGAGGTTATTTTGGGGCCAATTTTAGATCTCAAATATTGAATATTCCAGGAGCTTCGCCCCTGGACCCCAGGCCTATCGGCGAGCGCTTCGCTCTAGCATTGCCACTAATGAGGAAAACTAGTCCTCCCACAAATATCATCCCCCCACTTAAAAAATTGGATCTACACCCTTGACCCCATCAACCCCTCCCCTTCCTTCCCCGGCACGCGCTGTCAGAAATAAATACACCAAAATATTTCTCGACTAATTACCTGCCTTCTTACAAAACAGAGATGTAGCCTCCATTACAATAACTATTCTAATAGCCTGCTTATTAAATTTTATTTTACAATTTCATCCTGCCCTTCACTAAGAGTCTTCTGCTTTAACATTTCCTAAATCCCCTGCCCTTCCCCTTCAAATGATTAAAAGGATCTCCACACCTTCCCAATTCTTGTAATTTACTTTCAAATTTTAAAACTAAAAAGACATTTATGCCGACAAATTAATAAATTAATAGACTGTATTTATTCAGCTTTAATTGACACACATCACCATTTCTCAGACAATCATGGACAAACGTCGTGACCCTTTCTACCCTACTACTTTGTTCCAATGTTGGGACAAGACTTTGGCCTGCAAGTTTATAACATGCAACATTAAAGTAGGGTACAAGGGGTGAAGAAAAAGGGTCAAATACTTTTGTCCATGATTGTAGGTATATGGACAGGAAGCATCAGAAAGATGAACAGAGTAGTCTTTAAATTAGAGCACCTGCAGTTATAGTGAATCAAAGTTTCAAGAATTGTTAATGATGGTAAGTAGAGTGGTTCATAAAAGTACAGACCCAACATTTCCTATAGAAACAAGAGTGGTTCATGGATGTACAGACCCAACATTTCCTCTAGAAGGAAGAATGGTTAATAGATGTACAGACCCAACATTTCCTATAGAAGCAAGAGTGGTTCATAGATGTACAGACCCAACATTTCCTATAGGAGCAAGAGTGGTTAATAGATGTACAGACCCAACATTTCCTGTAGGAGCAAGAGTGGTTCATAGATGTACAGACCCAACATTCCTGTAGAAGCAAGAGTGGTTCATAGATGTACAGACCCAACATTCCTGTAGGAGCAAGAGTGGTTCATAGATGTACAGACCCAACATTTCCTCTAGAAGCAAGAGTGGTTCATAGATGTACAGACCCAACATTTCCTCTAGAAGCAAGAGTGGTTCATAGATGTACAGACTCAACATTCCTGTAGAAGCAAGAGTGGTTCATAGATGTACAGACCCAACATTTCCTATAGAAGCAAGAGTGGTTCATAGATGTACAGACCCAACATTCCTGTAGAAGCAAGAGTGGTTCATAGATGTACAGACCCAACATTCCTGTAGAAGCAAGAGTGGTTCATAAATGTACAGACCCAACATTTCCTATAGAAGCAAGAGTGGTTCATAGATGTACAGACCCAACATTCCTGTAGAAGCAAGAGTGGTTCATAAATGTACAGACCCAACATTTCCTATAGAAGCAAGAGTGGTTCATAGATGTACAGACCCAACATTCCTGTAGAAGCAAGAGTGGTTCATAGATGTACAGACCCAACATTCCCTATAGGAGCAAGATGGTGCATATATGTACAGACCCAACATTCCTGTAGAAGCAAGAGTGGTTCATAGATGTACAGACCCAACATTTCCTATAGAAGCAAGAGTGGTTCATAGATGTACAGACCCAACATTCCTGTAGAAGCAAGAGTGGTTCATAAATGTACAGACCAACATTTCCTATAGGAGCAAGAGTGGTTCATAGATGTACAGACCCAACATTTCCTATAGAAGCAAGAGTGGTTCATAGATGTACAGACCCAACATTCCTGTAGAAGCAAGAGTGGTTCATAAATGTACAGACCCAACATTTCCTATAGGAGCAAGAGTGGTTCATAGATGTACAGACCCAACATTTCCTATAGAAGCAAGAGTGGTTCATAAATGTACAGACCCAACATTTCCTATAGAAGTAAGAGTGGTGCATATATGTACAGACCCAACATTTCCTATAGAAGCAAGAGTGGTTCATAGATGTACAGACCCAACATTCCTGTAGAAGCAAGAGTGGTTCATAAATGTACAGACCCAACATTTCCTATAGGAGCAAGAGTGGTTCATAGATGTACAGACCCAACATTTCCTATAGAAGCAAGAGTGGTTCATAAATGTACAGACCAACATTTCCTATAGAAGCAAGAGTGGTGCATATATGTACAGACCCAACATTTCCTATAGAAGCAAGAGTGGTTCATAGATGTACAGACCCAACATTCCTGTAGAAGCAAGAGTGGTTCATAAATGTACAGACCCAACATTTCCTATAGGAGCAAGAGTGGTTCATAGATGTACAGACCCAACATTTCCTATAGAAGCAAGAGTGGTTCATAAATGTACAGACCCAACATTTCCTATAGAAGCAAGAGTGGTGCATATATGTACAGACCCAACATTTCCTATAGAAGCAAGAGTGGTTCATAGATGTACAGACCCAACATTTCCTATAGGAGCAAGAGTGGTTCATAGATGTACAGACCCAACATTCCTGTAGAAGCAAGAGTGGTTCATATATGTACAGACCCAACATTTCCTATAGGAGCAAGAGTGGTGCATATATGTACAGACCCAACAAGGAGCAAGAGTGCTCTATTTTTCTTTGCTTGTGGTTTCTTTCTGCTCCTCTTTGTGTTTTAATATATCCACCAATTTGAAAAATTGCCCTCAACTTTTGTTTTGAGCTCGAGACAAAAACCCGACTGTCTCGTTTGGTTTTATCGTAAGAATTGAAAATTGTCTTCTCTCTTTAATTCAACTCATGTCCTGAATATCTTCATTCAAAATCTTTCCATCATTGTAAGCCGTTTGGGGGCATCCACAACAAGGATTTTTCTGAGACCCCCACTAAGGCATGCTCCTGGATCCTGAGACCCCCACTAAGGCATGCTCCTGGATCCCATGCCATTTGTTGTTAAGCACAATGCTGTATTTGACTTTCTGGTGCCTTCCTAGATTTACAAAAGTCATTCTTCATTCTACATTCTTGGAAATTAGAAACTCCAGCATAACTATTAGAATCATTAGAAGCTAGTTTCTATTCAATGGTCATTAACCTCTAAACTCGAGTTCCTTCCTGGCATGTTGGACATTGATCATGCATGTACTGTAAACAAAGGTGTGCTGGTCATAAAAAAGATTAATTGTGGTGAGATTTGGGAAATTGTAGTTTTATGGACATTGTTCTGGCTAGGTTATGTGGCACTTTGATAGTATATGGAAGACTGGTCCTTGTGGGGTTTTCAAAAGCCTGAGTAGGGTGAAGGGATAGGCCTACAGATCTAGATTTGGGGAAGCTTTACAGGATTAGGTCAGTGGTCAAGCATGTGCATCTTATATGAAAAGAGGACATTAAAAGAAACAACATGGTGAGGAAACTATTTCAATATCTTGTTCCATTAAGGAGATTTTCAAGTTTAAAGTTCTATCTGCTTGTACAGAAATGACTGGAGTGGTAAGTCTTTTCCACTTCCTGTACAAGCTATTTTTAGACAATTCATGACATGATTTGAAGAAAGGAACACGATACCAATGTAGTATCTTCAGTGTTGTCATTGGTTACACAAGATAGCCAACAAAACTAATCCTTTCCTATCCGATTGCTACATGGTACATTCTGTGAAATGACATGTGAATGCCATTAAATGTTTCAAATACATTGAAGCACATTCATTTGAAGAGGTGTTTGACTGCTTTTCAGTGTTTGCAAGTGATATATTCAGACCAAAATGAATTGACACTTGAAAATTATATCATCTTACAGTTATCTTCTAAGAAAATATTAAATGTTTTGCAGACTTTTTAAAAACTTAGTCTTGTGTCTCTGAAAATCTTTAACCTTTTCAAGGAAATTCCAAACTTTCATGAGGATATGTAAAGAAACCTAACTTTTTTCTGAGGAATTCTAAAGAAACAAACATTTTCTGAGAAATTCTTAAAAAACTTTACCATTTCTGAGCAAATCTCAGGAAAAACTGTTGACGGCTGGAGGGATGAAATAGTCATTACATAGGTTGGCATTATGCTTGGCATGCTCACCAAAACCTGTGGACGGCCGGACCGACGAAATCGCCATTACATAGGTTGGCATTATGCTTGGCATGCTCACCAAAACCTGTGGACGGCCAAGTGGATAAAATCGCCATTATATGGGTTGGCATTTTGCTTGGATGCTCACCAAAAATTATGAAAGGACAACCTCAAAGTTTTAATATATGATATGAACTGCTTGTATTTTCTATTCATATTCTCAACATATACAACCAATAAAGTGACTGCAAAAGCTGAAAATGAATATTGAACAACTTTCTATATATACTGTATTCTATTTTGATACAAGTTCTCTAATAGAATTTGTAAATATATCAGCGGTATGTTGATTAACTATTGTAAATGATAGCACCATAAACAACCAGAATGGTAAATAGCGTCATGGATCGCATGCCCATGCAAATCGACACCCATATACCATATGACCCTCCCAATTATAAAAAATAGCATTTCACACTAAGTCCCATATGGCATCCCATGTTCTATATTGCATCCCATGTCCCTTATGGCATCCCATGTCCCACACGGCATTCCATGTCTGACACGGCATCCCATGTCCCACACGGCGTCCCACACGGCATCCCATTTCCCACACGGCATCTCATGTCCCACACTGCATCCCATGTCCCACACGGCATCCCATGTCCCACACGGCATCCCATGTCCCACATGGCATCCCATGTCCCACATAACATCCTATGTCCCACATGGCATCCTATGTCCCACATGGCATCCCAACCCATCACTTGGCATTCCACCACGTCCCATAAGGCATCCCATCCTATGACCCACATGGCATCTGACCCTATGTCCCACATGGATCTCATCCCATGTGCCAAATGACAATCCAAGCCATGTCCCACATGACATCCCATCCCATGCCTTGTCCCACATGGCATTCTACCATATCTCCCACATGGCATTCCACCATACAGTATGTCTCACATTAATCCAACCATATGTACCACATGACATCCCTCCCTATGTCCCACATGGCATCCATCCCTGTGTCCTGCATCAGTTGCTTCCCACCTGATGTCCCATATGGCATCCCAACTTATGTCCCACCTTATGTTCCACATGGTATCCATCCCAATGACATCCTACTTTATGTCCCACTGTGTTACTCGTGGCATCCCACCATATCCCACATGACATCCCATGTCCCACATGATGTCCCATGTCCCACATGACATCCCATGTCCCACATGACATCCCATGTCCCACATGACATCCATGTCCCACATGACATCCATGTCCCACATGACATCCCATGTCCCACATGACATCCCATGTCCCACATGACATCCATGTCCCACATGACATCCCATGTCCCACATGACATCCATGTGTCACATGACATCCCATGTCCCGCATGACATCCCATGTCCCGCATGACATCACATGTCCCGCATGACATCCCATGTCCCGCATGACATCCCATGTCCCGCATGACATCCCATGTCCCGCATGACATCACATGTCCCGCATGACATCCCATGTCCCGCATGACATCCCATGTCCCGCATGACATCCCATGTCCCGCATGACATCCCATGTCCCGCATGACATCTCATGTCCCGCCTGACATCCCATGTCCCGCATGACATCCCATTCCTGGATCCGTGCCTTACTATGAGGTTCTCTTTCATATCATTGTCAAATTGAAAACTGATGGATAATTTTTTTTGATTGATCATCATTATTACTTCTTTGTATACAGCAATGACATACTCATTAGTTATTCAACCAGAAGTTTCTGATCTCAGCAAAATAAATAGGAATGCCGTTTTATATGAAGTAGTAATAATTTAAAGCAATCAATCAATGGTCAATCTTTTGTGGAAATAGAACTCCCAATTACCTACTAGAAAGGAGAACAAGGTCTCAATTGGATTAACCCACATACCACCAATGACATATGATGACCTGCTGTTTTATTGCATCTCCCAATTGCTGTACTGAGCAGCAGCACACTTATGGTATAGATGAACACAAGCAAGAAATAAAACAACTGAAAAACAGGCATAATTTGCAGAATTCAAAGAAATGGAAGTGTACACAGAAACATCCCCACCCCACACACACACACACACTCACTACCACACAATATCCATCTGTAGTCAGCAACTTTGAAAGTATAACTAACTGATAAATCATACATGATTTAAATATAAATATGGCATGAGATGTATCATTTGGCAACAAGTGTACAAATGGTATGTTAAAAGTTTAATCAATACTAGAGCCATGAAGATCAGTCAGACTGGTGCTTATCCTGAGTTTCTTTGGCGTAAGCGGATGACTCCCCCCTGGACAGGGCACCAGCCCATGGCAGGTCAACTCCCAAGCAAAGCTGGTACTTATTTTACAGCTGAGTGAAGTGGAGCAAGTAAAGTGTCTTGCTTAAAGACACAATGCAGCGCTCATGACAGGAATCAAACTCGGTACCTTTCATATACGAGAATGAGTCCTTAACCACTGCACCTCACAAATGGTGTGTGCCATAGGAAATTTGATCACAAGGGATAGAAATCTGCTATCATTTTCCCTTAAATGGAAATGAGTATTGCACAAGGAATAAAATAAAGCACACTACACAAATTTGTAGTTAATCACCTCTCTGATTCAAGCATAAGCCAAACCCTGAATGAAACAAATGACAACCGTCATATTACCCTGTGCATGTGGGTACATTCAGATCCAGTTTCTCAAATAAACTTTTCATGCCTAGTGGTCAAATAAAGGGTCAAATGACCAGCCTTGCAAGCCTCAAGATGGAACTGAAATATGATGGTGCTAATAATAGTGAATACACCTGACCAGTGCTAATAATAGTGAATACATATGATTGTTTTACATCAAAATCGTGTGAGCTTTATCATATTACAGCTTCACCACTTTTTTAATGTGAAGGAATTGTGATTCACAAAGTAGCATCTGTATTGCTTCTCCATATCCCTTCACAATGAACACCTTCGTAAACACAAACAGTTGGTGGAGATGGGGGTCATATCACTTTTGTTTTGTCCCAAAAAAAGCTAACAATGCTAAATTATTTCTTAATATTATGTAATAATTCGTTGAGTGATAATCTCCTCCTTCCCCAATCATACAATGTACTACTCAAATTGTAAATAAAAATTGCCAGAAAAGTTTACTGAGAAAACTTAAATCACCTTGTTCCTAATGGCATCTTCACTGCCCCATGGATAAATCCACTGCCTCATTCACAAACCTGTTTTGGAAGGGTTGTAAGAAGTGTATCCCTCTAAAGTGCAATGCTTATTGTTGACTTCATACCTGTTATTTTCAAAATTCTTCATTTCTAGGGAAATAGGCCCCATGTCTGATACTTCTGCTATTCATTTGCTTCATTTGCATATTTCCCTATATATATGTTCATGCATATGTATTAAAGAGTTGTTAAAAGTATTAATATACTGGTCATGAAACAAACTAAATAGAAATCTTAACTCATGTATTCATTAACTGTATTAACCTTGTTCTTAAAAAAGAGGCAAATATCAAGAGGCCTTTGATCTTGGCGGTAATTTGGGGGGCATAGGCTGGGACTGTGAGCTGGTCACATGCAAATTAGAATCCAAGTGAGCTGCACTTAAATCAGTACAGGATAAAGAAGTCTCTGATGAGGTCGTTGGTATGAGAGGCTCAGGAAGAACTGGCTGCTGCAGCTCACCGGATTGTTCCAAATCAAAATCTATTAATAGATCAATTGGCCGTTGGGACGGTCTTGATGGCAATGTTGCAGATCTGTTAAGAGCAACCCCTCTTTTTCCTGTGGGGGCAGGGGGTGCTTTTCTCGTAGGTTTAACCAGAGGTATAGATACATTCTGGGAAGCGGTGCTTGGTAGTGTTCTAGTTGGAAGAGTGGGGACAGGGCGAGACGGAGCAGTCACAAAGCCATTCTGAACATCAGGATGATAATTGCCATTCCCTGACTGGGAGTGAACCTCAATTACATGGAGTGCTGCTCCCGAGTTTGATTGATTTGTATTATGATGAACAAATGTTTGCTGAATGGTGGAGGGTGCACCCACCGAGGAGGGTGCACCCACCGAGGAATTACTTCTTTGAACAGGAACTGGAGGCTGCAGGCTCGGCTCATTTCCTTGCATTTGATTCATATTGTTCAATTTGAGAGTTCTGTTGCCCTGAATGATCTTTGTTTCTCCTTGCTGCTACAGGAGCAGGAGTGTTTGAGATGGGTACAGGGGATTTCCGTCTTGTTGGTAGAGAGCTTGACCATGCAGAGATGTGGGTCCTACCTGCTCTGTGACAACCTGTGACTTGGGGCGTGGTGGCAAAGCTGGACACTGATGTCTTGGTGCAGATAATTCCTCCTTCACAAATTGGGGTGCTACCTCCTCTTGAGCCCCTGTGGTTCTTGCAGCAGGTATTGGGTGAGGGGCAAGAAGATGAGAGGATTTTAAGCCCCTCTTATGGTTCACCTGTGTTTCTATAATAGTACTTTGTGGTCTTGTTCTGCGGAGAGGTGGAACAACATTGTGTTGCTCTGGTATCATCATGCTCCTTGGTCGTGGTTTTGGTTGGCGCATCTGAACAGGAGGCGGATCAGAATTCTGCTGAGTTACAAGTTCATTCACAGTATTTTCATATTCGACATCAGGCTCTGGGCTACTGTTTTCATCCATGATGCTCTTACTGAAGGATGCTGTTCCTGTTTTACCACTGACGGTAACAGCAGGAGTCTGGTCCGAAACATTCATGCCAAGTTTTTGAAGTAGAAGGAGTGCTTCTTGTTCGGAAGCAGCATGCAGATGGGAAACATCAAAGGGGTCACTGATGGGGTCAAACTGTGCAAAAGGAAAACAAAATAGGACTACATCAATATATCAGAGGATCTATAAATAAAACAGTTCCTTAGTGGTATATGGACATGTAGCAATTCCTATATTGGTTCAAAGAGTATTTAAATCTGAGTAGTTCAGTTTTTAAAATTTGGAAACAAGCACTTTTACTTTTTGAGTTATAGCCGATCGAAGTTTGAAATTCATGCAAAATTTGTGATGAATGACCGACAGGGCAGCTTATGCATGACTGGGAGGACAGCTCATGCATGACTGTGAGGGCAGCTCATGCATGACTGACAGGGCAGCTCATGCATGACTGACAGGGCAGCTCATGCATGACTGAGAGGGCAGCTCGTGCATGACCGTGAGGGCAGCTCATGCATGACAAAGAGGGCAGCTCATGCATGACAAAGAGGGCAGCTCATGCATGACTGTGTAATTCTTTCAATTTTAGCCAATGAAAATCATCACATTGTTTTCTCCTGCTAAATATTGATTGAAATTCAACCTTTGGCATATTAACTGCTCCCATTCCACTTATGTTGGCAGAGAATTGAAAACAATATGTTTACATGTTGAAATTCATAGGCATTCTTGCTATGTCACAATATTTCAATCAAGTTTATTACAGTAAGGTCTTAAAATTCAAAATGCTGTAAAATAGTCCATTTTTGATGAAACTTTTGCTATTTTCATGGTTTATAGCCTATTTTCTTCCAATTTAAGCTCAAGTTACATTACAGATTTTGAGCTGTCTACTCTATCATACATCACAACTTTGCATACATTAAATTTCTTGAAACTTTAAACTAGCCATAACTGCTTCTGTAAGCTTATGTAAAGTTTCTTGTGGTGATTATAAAATAACTACCTGTCCATAAGGTTTTAATTTGTCTATGGATAAAGAGTTATGCCAGGATCTCATACAAATCATTCAAGAAGGACCTACACTATGTAAAGGTCTGGGGTAACATACATGCAAAGAACAAATGTTGGACCTCCTGTACATTAAACATTGCGCTATTGTCTTGCTCAAAGGTGCAGAGTGTTAAGATTCAGTTGCATTAATGCTGAATCAGAGAAACAACTTCTGCTTGCCAAGTGAAAAAAGTGACAGAGTGTGAAGTTTCAAGTATGATCAAATGTTTAATAAGTTTTTTTTGTTGAGATGAGATATGAAAAAATGAATTTTCACACGTTCTTGCGGGAAAAAATGATTCATTAATAAAAACAGGAAGCACAGAATGGTACTAAAGATGCAAAGTTTGATTTGTGCATGGCTTATTTTATTTCTCAGAGCAACCTGAATTTATGCAATTAATACAATGAAATCGAAAATGGGAGAAATACCTAAAATAGTAGTGAAGATGCAAAGAATACACACTTTTTGTGTAAAATATTGAAAGCAGAAAAATGAGTAAAAGATGAAAAATGAGTGCAGATAAAGACATTTGTGCAAGATGCTGTATGTATTGAACACACTTGAATGACATTGATACTGTCATGGAAAAATATGGAAAACATACATCAAATACACTAATAAATATATATATAAAGTACTTCCAAACATTCACTCCACATTAAGTACCTTTCAAGAAATATATTGATCTTATTACAACAACTATAATTTGGATATAATTTAGCAATAAATTTTACTACAATGTAATATGGAAGAAAATCTATCAGACTAGTTTGACATAATACTGTAATTGCACAATGAAAGCATTAGATTGTTTATATACCTGCCAAAGATGTACAATCATCAATTTGTAATCAGTAAAAATGTAAATAGCGTTTTTCCCCCACCCAAAAATGCTAATACTTTTTTTGTCCCTGGGGACTCTATGTAACCATTGTGAAGCAGTCGTTAAATTAATAAGGTCATAGATCTTTTATCAAAAGATCAAATTGCAGCTACTTTGTATGATGTCCTTGATTCTTGGAATGTTGTACATTTTTAAACAATGCTTGAATCCTCATATATTAAATGAAATTGCAACCTCAAGGACAAGAGCTAGAATCTAAAAAAAGACGATAGCAAATTCTGAAACTAGATGTAACAGAAATTCCCATCAAAACTAACAAAGAATGAAATTCAATGAACCATTTTAGAGCATTCGGAATATTTATCCTATTATACAAATGCATGACATCATCAGTTGAATAGTATTTTGTTTTACACAGATGTCCAAATATTGACAAAATAACATTTTCAATGCCAGGTTTCATTCCTGTGAAATAGCTAGGAATACAACTCCTTCATGATTAGAGCACAAAGCATTTATTAGCCACAATTATAGATGAGCAATTTATGTGCAAATACAAATCTTGGACTCATAATTCAGAATAATTCTACTCATTAATAGCTTTCAAAGAAAGGATCATTCAAAGAAATTACAGCAGTGCTCATGAAACTGCGAGCTTCCAGTATCTTACTAGGACCCAAGTTCTTTGGGACAAGTACAGTCATTTTACAGATGACAAAATCTAACCAGAAAACAAAAAAGTTTTAGTGGTTCCAATGTATTCTTTCATTGTTGGTTGATTTTCAAGTTTTATACAAACTGGTATTGCGTAGGCCTATCATGAAAGATGGTTAATAACATATTCATAAGCCATGCCCACCATGCATATAAACTAGAACTGTAAACAACCTATGTTACACTCTGTGTTACTCGTGGCATCCCACCCAATGTCCCACATGGCATCCCACCCCATGTCCCACATGACATCCCATACCAACCCATGGCATTCCACCCTATGTCCCGCATGGCATTCCACCATATATCCTACATAGCATTCCACCATGTTCCACATGGTATCCCACCATATGTCTCACATGGCATAACACCCTATGTCCCACATGACATTCCATAGAAGTCTCATCCTAGCTATCACAGTTCCTGATTGAGCATACTTGTATGAAAGTATCAGTTCATATAACTTATACGCAAATAAACTGTTGAATAAGAAAAAAGGCAGTCAAATAATTATGCCTGATATAGCCCTTGGTGTATACCACATGGTATATACTATATCATATATCCTGCATGAGCCCCATCCATGTCCCACATGCCATCCATCCCTATGACCATATGCAGTCACATCCTGTCACACTCCCTGACTGAGAATACTAAATAAACAGTCTGGTCAGTTCATATACTGTAGCAACTTTATGCAAATGCCCACAATAATAAGGGTGGAGTTTAATAATTATGCCTGATACAACCATAGGTGCCCAAACATTTTGAAGAATTTTAAGGATTTTAAATCTCCATGTTACGAGAGAGACGCTTGAGGATCTTTGAAAAATATTGGAAAATTATATCATTTTACAGTTATCTTCTAAGGAAATATCAAATGTTTGTAGACTTTTTAAGGAAATTAGTCTTCTATCTGTCTTAAGTGTTTTTGAAAAACTAACATTTTGTAAGAAAATTTTAACCTAAAATAAGGATATCTGAAGAAACTTTTAACTTTTTTTGAGGAACTCTAAAGAAACTTTACATTTTCTGAGGAATTCTTAAAAAACAGGAAAAACTGTGGAAGGCCAGATGGACAAAATCGCCATTACATAGGTTCGCATGCGAACCAATAAAGTAGAACTTGTAGACAACTCTTGTATGATCAAAACATGCATACAGTTGCACAGTTATCACTGTTTTAAGACTTTTACATAAAGCCCCACCTACATGACATCACTAACAAACCAATAGGTCACATATATGAACCATAACTCATCTGTGTACAACATATGACATGTGTGCTATGTGTTTGCAATTTTATGGAGCATTTTCACATTAGAGTACGCATATTAGTGATAGAGCCCGTTGACAACATAAGCATGTACACAATTACTGACAAATAACATGCAAGTATGATACGAACATTAAGTTGCTATAAATTTATCACTTTTTTAAGATCTTTTAATTTTATAGGAAAGCCCCACCCCCTCTCCCCCACACACACCTATTTAGAAATATGCATGACATTATCACCAAAAACAGTAGGCACAGAAACAGACAATGCGTTATCTGCTAAAATCAATAGAGCACATAAACAGACAATGCGTTATTTCTTTATCACATATGGCCTGTATCCAATGTATTGTCCTTGAGTTTACTGTGTTCATTACTTTCCATCAAAAACATACTTAGCCCCACCCACTATGTATATCAATAATATTCAACAATTTTATACCATGAATATGTATACACTAGCTAACAACATAAATATACCAAGTATGAATTAAAACAGACATGTAGTTGTTAAAATATGAGTATTTGAAGATTTTTACATTAAGCCCTGTCTATTCATTGATATGCATCACATCACCATCAAAAGCAATTGGGCACATGTATGGATCATGGGCTATCTGTGTACCAAACATGACTTAAATCCACTTTATCATTCTTTAGATATCGTGTTTACAAGCTCTTTTCAGCAAAATCATATTAAACTCCATCCAATACACATTTTAATGAAATTCAACGTTTTTATACCATGAGCATATACACACTAGCTAACATCATAATTAAACCAAATATAAAGCAAAACAGACGTGGTTGTTAAAATATGAGCATTTCAAGAATGTTTACATTAAGCCCCGCCTACTCATTAATACTCATTAATGCACATGACATCACCACGAAAAACAATAGGGCACATCTACAGATCATGGGCTATGTGTGTACCACATATGACCTGAATCCAGTGTATTGTTCTTGAGATATTGTGTTAACAGGCTTGCTGTCACAGACACACACATATATACATGGATACATGTTCAATTGATGAAGCGAGGGCACAACATACATGACACCCAATTGTCATCACTACACAGCAGTTTTGTGAGGTCTGACCTCACATTGCACAAGGTCTGACCTCACATTGCACATTCCCTCCAGGTTTGGTCATATGGCGCAATGGCAAAATCATGTGTTCGGCGCTGTACTCAATTTAGTACTTATCTTCTCGAGTGTATACATGTGTACTCATTTCAATACACACATGCCAACACTACACACAAATGTATAACCACTGAGGGCATTACTTTAAAAAAGCAAATCAATAGTGTACACACACATGAAATAAAGTATCTAGCATCATATCAATGTGATGGCTGCCTATAAACATGAAATCTAAGGTCAGTGGGACATGATCATAGTTTTGCAAAAAGTTGAGGTCAGCAAAAATGTGCTCACTTTTATTTAATGACCTCGCATCCAACGTGTAGTATAGATCGGTATACTCGCATTGCTTTAAATGAAAGTACATACATACATGCATGCATACATACATACACACATATATACATACATACATATATACACACATACATACATACACATGTCAGCTGACTGCATAGGTTACTTATGCTATAAGCATCAGAACCGAAAATCTTTTCAGTTGGTTGGTAAATATATGACTCTTATCTTCCTGACCTCAACTCTGGACACACATTGTAGCAGTCAACTTATCTCAATGGTTTATCATTGATTGGCAAAATCAAACCACTACAATTTCCCATTTGTTAATGATACTTCCCAGTAATTTCACAACTTTCCTACTTTCATAGCTTGGAACCGTTTGGAATTGTTAATTTTTGTTTGAGGCCTGCTTATTCAACAACAAAACAAATACCATTTCCTATTATTTCAGAAGTATTAACTAATAATACCAAAATCTCTTTATATTGAAACCTGATAAGGATCTGATACATTTCCTATTATTGGTGCATTAATGTGATTGTTAAATCCATCCTTCAGCTTCCTTTACATTCTTTCATAACTTTGTTTCATAAGTGAGTAAAATCTCACTTTCTTATGGAGGATAAGAAGAAGTAAAGACTGAACAGTAATTTATGTGATGTTCATGGAAATAAAGCAGCTGATGGAATGACATGAACAGCACTCCAGGAAAACCATGCAGAGCATCCACACAACATTCAGAAGAGTAGCACCAATAAGGAGTTAGCATAAAAGTATTCAAGAGCACTACCAGTAATCAACCACAGGATTGCCATTCTGAGACTGCCTTTTACCATTTCTGATGTGTGTATTGAGTCGCAAAGAATGATCATTTGTATTTTTCAAAGTGGTCATCTTATGGTTCATCGGTCAATTCTTCCAATGTTAAGGTGTTTGTTAGAGGCACATGATAACTCAACAACACAAACATTTGGAGTTGATTTCCTACAATATCAAATATAACATTATTTCAAATATTTATGATAGAAAATTGCAAGGTTTCTTAAATTGACAATTCTAAATTTTTCTAACAATTCTGGGATTACAAAGAAATTCACAAATGAAAATTCCACACCCTTGCCCAAATACATATTCATATGGCTATGTTTCATGATCAGTTGCAGGCTTTTCTGGCCGCTTACTACTGAGCTGTATAGGGTGCAAGTGAAGACCAGTCTGTGCCAAATCACACAGTACAGCCCAAATATTACAAGTTGGTGTTCCTTTTCTGCATTGCATGTTGTCATAGCCTTGCATTACCAATGAAAATGACTTATGGAGGGAGTGCTGTGATGGCATGGGGTTTGCTTTCTTTTCTGGCACTTTGTGTGCATAAAAAAGCCTGACATGACATGATATGGTTTAGAGATAACAATGTGAACACTTGGTATGCAGCTGGTGAAGATGTCTCTTCCCCATATCCCATACTCTATGCAAATTAGGAAATTACATACTGTTTTGGTAAAAATATTATCCTGTAAAAGCTATTGCCCACGATGAGGTACAGAGAATGATTCCCCGCTTACATGGCACCAAGAAGAGAATGTCAACTTCTGAATCATAAGCACTAAGCACAAAATCCATTCCAGAGCAACTAGGGTACAAGATCAGAGGTTTCTTGTGGTATAAGTGATGAGCAGACATGGCCCCAAAGGATACAAGCAAATTTGAAGATGCCAATTAATCCACCCTCAGAGTTAGAACTTGAGAGAAAATGTGATCTTTGACTTAATTTTAATCCAAACTCGAACCAAGATTTTGATAGCGTGGGTAAACAAATTTAAAATGACAAATGTCTCTTCTCCCAACACTTTGAATCTAAATAAAGGTATTTTTTTACTGTTCTCAAAATTTCACATTATGATTGCATTATGATTGACAAAGAAGCAAATTGTGAAATAATGAGAAAATTTGTTTTCTGTTAAGAAATGACTGTTCTTATCAATGTACCAAAATGTCAAAAGACCAATGAAACCAGCAAAAATGGAAGAAATACCCCCAAAACATGTGACCACAATGATCTGTGCACATTAATGATCATGACAAGCTAGCCATCCTCATCCCCATAGCAACTCATCTTCACCTACCGGATTTGACACCCTCTGACTGGTAGGACGTGGTGGTACAGGGATGCTTCCCTCCTGTACACTCCTTCCAGCTGTCTCTTGATCCTCTGCCCCACCTGATTTTGGAGGGCGATGCTTGGGTCTTGGAGGAGCCACTACAGGTCTCGAGGGTGGTGCCCCACCTGGTCTAGGAGGTGGTGCTCCTGATGGTCTAGAGGATGCACTGATACCTCTGGTGGCACTGATCACCACCTCCTCTCGGGGTACCAATCCTGCTGTACCTTCCTCAGTCCATTCCTGCCTGTTCAAGGATGGTTTGGTCCTAGGAAGGGGTACCACTTCAGCATGTTGATGGTTCTCTTCAACTTTCTTTGAGGGGCGCGCTGATGGGCGTGGGGGTGCTTTGGCAGGTCTGTTTGGACGTGGAGGTCGTTTTGGTGCTTCTACTGTTGGTGATGGTGAAGCCCTCTGGACTGGAATAAGTGGCGCTGGAAGATTTGATTCATTGTCCACACTTGCATTAATTGATTCAAGCTCTTCATCTGCAGAAAAATAATACGTAAAACACTCAAGGGGAAAACCTTATTCCAGCTTAAGACAAAGCACATTACCTAACCAACCTGGATCAATCTCTTAAACACATATACACTACAATATGTAGCAAGTGCATGAACAAGCTTAGCTAGCTAGCAAACAGCTGATCCATGGTAAAGAGAAATGAAGTCGTTTGGCATTTATTTGCATTAAATGTTCATGGTTTGCATTCCATATGTCAAGTAAATAGCTAGTATAGTGGGCTTATAATATAGGACATCAAGAAAACTACAGAAACTCAGGCAATTATTGATTCTTTACTTTAGCAAGTAACCTCAGATATGAAAAATCTTTGGTAATACACTTTTGCTGTCAATTGCCACAATAGGTATTGGTTCTGTCATGCATATAACACTGTTTTATCTATGCAGATATTCAAAACTAAATCTGATTCAAACAATTCATAGAGAACACAATTAGCATTGCTACTTGTGGTATACAAACAAGTAGCAGTTAGAATTCTTTGTACACAATAATTTACTACTTGAGTGCATTTCAAAGAGCATTTTTCCTTTCGCCATCATTAAATTTACTTCACTATCATAAAATTTATTCTGGACATTGGCATTAACAGTGTAAACCAAAACAACCATTGAATCAACCATTGAATCAACCATTAAATCAACCATTGAATCAACCATTGAATCAACCATTGAATCAAGCATTGAATCAACCATTGAGTCAACCATTGAATCAACCATTGAATCAACCATTGAATCAACCATTGAATCAACCATTAAACCATCATCATCATCATTATCATCATCACAATCATCATCATCATCATCCTCATCATCATCATTATCATCATCATCATCACCATCATCATCATCAAAGAAAGCTAAGGACAAACATGTTCATTACCATCCAAATCAAAGCTCATGGAGGGGATGTCAAAGCTCTCCCCGAGCAGGGAGCTTGAGACGGGGTTGAAGAGTCTCTCTGTGTTGGAGCTGCACATGGCAAGCTCATCCTCCAGCCGGTTCATCCAATCACTCGTCTTCAGCTCCACCTTCAACTCCTTCTGACACAGCTGCAAAACAAGAAATCCTATTTCAAACATCAACTATTATGGCTTCCTTCTAATCGATATGTTGAGCATTTCAAATCTTCCAAGTTTCAACTCTTGTTTAAAATAGTGTTCCATAAGACTAATATCACCTATACTAACACTGTCTGTATGCCTTAAATTAGTCCTACTTACATCTTTTTGACCCTATGTAACCTATGGTTGTGTGACATGTCAATAATATTGATATATCACGAATGACCTTAATGGTGTGACATTTACATTAGGTACATTGTTTCACAACAATGTTGGAAGTACCATCATTGAGCAGTAAACACTACTGTGAAGGCCTACACTGTGAGTGCATTATAAGTACCATCACTGAACAGTAAACACTGCTGTGAAGGTCTACACTGTGAGTGCATTATAAGTACCATTACTGAGCAGTAAACACTACTGTGAAGGCCTACACTGTGAGTGCATTATAAGTACCATCACTGAGCAGTAAACACTACTGTGAAGGTCTACACTGTGAGTGCATTATAAGTACCATCACTGAGCAGTAAACACTACTGTGAATGTCTACACTGTGAGTGCATTATAAGTACAATCACTGAGCAGTGAACACTACTGTGAAGGTCTACACTGTGAGTGCATTATAAGTACCATCACTGAGCAGTGAACACTACTGTGAAGGTCTACACTGTGAGTGCATTATAAGTACCATCACTGAGCAGTAAACACTACTGTGAAGGTCTACACTGTGAGTGCATTATAAGTACAATCACTGAGCAGTGAACACTACTGTGAAGGCCTACACTGTGAGTGCATTATAAGTACCATCACTGAGCAGTGAACATTGTGAAGGCCTACACTGTGAGTGCATTATAAGTACCATCATTGAGCAGTAAACACTAATGTGAAGGCCTACACTGTGAGTGCATTATAAGTACCATCACTGAGCAAAAAAACACTACTGTGAAGGTCTACACTGTGAGTGCATTATAAGTACCATCACTGAGCAGTAAACACTACTGTGAAGGCCTACACTGTGAGTGCATTATAAGTACCATCACTGAGCAGTAAACACTACTGTGAAGGCCTACACTGTGAGTGCATTACAAATACCTAATAACCTCCGCCAACGAGTTGGATGAAGGTTATGTTTTCGCATGCGTTTGTCTTTTGTTTGTCATCAACACATCTCAAGAATGGATGATTTGATGATGGTTCAATTTGGTGTCTACTTTTGTCACTACTTGGGTGAGATCTGTCAGACTAAGTTGAAACTTTCCCAAGGAATGTGCCAAGGAATGTGCTGAGCAATGAATTCATGCCCTGAAAAGAAATCAATCAATTTTCTGTACTCTAAGCAAATCAAATCCAGTTGTTTCTGGTAACAAAGAGAATCAATACAATTGGCTTTTTGCATGAAAGGAAAATACTGCAATGTGAATCGCGGCTGAATGGAACACGAGCAATGAATGCTTAGTCTTAACAAAACTGAAATCCGATATCAATCAAAACATAGGTCCTGAAGTTTGTATAATGCAAATGGCTATACAGATCTAAAGTGAGAAAGAGTGTTTAGAGGGATACAGCTTGGTGAGCATAGGATTTCTGAGGTAGATTATGTTAGAGATGGGAGTGAACTAGGGGCAGAGGTATGCACTATACATAGTGCTAACATTCTGGTTAGGTATTGTATTAGTTTCTCAGGGGCTCAATGTCGTGACATTATCCATAATCACGACAATAGCTTGGTGATATATCAACATGGTTAGAGGAATTGTTGGCTGCACCCGCACTGCAAGCAACTCACCTCAATGCCATTGTATTTCAGAGCGTCCAGGGCATCTCTCCCATTAGCATATGTGAGCACCATCGTTGAATCCACAAACCTGGAGAAAGAGCATAAAAAACACAACCCAAACTAATAAACTAAAGAAAAGGTGACTTTTTAATTTTCTCCAACATTAAATTTAAACTAAAATACTGTACTTGACGTATTACAAGCCCCTGCTTCCACGTTTTTGTGGTGGTTATTATGGGACTAGCATAGAACCATTTCACACAATATCATTTCACCATTAAACACAACATAACCATTCAACACAACTGTACGCAGCCCAAGCATAGGCGCTTATTAAGAAGAAACTTCGGGCCTAAAAAGTGATGCAATTCTATTTTCGTAAGCGCCATGGGTGCTTATACGTCAAATACGATACTCTGCTTAAAGAAGAATTCATTCAACAAAAACACAACAGACAACAAATACATGGGTGGCTGTTACAGATCTTAGGCGAGGACGAAAAATATAATTAATGCATTTTGTATTCTTTATAAGAGAAGCACAGATTAGCAAATCCTTTAACCCCCTTGTCGTTACGGCAAGCTGACCATGTATCAGTTCTTCATTCAGGAAAGAAGATTGCATACTAGAATATTACAATGGACACACTGTCAGTCCCAAACTTAATTGGAACAGTACGCATGACAACAAATATGACGTCACATATACAGGTTAATAAGCTCTTTGTTGGTGACCATCTTCATGATTTTCATTGATAATATGAAGTGCTTGTAATTCAGAAACATTCAAGATAATTTAAATTTAGAAAGCAGTTGAGGAGACATTTCAGTGTCATAAAAACAAGTCTGTACCTTACAAGGATGATATCCCCACAACCACCAAGGCCCTCAAGGATTGTGTCAATCACAAGATCATCAAACTCCTCCCCCTCAGGAAGTGACACGATCACGGTACCATCTGAGGGTCCTTGCTGGCAAAAGATGTCATGGTAGATGAGCTCACGCTTCTCCTCATCCACTTTAAGGATTTCAATCTCAAAGATGCCGATCACTGGCCTGAATGATAGAAAGGATTAGTTTAGGGGTCAAGTAAGTTCATCTTATATGAAAGCGTTCAAAAATCTTATTCATGGAGTTATTTGAGTTTGAATTCTGAACTATTTGGGTAAAAACGACTGAAATCACACTAGTTGTGATGTTACATACTCAAGATTCCTCAAAGTCAATCAACAGTCTATAGCAGACTTACTACAACAGTCATTTCTAGATTTATATTTAAATATCTCCTTAACGGAATAAGATTTTTGAAAGCTTTCTTCACCAATTTGTTTCTTTTATATAAGATAAACTTGCCAGACCACTGAACTAATTCTTTAAAGAGACAAGTGACTTACATGCAGGCACCCAACAACAGAAAACAAATCAATGTATATTTTATTTACATCATTATGAGGTTATCTTTAAATTCAATGTGTTAATAGAAATGAAATTTTAAAGTATAAGGACTAATACAAGGAGGGATGTTTGGCTGGGTGAGAACCGTCGCAATTGGTGCAGAGTTGGGTGTTGGTGCAGGAGGCGCTGTCATGATCCAGGGCTCCAGTTGCCACAGGGCGCTTGGCTGGGGCAGGAGTTTTTCCCATGGCCATACCTCTGGCACTCATGACAACGGAGGGGCTTGGAAGTGTAAAGGGCGACTGGGATTCTCAGGTAGCCGGCAGTAATGCGGGACGGGAGAGTTGGTGGCAAAAATTAAGAAGATGGTATTGGTGGGTGTTTTGGCACCATCTCTCTTGAGGACGACACGATGGGCTTTAGTAACATGTTGGCTGGCAAGTTCCTCAACGAGGTCTTCATTGGTCAAGTAGGCAAGGTCTCTGGTTCTGATGACACCTTTACTGGAGTTCAGGGAATGATTGGGGGTAACTGTAACGTTGATACCAGTATTAGCTATGGTTTTGATGGTGAGGAGGGTGGTGGCTTGAGTGTCCCTGGTGCAGTGCACCAGGAGATCACCAGATCTGAGGGTAGAAACCTTGGGGAGGGTACCGACAAGGCCGTGGAGCACTTTGTGTATGAGGAAAGGGAAAACTCTTTTGAAACTGTCTGGTTTATTGGTGGCCTGATGTAAGGCAAATTTGATGTCATCATGTAAGGTAGATTTAATGTCACCATGTAAGACAGATTTGATGTCACCATGTCAGACAGATTTGATGTCACCATGTCAGGCAGATTTGATGTCACCATTTAAGGCAGATTTGAACCAGACTTGGTGGGATGACCTTTCTATACATTTCCACCATTATCGTTCTCTTGAGGTCCTCGTAACTTGAGCATCCCTTACCTGTGGTCTGATACCCTGAGCTCAGCTCTCCCATAGTGCAGAATGTTACCAGGGTCCCAGTGCTCCATCTCAGAATTAAAATCTGCAAGAAACAATGAATACGAGCATTACTCCTCATGCTACAAAGTGCAAACACCATTCCTGGTTAGTACACCAATGTTGTAACTGACAAGTGAAAATAAATTTGCAAAAGAGTCAAAAACAAATTCCTAAACATAGCAATTGTACAAAAGGAAAAGTTGCAAAGAAAATGAATAACAACTTCTATGTTCATGACCTTGAAAAGGATTTCACAGGAAAACATGAGCTTATTGAAGTTGACTTAATGTACACTTCTGACACACCTTCTGATTGGTTGGTTAAATATTCTGGGAATTTTCTTCTCCACAAAACTCTGTCGGTCCAGGCGGGGCAGCGATTCTTTTCACTGGTGTCGTAATCATCAGAGAAGAAATCATACTTGTATGTCGGCGCAAAATTGATGTTTCCTTCGTTGAATTCTTGGAAGCACTAAAATAATACCAGGAAAAAATGGCAACAAATTATATTAGATGTATAGTGTGGGAGTGTGACTCCTTCCTCAACATATCAAAGAGTGCAAGATTTTGGGCTAATATTGCACATTTTTGTTTGTCTTAAATTGATGATAACTTGGTCCGATATGAAAACAACAGAACATCAATATCTTTTCCAACAAATTGTTTACGAGAATTCACCATTGGCAGTCCCCCGCCCTTGCTTAAATATACCACTGATTATTCGCAGTTGGTGCTCTATACATTGAAATACAACAGCACCTTAATACAGAATTTCAGTTTGGATGATTGATTGAGGAGGCATTGTTGGCATGGCAACAACATTAGTCTTTAAGAATGTCCAATATCTTCAATTACTTTACACCTGCTTTAAAATGTTTGAAATAGATCCAATGTGCGGACATGTGAGTCATGATTTATAAAGTAGCTGAAATTGATCAATTTTCTCATCAAAATAGCTAAGTATTGTCAATTATGCAGAAAATAGGTGAAATTAGCTTGGAAAATAGCCTCAATCAGCTAAAGAGCTGCAATCAGCTGAAGAGCTGCAATCAGCTAAAGAGCTGAAGTCTCACATGCCTGAATGTGACACCAAGGAACATTGGATTTATTACAATCACTGATTATATACATGTATCAAGAACACTACTACTCCAGCTAAGAGGTACCTTCATCCAACAAGATCTCCTTCCAGTTCTTCTTATGTAACAAACACTTCACTCTGACAGCTTAGAAAGGATTTGTAGATGAAACTGAGATCAAGCTTACATAAGTCATACACAGCACCAGCTTTTATCATGAGAATATGATCATTTATTAAACAATAATTTTTAAAGAACAGACATTTACCAAGAAAGCTTGAGCCCCTCAAAATGAAATCAGCTCCTTTGATTTTCTTTCTCCATCCTGACCATGCCAATGTCCAGAAAAGATTTTCCTTTCCAATTGTAGAAAGTAAACCCCAGAAAACTGTAACTCTTTGTTCTACTCTGAGAAAACAGTTGCTAAATCAGCTGATGTGCCTCCTAATCCCTCTAAGAGATATTCTTGGTTGGTTGATGAAGTTTAATGGCACCACGGTAGGGTTGGTCAAATTGTGCCAGAGATTAATTTATATCAGAAGAAATACAAGTAGAAGGAAGAAATTGAGCTGACCAAGGAAAGGAGGTCAGATGTAGTTGCAGTAGTTGTTGTAATGAAAGAAGGAGATTTTTGAGATGGATTACTGTGAAAGATCTCAGAGAGGGCATTGAAAGGGTTGAGAGAAGTTATGGGGGGGGGGGGGGAGGGCAAGGTCTACGAGGATGTACTTGACTGTCAATTGTTACCTCCTCGTTCTGCTTTGAGAGAGACCAGCAGCTGGTCAAACAGCTCAAGTCCCTACTAATCCCTCTAAGAGATCCCACCCAACAACATTTACAAATAATTGCGAGCATTACCTCTCCGTTCTGCTTTGAGACCAGCAGCTGGTCAAACAGCTTGAGCCCTTCGTAGTCTCCTTCATAGATCAGCTCCTTACACTCCTCATTCTCCATGTCAATGCGGTAATTAAAATCTCCACACCAGAAGACGTAGTCATGGGATAGAAGTGTCCTGCCCTGGAATGATTAAAGATATCTTTGTTTGAATTAACCTTAAATAATTTACATAGACAAAATTAAATCCTTTATAACAGTAACGATGAGTGGACGATTGTTATTACCTGAATCAGTAGCGAGTACATGAAAGAGATACATAAATGTTGATTTATTAAGGAATTTGAAAGTTGAATTCATATCAGTCACCTGACCAACAGGAGGTGACATCACATACTAACATTAACGTTGCACGGTACTGGTGAAAATGAGCACTGTAGTACCGACGCAAATGATACCAGTAATACCAAAGTACCAGTATTTTTACAGGTGACTACCCAAAAGTGGCAAATATGAAATATAACTTAATAGTACCGTGGACTTAAACACCAAAAGAAATTCCCACATTACAAAAAGGCTTCCGTTTTAAACATTAAAACATAAATAAACACCTGATCTCTAAGTTACTAAGATCAAACTTATCGTTACAACTCCTAGAATCTCTGACATTCTGTTTGTTAAGACAAGTTTGCAACTTGCATTGAAAGTTAATTCAACTCTAAATCTACACACTTTTTCTCAATTCAGACACAACCATTTGTTACAGGAGGTAAATAAATGTTTCAACACTAATCACATCAGTATATTAAGAGAATTTACCCCATCGTAATAATATGCAAGTCTTGCAGTGACATGAGCATATGCGTAATTGGCCGAAAGTTTTCTATTTTTAACCGTCAGTATTTTCCAAATGAGCAAGAACAACACATTGTAAGCCTACTCTTGCAAAACTTTCGGAGAAGTTACGGGTAATATAAAAACAAAAAATACTGATTGATTTCTCAACATTATTTTCCAAATTCTTACCTCTGGTCATGCCTTTTACGGCTCCTAATATTAAGTACACTACTTATCAATATTGAAATCCCAATGGACCAAAAACTTCTGTGATTTTGTTCACAACAACTAACTTGGGACTGTTTTGTACACAAATCAACACTAACTGTACTGTACACATAATTTGCAGCTTGTACACTCGATGAGTTACGGCGAAGTCCATGAAATTTTTGAAAACTCACCTTAAATGAGGTTAAAACTATCAACAAATTGAATAGATTACTGAAATTCCACATCCAAATGGTAAAGCAACTCCCAGATTCTAAATTCTAAGCCATCAAAGGGCCGAAAAGAACTTGGCGTCCGGAGCACATTTTATTTTGCCATAACGTTGCACAATACTGGCCTATGAGCCAGGGTTGGTATATTAGTTGGTATATTGCAAATGAATGTGATTACAGTTTGGCTTTGATACTGTAGCTTATTTTGGCTTTTCTTTTAACTGATTTGGCACTTTTTCCGATTGAAATGATCTTGACATATTACAGTTCTTTGTTCAAGTTTTGTTTGAAAATGAATAGTTGCTGACTGTGAGGAGAATTTTCATTATGTGACTTGCAGATTATTATTTTTAAGGTAAATGTGACATGATGGGAAGGGAATTATTTTCTTTCTTTTAACCTGCCCTTTCGTGTCGAAAGGAAAAATTTACACTCAAAACGTTCAACACTGTTGTGAATTTGCAACATTTATTTATTGACTGAAGCTACTCTCAGATAAAAGTGAATGCATACGTGTCTTTTCAAAAGAATTTAAATCTATTTTCACGAAATTTTCTTATTACGATAGTACTAAAAATACAGGCATATTTCATGACAGTTGGGCCTAGAAAGTTTGCACAAGTTATAATCAGTACTTTCCCACTCTGTGCTAACGTTACTGTACTACATGTACTGTATATTGCATATTCGAGAAACTAGAAGTGCACCATAACTAGGCCAGCTGTTATTGAAAGTTCAAGTAATAGCGGGAATATTACGAACTTTGCATGTTTTGCAATCATGTCTTCCCATTAACATTATGTTTTAATGAAATTTTTAGGTGATGTACCGTGTTTAAATATATATGTATTTCTAAAACATAATATTTTTTCTGATTTTTAAGTGATTTAAAGTATCTTTTATTACTTATCCTTGCAAGCACCGATACTGACGGTACTCAGCAGTACTTCGGTATTTTTCATTTGGTGGTATTGTACCGTACCGGCATCGTAAAGTACTGGCACTTTTCTTAGTACTGGTATACCAAGCAATGTTAAATAACATTCAACAAACTTCTCTTAATTGATATTCCCTTCAGTTACAATGGAAGGTGTCCATGTAAACTCCTAGTTATCTATATTTCTGAATAAATTCGTTCTTATTGCTGAATAAGGTTACTCCATGAGAAGCTGGAAATTTTACTTCCCCTTATTAGGAAAAAGCATTTATACATTTCTCAATTCTTCTAATTGTTCCTGTGCAATCAGGAGTATCTACAAAATAATTGTTACAATAGCCTATGTGAACAACTTTTCAGACTTCATTGCTAATAATTCCTTAAAAAAATTCCTCGTTGGAATGCAGATGCCTTCACTCACCATGGGGAACATAACACGTTTGGTGATTTCTGAATAATCTTCATTTCTCTCTTTAACTTGAGATTGCCCAGCAGCAAAATGGCCACACGCAAAGGACATGGATGTGCCATGAAACACAAAGCGAATTGCAACACCACCCTTGTTACCGGCCGTGCCTTTGAGTCCTGTCTTTACCGTGTCCACCGCCACATCCCTGTTACGGACGGAACAGAAACTTTCATTACAAATGAGTGACATCATATATAAGTTTTTTTTCTTTCTGCAACATAATTGGACAACAGGGGACACACCTCTAATTTGCAATGTACATTATCCTGTGACAAATAGACTTTATAGGGGAGTTACTTTTCGTATTTGATTTCATGTTTTAAATCTGTTTTAAATTTTAAAACTTTTAAAGGAAAATATTGCATCTGTTTGTTGATTATTTTCTCCTTGATTTCAAATGACAGAAGTGCATGAACGGAGATTTATTTAGCTATTCCCTCATCTGCTAAATGAACCCAACTGCACGTCATCATCTGGCAAAGGGACTAAAGGCAATGCTGTTCGTCGTAAAACTTTTAAATTTGCATTTATATGTTTCACAAGATGACCTAGAGTTGTCAAATTTTACTGCTACGTATATGATAAATGGTGCGGTATAATTAATATGTACAGACAGACCCCCACCAAGTGCTCACAAACCAGGAGGGTGTAATAATACGTACCTGATAAATGGTGCGGTTTGATGAAGATGTACAGACAGACCCCCACCAAGCGCTCACAGACCAGGAGGGTGTAATAATACGTACCTGATAAATGGTGCGGTTTGATGAAGATGTACAGACAGACCCCCACCAAGCGCTCACAGACCAGGAGGGTGTAATAATACGTACCTGATAAATGGTGCATGGTGCGGTCTGATAAAGATGTACAGACAGACCCCCACCAAGTGCTCACAGACCAGGAGGGTGTAATAATACGTACCTGATAAATGGTGCATGGTGTGGTCTAATGAAGATGTACAGACAGACCCCAACCAAGTGCTCAAAGACTAGGAGGGTGTAATAATACGTACCTGATAAATGGTGCATGGTGCGGTCTGATAAAGATGTACAGACAGACACCCACTAACTGCTCACAGACCAGGAGGATGTACTTGTGATCCCTGGATATCGTCTTTTGCAACTCAATCCCCCAATGGCGCTGATTGTTGAGACTGAAATTACAACATACCAGGTAAAGTAACTTATTGACATAGTCTAACTTTCAGAGAAAGATCCTGGATATGGTACAACTAAACTTCACATCAAATCTAATGTTACTGGCTTCAAACCAGATTTCTACAGACATCCAGGCGCAGATTTCCAGTAAAAATCAAATAATGTTTAACCAAAACTTCACATACTACCTGATGTCATATTTATTTTAAGTACAGAAGCTAGACATGCAGTTTTATACCAACTATGAAAGATAAATAGGACACCTGTAGGCAAACAGATCAGCCTATCGATGAGAGACCCTTTTCACAAAACAAAGCAAAATAATTACAAATTATAGACAGAGCTTAACCCTAGTTGATCACAAAATTAGAAGTTAGGCATAAAAACCCTATTGCAAATAAACAATCTTGATTCTTCATATTTACTTAGCAACTGATTACATATTTTATTTTCTGCTTTAAAGAGTTCAGTAAAATGGTGAGTTTGTTGTATTTCAATTCCAGACATCAGGTACAAAAGCATGTTCCCCTTCCAAGGGTTGTATGAAATATGATATTTTAAAATTGGGAGTTTTTAAAAGGATAGTGTGATGTCACTTGTTGTGGTGACAAGCATTGAATAGTTTGCAAGCATTGAATAGTTTGCTTGCATTGAATAGTTTGCTTGCATTGAATAGTTTGCTTGCATTGAATAGTTTGCTTGCATTGAATAGTTTGCAAACATTGAATAGTTTGCAAGCATGGAATAGTTTGCAAGCATTGAATAGTTTGCTTGCATTAAATAGTTTGCAAGCATTGAATAGTTTGCTTGCATTGAATAGTTTGCTTGCATTAAATAGTTTGCAAACATTGAATAGTTTGCCTACATTGAATAGTTTGCAAGCATTGAATAGTTTGCAAGCATTGAATTGTTTGCAAGCATTGAATAGTTTGCTTGTCTGATGAAATAGTTCTTACTATTAACTCCCTGTCATAATTCTGATTGCATACAATAATCATGAATTAAAATCATACACCGTTATGTAGCACAGTGGTACTCACCTAGTACTGAGAATATTGCTTGCGTTCAAATCCACCATCTCTTCAAATCCGATGGCAAAAATGTCACTCGGGACTGACAGGTCCACGCCTTCAGCTGTACACCCTGCCGGGGAGAGAAAACATTCACTGGGTCACAAAGCTACAGATTTAATAACCCACAAAGCCTGAAAAGCCCATTCCTCTCTTTACAGTACACCAGATGAGAGTAAAGTACAGTAAGTCAGAACAACTTAATCATTGTGACTCGGGTATCATACATTAAAACATGCCTACAAACTGAAAAATCCCACTTTGCTTACATTAATATGACTATGTAACGATTGTACAGTTGAAGAAATCAACCCCCATATCTTATGCGAGGAAACAAAAACTTCAAATTACCCAGAATGCACTCAAAGGCTCACCATATCACTATCACTAGTAGCAATTGACAGCATGGTCATGGTTTGTTGCATATCTCATTTCTACTAATAAATCAAATATACATACATGTAAAATAAGTCAATTAAATCATTTTTCATGTGGATTGAAATAACTTGGTATCAAATATACTAGATGGTGAAGACAGTGACTGCCAACAGCCTACACATGGTGAAGTACATGCCATAACACTACCATGGTGCTTACTTTCATTAAAGAGACAGGTCTTCTAGCTAGCCTGGAAACATCAATCCTAACATTGATGAACATAAACACAGCCCAAAAAACATCCATCCTGACACTGATAAGCATAAACACAACCCCAAAATGAAGATAATAGTGATGCAATAATAGCTCTTAATGAAAAGAATGTACTAGACTAATGGCAAAGTATTAATCACATTATGCTATGCAGGTCTTAAACCTCTATAGGAAAATTTAAATTTTGAACAACAGCACCAAGTAAATGTGATGAACAACAATGGTTGCATTCAAATATTACAACACAATACAATGTTGCATGTAATAATTGTGAGCCCCCTTACCTTGGCCACTTTCTTGCACCATTGCTGGATTGTCAAGCAACCAATCATATAATGATTCATTCTTGTAAGCGATGCTGCGAAAGTGCCGTCCTCCGTTGATGTTCCAAGTTCCTACTGAGACTCGGATCTTTGACTTGGATGTGAATTCTGGCTCCCGCTGACAAACTGCCTTCAATATTTTGGGAGGAGCTAAACACACAAAGAATGAAGATTAAAACAAATATAAATAAGATGTGGACATATACTCTTGTGATATCACACAAATTCTAAAAATAGTTACCATAAATATTTCAAGTGCATTAAAAATGATTAATATTGAACTAACTTTGATGGGAGTTCTTTGCTGTCAATCAATTTACCGTAACAAAAGGTTTTTATCACAAAATTGGCTAATTGATGACAAGTTAAATAGGATACATACCATGTAGATGGCTCTTTGGTAATACACAGCTTGCCTTGTCAGCTATTTCACCGATCAAAGTACTGCCTAAAAGTAGAATGTCAATTGCTTCTTGTTTGCTGCCATCAAAAAAGTTGTTCTGAATCGTTCTGGAAACTGATCTGGCTCCATCCCGAAGCTTGCCAGCCTAAAATGAAAAATGATTGAAAAAAGGAATCTTCAAAAAAAGGAAATTCAAGTCAAATAGAGGGAGGAAAAGCTGCCCATTATATGCAACCTCATTTACACTCCATCTAAACTTTCCATACGTTTGACAGTAAAACAAATCTTGTAAGAAAACTACTAATCTGATTTTCTACAGAAACAAGGAAGTGACGTTTGCTTCAGCAGTTAGGTCACAGGTCAGACATGTGTACCAAGCTTGTATGATAGAGGGCAGACAAACAAAATGACTTTGAAATCTTGGTCTGTTTGGGAGATATCAAAATTTTAAGATGTTATCAGTTTATCAGACAGGGCTGCGACAAAACGACTTTGAAATCTTGGTCTGTTTGGGAGATATCAAACTTTGAAGATCTTATCAGTTTATTTGGAAGTAACTGATGTAGAAAGTCCATCACACCGCTGCTCTCTAACAAATGTTTTATGTATTATCTTTTATAATTCATTAACTTTTTTTACTAATTAAATCAAACGTATCTTTCCTCAGATCGTCTAATCACATTCACTTTGATGGATTTTTTTTTAAAGGTCTATGGACATGTAGCAATTTCTACATTGGTTTTAAAAGCGTTAGAAATCTACACGTCCATATATTTAATATTCTCCTGGCATATCAAATAGGTTACAAGGCACATATAAAAAGATACTGTAATTTTTGTATGAAATACTTCACAATTCTGAGGAATGTGAGATGTAAGATCTTGTCTGATTTCAGTCTTTGTAGATATGTTTAAGAATTTTAAACTTGAATATCTCCTTAAATTTTACTATAATTTTACTATAATTTTTTATACTTTTTTGTGTCCCTCATTTGGAGATAAACTTGGCCACTATGATCACTGCTCATTAAAGCTGTCATCAAACTTGGTTACATATAAGGCACTTTATGTTTATAAATTATACTACAGGATTAGCCTTGTTTAAGTTTGCTAAAGCAATATTGCTTTTCATCCCATAATGCAAGCCATGTCTTGTGCCATATATTGAGCTTTTTAAAGTGAATGCTAAGTATGCCACATTGAAGTCTTTGAGAATTGCTACATATTGCAAATATGAAAAAGAAAGTACAATCTTGTCTTCTTTAAGTAATTTTCAATTTTTGAAGTATTTATAAACAAGAGAAATTCCCATAATTGAGCCTGGTAATAATGTACGCACATTAATTATAATCAAAAGGTGAAAAGAAAGGCAAAAGCTCATGAGAGCTTCAGTGGGAGAAAAAATCGCTTGGAAAGAAAAGAAAATTAATTTAAAATATTGTAATCCTAAGTCAAGCCATTCCCCACCAAGTTTCTAACTGACAATAAGAGAAAAAAAATCAATAAGTTTCGATCAAATAGGATTTAAGTTTACAACTAACCTTTTTAAGGGAACCTGATGTTGTAATTTTTGAAAGGATAAAGTTCCAAAGATTTATAGAGTGGTTTCTTAAACTTTACACGGCTGTTTCAAAAGAGCAAGGAAATATGTGAAGGCTAGATGTGTATAATAGGGATGTCTATATCCCATAATGAGCTCACCGTTGTTTTGCCTTCAAGAGCTCCGGTACCTGCGTATATCTTGCTTATGTGGTGACCGTTCGCTGACCAGATGGACTTGTAGACTTCCTCAAACCTGCTGTGTATTTGAGGTTTGCTGAGTAATCCCAGACTATCCAGCTGTCTGTTTAACATCTGCACAAACAAGAATATTAACAACAAGTGTGACCTTTGACAATTACCTCTGGGATATCTATAATTGTGGATAAAAGTGATTGGGACAACCCCCACTCCCTCCATCAATGTTAAAAGTTTCATTTCCTCATGTTTCTTCCAAAGTCCCACCTAAAGTTTTAGACCATTTTTGTCCAAACACTTGTGGTGATGATTATAGTCCTATGCATGGTGTCAAAGGTTTGAATGGTTAAAGGTGTTGAAAGTCACATCTTCCCATGTTTGTCCCAAAGCACACAAAAGGGGAAGTGAGGAAAAGTGGCTCATTTGTTTTGGCCCAACACTTTGAGGGATAACTGTAGTCCTATGCATGGCTTCAAGTCTATGCATAGATGGTAAGCTACATGGTTTCTAAAACAAGATGCCAGTTTTGTAAACATCTGCCTTCAATAATGCTAATGGGCACACAAAAAAATATGGCCCTTTAATAATGCTAACAGGCATACAAAAAAATATGGCAACATGACAAAACTTTTGATATCCCAGATAAAATATGGGGTGATCTTGTATGTAAATGTCTTGTGCTGTTTATGATATATGCACTCTTACATCTTAAATGGAAAGCAAAAGACTAAAGAACAGTCATGACTCATCCATAACAGAAACTGCATTAACAACCAGACATCACAAATGATACAAATTCACTCGCTGCTAATAACATGCTTTCCAGCCTCTGTCACACCTGCCATCCCACCCTCTGTTCCACATGCCATACCATGCTACTTCCCTCCCAACAAGAAATCATTCAAGAAAATCCAGATGCCATTCCACCACATGACCCATATGTCATCACACCTGCAATCAAGATGACATCCTACCATATGACTTGCCACCCTGTCCCACATTCCATTCCTCCCTGTACCATGCGCCTTACCACATGCTATTCCATCCTGTCCCAAAGACCATCCCTCCTTGTACCAAGTGCCTTCCCACCATGTCCCACAGGCCATTTCATGCTATCCCACCCTGTCCAAATACCATCCCACCTAAAATCCAGATGCCTTCATTACATGCCATCCTATCCCGGATGCCATGCTATCCTGTCCCACATGTCATCCCACCCAGACCCCATGCCATCCCACCTCATCTTACATGCCATTCAAGCCTGTCATAAATGTCATGACACCCACATTGTTTCACATGCCATGCCATCCGGTCCCACATGCCATCCCTCCCTCAGTTATGTCAAACTGTCCAACATGTCACCCTGTTCCACATGACATCTCACCCTGTCACATATTTCATTCCATCGTGTCCCCCATGCCATCCCACCTGCACCCCAATTCCTACATCTACCAATCATTATGCCATCTTCCATCAGACATTCTTTCCTTCCATCCCATCACTTACAACTATTAACCCAACGTGCCCCATTCACCAGCCAACCCCCTTTCACCTGCCAACCCCTTCACCTGCCATCCTCCAATAATATACCATCCTCCATTCATCTACCATCCTCCATTCCCCAACATGCCCCATTCACCTTCCATCCATGTTTCACTTACTTCCCCAACCCACCTTTTGCCATCCACTCATCTACCAAATATACACTCCATTGTAGCACAGCTCCCCCGTCCCATAACTTAAATCTGACATTCCCAACAAAAACATGCTCAACTTTTTTCCCTCATAAACCAGATAGAACGGATCTACCAAATTAGAATGAAACTTTATTGTCAATTGATTTGGAGTTTACCAGAAGTCTATCATGTTTCCACTCTATTCAAGCGAAGACTTGTGTTTTCCCTATTCATTCCCAAGACACTTCATTATAAATTCCATTCAGTGTTCAGCTTTATTATTCAACTTTTTTTTCATCCCACTTACTTGCTATTCAAGTTTGGAATGCATACATTCCAAGTTATTTTCAAAGCAAGATTTTCCTTTATATAAATTTTTTTTCATAAAAATAGTTGGGACGGATGGACGAACAAACGGACGGATGAATGGTAAAGATGCCATATACCCTTTTCACCAACTTCGTTGGTGAGGGGATAAAAATTAAAGTGCTTATGTAAAGCACAATTAACCTCTTTGGACTTGATGATTGACAGCTTGTTTTAACCAATCACTGCACGAATTTGCCTAGCAACAAAATCTGCTTAACTAAGTGGGGCAAACATCCTGGTACAGTCCAGCTAGCTAGCGGCGCATGCTTATGTTGTCAATGAATATATAGTGTACAAAACAGGCTGAGTGTCGGCAAAATGGTGAACAAATATTGCGCTTACGGGGCCCACTACGGGCTTTGTTAATTTAATTCCCGTTATCCAGAATGGTTAGCAAACAGAATTTTGTTTAGTACTTTTGCTAAAAACTCGAAAGATCTGGAGAAGTGTCATATATGGATCAAAACTTGCGGAACACCGAATGAACATTTAAATGTCAATGCATTGGTCATACATGATAGCGAATTTGAGGTTTGTTTTCCCCACCTAGTCACCACATTGCTATGGTGGGCATGGCCTATTTTGTAACCTGGAAAGGTTAATTGCTTCCTAAAAACATTATCCCACAGTGAAAGAGACATGAAGTCACACCCACCTGAAAGCCAAAGAAAGATTGCACAGTGTTGGTCCTGTCAAGGCAGTCCAGGCAGTTTGTTCTTAATGTACCCGTTTGGTTTCTACAAAATAAAAAAATGGCATCAAACAATGCTTAAATGGACCTTATACATAAACAAAAGTCACAGAAAACAGTAAGTATTAAAACGAAATAAAAATATGAAATTAATTTACACATGATCAAAAAAATTAAATCTCACATAACGATTGGTCAAAATAAGTCACTGATTTCCTACCTAAATTTAACTTCAGTATTACAAATTTATTACATACAAAAAATGTCACACGATAAATAGTTTATCCAATCAATTTGTACTTTTATGATAAAATATGTCTACAGGGTGCAGAGGACTCTGATCTTCATCACTACAAAGATAAGGAACATCTTTACTTTCTCTTAACAAATCTGAAAATACATTCTTTAAAGAAGTTGAAGCTCAGAGGTAGAGAGTCAAACTGGTATTCAAAAAGTACCGGGTTCCAAAGAAGTGAAACTCAATCAAGTTCCAAACAACCAACTATTTAAGACAACAAAGAGGCAATTTCTTACTTGATCATCTCGTCACCCTGGCTAAAGAAGAAGTCGTGGCTCTCAAGATTTTTCTTTACTTTCCCAAGGAGCTCTCGGAGGTTGTCAGTTTTGCCGCCTCGACACTTTTGATGATAGTCAAAGAGGACATGAGGAATAGCTTGAGCATGACTGCAAGCTTTGTGATGGTTCTGATGAGAAAATAAATCAATGAATCATAGATTTGCTGATTGCTTTGCTTTTTGAGGATATATGGCACAGTGTGAAATCAGAGTGCTACAAGCAAGGGATAGAGAGGATAAGTACGAAGCCTTAGTGAGGTACAAGAGAGAAAAGGACTGGGAGGAGTAAGGGAAAGATAAGGGAACTGGCATAAGTTTATACTTATTAAATATTGTGCAACAATTTGTAGTTACTGATGAAACTAACAATGTTAGACAATGAGTTTTTCTAAAAGAGATACGGAGAAAAGAGTTCCTGAATTGTATGTTTACACAGGTGTGATATGAAGATATGTGATAGATGTAAACATAGGTGTGATATGTAGACGTAAGTGTGATATGTAGACATAGGTGTGATATGCAGACATAGGTGTGATATGTAGATGTAGGTGCAATATGTAGACAGGTGTGATATGTAGACATAGGTGTGATATGTAGACATAGGTATGATATGTAGACATAGGTGTGATATTTAGACATAGGTGTGATATGTAAACATAGGTGCGATATGTAGACATAGGTGCGATATGTAGACGTAGGGTGATATATAGACATAGGTGCAATATGTAGACATAGGTGTGATATGTAGACGTATGTGTAATATGTAGACGTATGTGTAATATGTAGATATAGGTGTGATATGTAGACGTAGGTGTGATATGTAGACATAGGTGTGATATGTAAACGTAGGGTGATATATAGACAGGTGCGATATGTAGACATAAGTGTGATATGTAGACATAGGTGTGATATGTAGACATATGTGTGATATGTAGACATAGGTATGATATGTAGACGCAGGTGCGATATGTGGACATAGGTGTGATATGTGGACGTATGTGCGATATGTAGACATAGGTGTGATATGTAGACATGAGTGTGATATGTAGACGTAGGTACGATATGTTGACATAGGTGTGATATGTAGATGTAGGTGCGATATGTAGACATACATGTGATATGTAGACATAGATGTGATATGTAGACCTGTGTGTGATATGTAGACATACGTGCAATATATAAGGTCTCTAAAGCAGTAGTTTAAAATCTTAAATTTTCTGCATCAGTGAGCTGCAATTATGAATGTGATTTTGTCATATACACTCTTGTACACATCATTTTTAGAATTTTGGAATTTTTGTTATAAACCTAATCTCCTTACTTAATCTATTAAGAAAAGACAAGTAGCTACTGATTTCAAACTTTTTTTTGTTTTTTTGATGAGGGCTTAAAGGCACCACGACAACGAGGGTTAAATTGTGCTTGAAAGGTTAGATCATTCTAGAAGTAGAAAGGAAAGAAAACAAGGGGAAAAGAGAAATACAAGAACTACAAGTCAGAAAGCTGGCATCGAGAGAAGAGGTGCATGGGTGAAAAGAACAAAGTGGAGAGAGGGGGTGGGAGAGGGGGACGAAATTTGGAGGGAAGCATGATGAAAGAAGGAGATCATTTTATCCAGAGAGTTTTTCTGAAAGACCTCAGCAATTGAGTTGTGGGGAGCAAGGGAAGCTCTTAATTAGTTTAAATCAGAATATGGGGGATGGGGGGAGGGGAAGGGGGGGGAGGGGGCTTTAAATAATATCTCCTAAGTGAGATTACATTTTGGAATACTTTCATTCTACCTCTTTCAATGTCCACAAATGGATATGAGTGACCACAACTGGACATGACTAACCACAAACTGGACATTACTGACCACCACTGGACATTACTGACCACAACTAGACATGACACAATACTGATCACAAGTGGACATGACTAACCACAACTGGACATTACTGACCACAGCTGGACATTACTGACCACTAGACTGACCTGGAATGCTTTGCTGAGGGAGTCCTCCCCCTCCTTCACACCGAGCAGATTCACAATCACCTGATCTCCATACTGGTCCCGTAATGTCTTAAAATGCCTGTAGAACAAAAATAGGAAGATGACTAAGAGGTTTCACTTTTGTTTTAAATGAAATATGAAAAATAAACCTACTGATACGCCCCATTTTTATTGCATGATATGAATCATGCTTGTGACATTCTGTGATCTTTGCTTCTGAAGTCAATATGCCAGGGAGACTAACAAGAATTGTTAAAGAGATAAGAATAAATCAGTACCACAAGTCAGAACAAAACAACTTTACTTGATCAAGTTGAATAAATTTCTAGCCACAATTTTATTGATGGCAAGAAATATTATGATACTTCACATCCACTCACCCATGGAAATGAATCAGTAAGTATTTAAATAAATGTAAGTACAAGCACTCCTTCAGGTGTGAGTGCATACTTCTCTAGTGCAGGGGCTGAGGCTTCATATCCTCTTGATAACTTGACTCTGTGATTCCCAACCTGCAAGCCAGGCTGCTCCCAGAACAATGGCACTGAACCCCTGGTCTGGATGAAAGATGCCACCTGGTCATCAATGTATATGACCTACAGAAAAAGGGTTACATGCGAAGATGAATGGTGTAAAGTAAGAAAATTTAATACTGATTCTTCTTGATATTGTAGAGTATTTTTTTACAATATTGAAATTAAATTAGTTTGCATATATTTCCAGCTCATGTCTTAAATGTCCATGGATGCTTACAAGCTACTGACCCATTAAGAAAAGTTTTTATTTCTGAAGGAAATAAAGCTTTGAATTTCAAAAATAGCAATACTTCCTCAACAAAAATGGAAAAAATCTGTGGTGTCAGCATCTATAACCGTGGGAAAATTGGGAACTCGCGGAAAGAAACAAAAATCGTTTAATTTTGTTTTTCTTTTGTGTGGTAAATATATGCTCTAACCCCACCCCCCACTGTGTAATTGTGTGATGGAAAGTACATTAATTGAGAAAGAAGGAAGTATATAAAGATTGTATTCACTACATTAATATTATTTATTTCTGTCACAATTTTTCGTGGGAAAATTTTTGACACCTTTATTCAGAACTGTGGGAAATTTTACAATTACTTCCGACTCCGGTCATCAATGACCAAAGTTTTCAGTTTTCCTAATATAGTGTACATGTTTTTTTTTTATTTGGTTGATTTGACCATTAGGCAACTGAGACAACCCTCCATTTCATCACTAAATTCATTAGTTCAGCAACAGAATCCCTACCCCAGTTACTGTTTATGTTTTAAATGGTTTGTATAGATCATTCCGTACAGATCACTTTATTCCTTATTCCGTACGGATCATCTCCTAATGATAACTTCATTCAATATGGATCTCATTATTCCGTACAGATTACTTTATTCCATACGCATCACTCTATTCCTTATGGATCATCATTTTTTGGACAACATCATTTTTTAGTTTATTGTGTTTAGCTGATTGACCAATCAGATATAATGCATTTTGGCACATCTTATTTTGTAACCAATAAGATTACAGCTAACCAAAATGTAATAAAGGGGATAATTCTCTATTTTTTGGGTTATTCGTATTTCCAGTACACAGGTTGCATGCCCTGTATTCATTGTACTGCTGTATTCTTGGATTACTGGATTTAGACAATATATCATTATTAGAGCATATTGTTAAGCGTCTTCGTCTTTTTCTGAGTATTCTGCCATAAGCTGAAACTTTTAAAACTTCTTTAACGGCCAAGACCTGGATAACAATTAGTGATATACCTTTCCCACTCGGTCCATTACAATTTGCAAATTTATGATGCAACAAGTGGCTGACAATTTTGATATAGATTAGATTTTCTTTCATAAATTACAGTCGTTAAACCTGCCAGGATATTTCACTCGAGTAATTATTAAAAACCTCTCTGATAGAATTTGCTCCTCCTCCTGAAAGATTTAAGGCTGATAATAACTACTAACATTCAGTTATTCATGCAATGCTTTCTTAATTATATTAAACCTTTGTACCAATGCTTTCTTAGTTATCATTAAACCTTTGTACTTACTTGTTCTGTTTCGCAGAAATTAGCAACATGACCATCATCATTGGTCCCTCTGACATTAAACCTTGTTCCTGCCCTCTCACAGCTTAGCCTTGATATAATGCATGCCTTGGCCTGCTTGGTCCCACAGTAAATGGTGCGGATCTCCACTCCACCACACATGACCACTAGCAGCCACTTAGAGCAGTCAACATTGAAACGCTGTAGATGCAAATGTAGTGACCTATTCCTACAGTAGAGGATAAAATAATATCATATGTACATAGAGCATATAGTTTGCACAAACCTTAACACAATGATTCTTTTATGGGTAGGTTATTACATCAAATGCTTGCAATAAATCAAAGACTAATGAGATATTTAATCTTGCATTAATAAAAGAAAGTAAATAACATGAGCAGAAGAAGGAAGAATTTACAAACTAAAACAAAGTGTAACTTAAAAGAATAATTTACTTGGCCATGCAAAACAAACTAGTTAAATTTTAACCTACAAAAGAGAAAATGGTTTTAAGTATCTTAACTATCACCATCCTCCATCTCTTATCATATCACTTAATAACATTCCTAGAAGGCTAATTCCAAAAAGAAAATGCCTAATTATTCCTCTACTGTTTTGGCAGACAAAATTAATGTGGTAACCCTGCTCACTCTCTGCTCTCATCACTGTTTTACTACATGACCAATGCACTCCCAACAGATTTATATTCGAACCATGGGAGACTTAAATCCCTACGATCTATGACGTAGTATTAGATTTTGATCTATTCCTGACATCAAAGAAAGAGTCCCACCGTGGCGTAACCCGCAATTTTTTCGTCCACTGTAATCAGAGAAAAATGCCAAACTCTGTAGGGTTTTTGCACAAGTAGTATATTGCTACTAAACGTATTCACTTCCGATGAGCGAAAAACCTTGAAGGCACATGAAGTTAATGGTTCACAGAGTAGATTTAATCACACTGTTTTTATATTTCTTTCTGTCTTCCGTAACTGGCACAAACATATTCTCACTGTATACACAGAATTTACAAAAAAGATTTGATTTCTAGTCCTTCAATATATCACTTATTTTGAAATCTCTACTTTTTTTCACCTTCTCACCTTCCCCGCTAATCACAGACTCTCTACTTTTAAAAAAATGTTCTGTGCTCAGTATAAAGCATGCACAGTGAGATAACCAATGGGGAATTTAATCCTTAAAATTTAGCACAAGATGTATAAAACTACCTTAGTGCAGAGTGCACTGATTCTAATTGTCTGTTTGTTTGATGAGGGCTTAACGGCACCATAACAACGAGGATCAAATTGTGCCTGAGAGGTCAGATCATTTTAAAGGTAGGAAAGAAAGGAAACGGGGAGAATGAGAGAAATTTAGGAACAAAAGGTCAGAAAACTGTGATAGAGAGGGAAGGTGCACGGTTGAAACAAAAACAAAGTAGAGAGGAGTGGAAGAGGAGAATTAGAAAATTTGCACAAGACAAGCTTTCTTTGTTCAAATAACCTAGTTTTAATTGGCTTCAAAACAAGACATCAGTTAGTAATTATGGTGAGAATCAAAATCTCTCAGTCTGATGCTGCTTTAAAGGGATGGTATACATATGGTTAAAGGTGAAGATATGCTCTGCTATATATGACAGTAGGCAATAACAGTGAACATCCTACAACAGTCGCAATGTTAAAGGAATATTCCTGTAAATTTTGATGATCAGTTATATAATATACTGTAGGAAACAGTATACACTTGAGAAACAAATTTGTTCCATTAATTACGTTATTGCATTTTTTTTTAAATCACCAATTTTGTGTTAAAATGTGACCGCTGCAGAATAAAGTGTGATATCATAGCTGCACTTCAAAACCAAATTTTAGAAATTTCAATAACCAATCTCAGTGACCCCCCAAAAAAATCCCCTTTAATTTAGATATAGGTAACACATTTTCGAAGAAATATACAAAAATTGTCTTGAAAGTGCAGCTATAACATCACACTGTTTAATTAGACTTACTGAACCAGTCACTTTTCCAATTCAACACCAGTGTGAAATGTGATAAATGGAATAAGATCACAACATGGTTTTTTTTTTTTCAAATCAATTTTCTTGATTGCCCTCAGGTTCCATTTGCATCCACATGAAAAATCAATCCAAAATACCTGAAAAATCAATTGAAACAATCTTATGTATATACGGGCACACTGTCAAACAAACACACTTACTGACAAACTTAAAACTTACGTACCAGAAAAATCTGTTGTCTGTGACATATTCTTGTTTCTGTCTCTGAGCACACAAGCTAAGGTCAAACTTTGCTCCACTGGCAGACCAAGTAAAGTAAAAAGTACCGGAGTTAAGTAACTTTCGAACTTCCGCAATGCGCTCCTCATCAAGCGGGTTATTGTGAAGAGAGAGCAAATTGGTGGCAGTGATTCTGAATATTTCAGAGTCTGAGATTTTCCCGACAGACACACATCCCGTCACAAGAACAAGGTAAAGGATGTTGTTTTCTCCTGCAGAAAGAAATTGAAATGTTAAGGGCGGCACAAACATCAGACTAATATTTGACACATCTAAGGCCACATAAAAAGCTAGACACCAATAATGTTATAACTCAATTCATAATGCAAGAAGAACTGATTGCTTTATTGATTTTATTTTTGTCATATGTTTTTTTATGTTTTTTAAAAGTTTTATTTGAAGTCTATTCCATTTTTGGGCAATTGTTTATTATGTTAGAAATCCAAGAGTTTCAACTTTCCTGTATGAGTTGTATTCAGTTTGTTTGGGTTTACTGGCACCTTAACAGTCAGGTCATATGTGCCAAACGAGATTAGTTGTGAATGACTGCTTTTAACAAAAGCTATGTGACATTCAATGCATGGTGCCATCATATCTTGCTCGATTACTGACTTTGACAAGGTGAAAGGTCAATTCCACCACAACTATGGTTAGAAAATACATTTTGAATACTTAACAATTTTCTAACATTTACACATTAATCTTCATAAATGTTAAGTTAATTTCATTTGAACTACTGAAAAAAGATTTTCTCAAATAATCTAAAACATAATACCCCCAATTAAATGCAGTGTTTTGAACTTTGACCGTACTTTGGAGAGCTTGTCAGACGATTTTATGGAGTGAAAAGTAGCCCAGTAAATACTTCGATAAAAGTAACTAAAATCACTGTAAAAAACAGTTTTTGAAGATATGAATGTTTAAACATTTAAACATCATGAATAAGCATTGTGAGTGAAAAAAAGGTAAAATGGTTTTGTTTTCACAAAGATCTTAAAACTGCTAAAAAATCTCGCTTAAGCCAGAATCTCAAAAGCAAAACTGTTCAAACCTAGGAGGAGATGCATTTTAACACAAAACTTTGTAAAGGCACATATGAGAGCTCACGTACGATTTGATAAGCTCCACTCATTACATCTGTGTAATGGGTAGAGCTAAAAATCATTAGCTTATCACCCTTATTTGAGAGAATCTATATTTGTATTTTGGGGGAAAAAGTACCATATTTTTCTTTCAGATCAGTCATTAAGTGTTCGTACTTCCGTTTCTTTCTACTTTCTACCAAAATGCGAAAGATTCCTTCCGATAGTTTTCAATACTTTGATGTGGTTGACTTGATCCAGAATGCTGCAAAGCTCTGAAATACATTGATTTGAGAAAAAACCCTGCCCGCATCACTGTAACTCGGTTAGGGTGATAAGCTACAGTAATATTATTCATATATATATATATATATATCTTATCAACTACAGTGTATACTCAATTTGATGTGATGCCCAAATCTATACTCAGGAAAAGGATACCCCGATCTCTAACGATTTTAACATCCAAGTCAAACAGTATTTTTCCAGTTCACCAGAAAGTTTTCACCAATCTTAATTCCGCAGCTTCTCCTTCCCTTCAACCCTTTTTCATCGCTACAACCAAGTGTGTGATATTCAAATGAATATGTCATATCATGGTTTGTTCTATAAAAAATTTGATCAAATTCAGTTTGCTTGAGCTGAAAAATTGCTCAATCTACATTTGAGCCAAACCAGTTTTTTCACAAGTTTATCATTTTGAATCGCATGCCAAGGTGTGGTACATGCAGTGTCAATAACTAAGCACCACCAGCTTAGTGTACACAATAGATCAACCATTTCATTAATTAACCACTAAGTCAACAAATAAAACTAACTGTACCAATATGTTTAAAAACTGATGAATCATCACCAAGCCCATGTTGTACAGTATATCATAATAAACTGATCCAGTTGTCATTTCATCGCTACACATAACCATAGGTAGGACAGAGGGAGGGGCAAGGCGGTATTTTCCCTGCTTCTACCTGCATTTACACCTTTTTATAATAATTTGCTTCTTTTATATATATAAGTGTGATTTTGTGAATTTGACCCCTTTCTTGTAGCCCCCACACCAAAATTTCAAAACATACATAAGGTCTAGTGACACATGGGGAAATACATGCATATGTTTATGTGAAAAGCATCAAATTCTGGACTAAAGAGATTTTAAATTTTGTAGGTGGTAGTTTGCTTTCTGTGATAAAGCTGTGATACTTGCAAAGTTTGATAGCATCTGTGAAATATGTTATAAATTAAGTTCATAGCAAGATCAATATCTTTAGTGATTTATGATTTTCAAATTTAATCATCAAGGCTTGTAGACCAACATTCCCTGGACATATTGAGTGCTCTGCATGAATATTATTTAATGGGTGAAGATATTTCAAAACCAAACAAGACCAACCTTGAATGCATCCACAGGACAACCCAATATACATGCATGTAGTCACACTTATAATTTGCCATAAACATTGTAATGTCCAGCACTTCAATTAGAAAATTATCTTCAACAATTTAGTCAGGGGTACTGTGTTGAAAAAAAAACACTTTCACTTAAATGTTTTGGAGATTTGTAAAACTATATTTTCGAAAGCTAATGATACACCAAATTCGAAAACCAATGTTTGCATTTTGTCACATAACCCTATGGTGGCCATTTTCTATTTCAAAATGGCTGCCATCATTTTCCTTATTTCTGTTTCGTTGTGATTTCTTTAAGAGAATATTTAGATTTTTATGCACAAATGTCAATATCAACAGTCTAAAAATATGTTAAATGATTAAATTAAATACTGTCGAGCCTTAAAAAGCTGCAAATAATCAAAGATGATTTTACAGGTAAAAATAGGTTAAATCATATATATACAGCATTGGGTATGTATATGGCTATAGATACTGAGCTCATTTTTAATACCCAATAGAAACATAAATCATTAAGTCCTGACTTTTCTTATGTTCTGAGTTGTTGTTAATACAGAATTATCTGGAATGAAAACATAAAATGATATTAATGCTGATAATTGTAACGACACTAAATATTCTTTAGATCTTTTAGGGCATCAATATCATAAAGATCTTGCCGCGAACTTATGCATGTTTCAACGTTGGTTTAAATTTTGCTAGAAATTAAGACTAGACACTGCCACCGTGACAGCTTTATAACTTACTTTAGGAAATGTTTAGTCACTAAATCACTTGAGTGATGTTACTAAGCATAACAAGTTTGTTTATTCATTATGAATCCAATGCTTATCAAATGTTTTGCGTAATTCTATATACTGAAGGGTACTATCCACAGACAGACTATTTGATTACCTCTCCAGACCTGACAGGTGTAATACAATCCATGTAAATCCATCCCATTAAGGTATATTACCTGTCAATTTATACAATAAGTGTCCAGTCTGCTAGCAGTGCTGATATTATAATGCTAACAACTTCAATTTTAAACTACAATCATACAGTTACTCATCATGAGAATCATCTTCCAGATCATATGAACGGCAGTCTTTATCAATGTTGCATTGTGTGCTACAGAAGCAAAGATCAGTGCAAGGCATCCCCCTTGTGACCCACAAAACATCTCGCTGATAAGCAGTCTGTTTTACATTGGCATTTCACCATCTCACGTAAAGAATGGATTCTGGGAATTTATCGATCTTCTTTGGTCTAGTTCGACCATTTTTCTTCTTTGTAGAAACCATTCTGTAACAGATCCAAAATAGTTTGTTGTGAAGTATGAGCTTGACCCCATATTCTTGACTGAATATGTGCTCTGTAAATGTGCTGTGTTAAAGTTCCAATGCTTGGTGGCAACTTTTCACTCTCAGCCATATATTTGCAGAAGCACACCTTAGCTCAGGAACAGTGCATATTTGAAGTCCTTTTGGGCAACACAGAGAACACACAAATGAAGCCAAGAATAGGGGCTCAGCACAAACAACCCACTCCTCACCCCTCTTTACATGACAAGGTCCAGAGAGGGGTCATTGAAGAAGTCTTATATCTCCTATCTCTCTTGGAATAATAATCTACTCACTGAGAAAAAAAATATCGCTAACTGCCTCACCGCTTCTTTTAGCAACATCTCCTCCTCGGCCAACTACTCAAGATGCTTTCAAATCCAAAAAAACTTGCGTTGAAACGTGGAGACTCACCTTTTTCTCCGACAACTACAACACAACCCACGCCTTATCTGAACTAAAGAAAGCTGTCAACGATGGTGGCTGCACCTCGTAAGGGCACAAATAACACCCCCTACCAGTTCCTGAAACATCTTCTTAACAAAGCCACTGCTACCCTACTCATTATCCTCAAGCACATCTGAACCTCACATTCCACTCCCCTTATCTGGAGAACAGCTATCATCACCCCATTCCCAAACAAGGGAAAGATAACAACAACCCATTGCCCTCACCTGCTATCTGTGTCAAATCATGGAAAGGATCATCAACCAAAGGTTAAATTGGTTCCTTGAACCAATAGGATCCTCTCCCCTCACCAAATGGCTTCCGGAAACGTCACAATACCCTGAACCACTTAATCATGCTCAATACCGCCATCCAGGAATCCTTTGTAAAAAAGGAACACCTCATTGCCATCTTTTGATTTAGAGAAAGCTTTTATTACTACTTGGAAATTCGGCATTAACCATAAGCTTCACACCATCGGGCTCATAGGACACCTCCCCATCTTTATTCAAAACTTCCTCTCCCCCAGAAAGTTCCAGGTTCATATTGGCCATACCCTTACCAACCCCTATCCCAAGAGGGGGGGTGGCCCCCGGCCCCCAAGGCAGCATCCTCTCCCCTACTCTCTTCCATCTGAGCATTAACAACACTGCGAACAACCTCTGCCCCAACATAAAATGTGCCCTCTATGTGGATGACTTCACTATCTTCTACTTCTTCCCTAGCTTTTCTCTCATTAAAAATAGGCTCCAACTCAGCTTCAACGGCTGCAAATCTGGTGCAACAATAACAGTTTTGAATTCTCCAAAGACAAGACAGTCTGCATGCACCTGTGTCATTTCAACAACTTCCACCCCAACCCAAACCTTGTGCTCAATGACAATCACATCCCAAAAGTAAACCACACTAAGTTCCTGGATCTAACCCTAGATCCCAAGCTCTCCTACAAGCAACACATTACCAACCTAAAATAGGACTGCAAAAACTCCTCAACCTTTTCCGCCTGCTTTCCAACACAACTTGGGGTGTGGACCTCCACGCTCTCCTCGTAATTTTTACCATTCGTCCCAAGCTCGACTCAGCAATATTGTCTACTGTGCCGCTCACAACTCTATCAAATGAACACCATCCAAAATGAAGCCCTCAGACTTTGCCTGCATGCTTACAAGACCTCCCCTTCACATCAAAGCCACCAAACGCCCCTTTCTGCTAAAAGTAGAAAGCTTAGTCCTTCCTATGCTTGTAAAGCAATACTCAATACCCTGTTACAACCTCATTAGGTATACCAATTTCTCCACCCTCTTTGATTGATCTAAGCCCTATCCTCTCCTTTCAGCTTACGCATAAAACCCGACCTCCAAATTCCTTAATCAATTATCACATCAATTTATCACTTTTATGCTGATGATTCACAGCTTTATATAGACTGATATTAATCGCCTTGATCAAGCATATCAGAAATTGCAGTTTTGTAATAGTGATATTCGTACATGGATGACTTCCTACCATTTAAAACTTTAATGAGAATAAAACAGAATTTCCTGTTATTCGTCCCAAAACCAACTGTAACACTGACTTTTCAAAAGTGAAGATTGGTCACTCAGTAATTTTTCCATCAGACTCTGCCAGAATCCTGGAGTGCAATTTGATCAATTTATGACCTTTGATAATCATATAAAGACTTAAAACTCATTTATTTTTAATAAACTAATTTGACTGTTAAGTGCTCTGAACTTTGCCCTGGCATTTGGATACAGCACTATATGAAACCCCATTATCATTATTAAAAATCCGATATACCGTTCATGAGATACAGTATGGTGTTTACATCATTTAGCACTTTCACATTAAGCCAAACCTATCATGCATATTAATGACATCTGTTGATAACATAAGCATGTACACAATAACCAAACAATCTTATCATGCCTAATATGACGCAAAACGGACATGCAGTTGCTCTTTGTATGTAAGTACGTGGGGCAAACATCCTACGCGGTACTGGTACAGTACAGCTAGCTGGCGGTGCGCGCTCATGTAGTCAATGCAATTTACTGTACAAAACAAATTCTGCACACACAGACTGAGTGATGGCAAAATGGTGAACACAAATTGCGCTTACGGGTCCACTGCGGCCCGCTGCGGAATTTGTAAAGCTGATTGCTGATGTTACCCAGAACACTTAGCAAACTGAATTTTATTTATCCCTTTTGCTAAAAACTCTAAAGATCCGGAGAAGTGCCATAAATGGACCAAAGCTTGCAGAAGGCCTCGCAAACATCTAAATGTCAATGCATTGGTAATGAACGATTGCGGGTTTGAGGATTGTTTGCCCCACCTGGTTACCGCGTTGCTATGGTGGGTGTGGCTTATTTCGTAACTCAGAGACGTTAATTTAGTTTCAATCTTTGCCTTCTGCTTAAGAGCAAAATCAGAATTCAGTTCAGAGCAAAAACTTTTGTTACAAAGTACAGGGCAAGCTTGGCATACTATTCTACATAAAGGCACATTGTATAACAAAACAAACACAAAGTAGCATCCAGTCTCACAAACAGCACAGACAAATACAATCTACACAATTCCATGCTGTCACAAACTTTAATGCAGGGACTTTTCTTGAAAGCTTGTAGGTAAACTTGTGCATTGGGTGTATAATGCTCTCTGTATGTAATCTAGTGAGATAACCATCTCACTCAGTATGCATACTTGCAAGGCACTACTTGTAATATGAGTACAGCAACAAGATAATGGCAATAACATACATACATGGTCACATGGTCACATGTTCATGATATACATGTTTTAACCCTGCATTTTGTACACTTTATAAGGATTTAATTTATCTAAACTGAGAACAATTGAACTTACACTTTATGGTCTAACAGTGAGAGCAAGTGAAATAACGAACAAAATGGTAATTTATGAAGTTGCTGACCTTATCGCTTCTGCCACATAATTTGAAATTTTATCTTGAAGTGACATGTCCTATTTCGTACGAGGCATAACTACATCACCTTCCATCAACATACAAAGTTCCAACCGAATATCACTTACGGTTTCTTCAGGAAACGCATCACAAATTTGACTAATTTTTTGACTAATCAATTACTTGACCTCTATATACTATACTATATGCTGCAATAAGGTAACTAATTAATAATGCATATTTGTATAGCACTGGTATCTGCCTATAGGTGTGAATCTTTCTGGGAGGGTTTTTGTAAGGAGAGACATGCGACTTGGCTCATAGATGGGTATAATCTCAGAACGGTGTGCTGGTGCACTACTGTTAAACAAAAATAGGGCAATTTTGTATCCAATCTGCTGTTCAATGGGAAGTCAATGTAATCTTACACTTCCATACACTGTGAATTGTTACTATTCAAGTTAAATTGTTGACCTTATTCCACAGCAGATGTACACTGCATCAACAATTCATTATTGGAACTTTGACTTCTGACTACAAGAAACTGACAAGACACTTGTAGTGACTCACACTTCCTTCATGATGCAGTTTATTTCTTGTCATTTTTATTACAATTTGTTTACACCATTAGTTAATGTTCTGCATATTTGTGAAAATTTCTTCATTATTTAAAGTTTATTTTTGTATAATCATAAATATTTTGGGGAATTACATCACTTACTATGAACTAGGCTTAACAAAATTGATCTGTTCTCAATTGCATCACAAGGTAACTTTCAGTCATTATTTTTGACTTGCATACTGTTAAACCAAGAAAGATGCCATGCATCAAACACTGAGTACTTCAATATGATAAAGATGCCAAACATCAAACACTGTGCACTTCAATATGACAAAGATGCCAAGCATCAAACACTGTGTACTTCAATATGATTAAGATGCCAAGCATCAAACACTGTGTACTTCAATATGACAAAGATGCCATGCATCAAACACTGTGTACTTTAATATGAAAAAGATGCCAAGCATCAAACACTGTGTACTTAAATATGACAAAGATGCCATGCATCAAACACTGTGTACTTCAATATGATAGAGATGTCATGCATCAAACACTGTGTACTTCAATATGAAAAAAAGCCAAGCATCAAACACTGTGTACTTCAATATGACAAAGGTGCCATGCATCAAACACTGTGTACTTTAATATGATAAAGATGCCAAGCATCAAACACTGTGTACTTCAATATGACAAAGATGCCAAGCATCAAACACTGTGTACTTCAATATGACAAAGATGCCAAGCATCAAACACTGTGTACTTCAATATGATAAAGATGCCAAGCATCAAACACTGTGTACTTCAATATGACAAAGATGCCATGCATCAAACACTGTGTACTTTAATATGAAAAAGATGCCAAGCATCAAACACTGTGTACTTAAATATGACAAAGATGCCAAGCATCAAACACTGTGTACTTCAATATGACAAAGATGCCATGCATCAAACACTGTGTACTTCAATATGATAGAGATGTCATGCATCAAACACTGTGTACTTCAATATGATAAAGATGCCATGCATCAAACACTGTACTTCAATATGATAAAGATGCCATGCATCAAACACTGTGTGCTTCAATATGATGTTGTTTTAGTGTGACAGTTCAAGCAGCCAATCTATTTACTTTCATTTTTCTCATCTACACTACTCATAGTATATCTTTCAGTACAATTTGAGTCAAGAAATTTGTCAAAATGAAAATCAATAGACTTTCCTCTTATAAAATATTGAGGATTTAACGATGTAATTTTATACTTACAATGACTATAAAGGAATGAAACATCTCATTAGGAAACTTGCAACAAAGTTTATGTATACATGATACAGTATTTCATCAGCTTCTCTTTTCCACTGACGAAGAAATTAATTCTAAGGTTATTTATTAGTGTAGCCATACTGACTGAGCTAGACTTGAGTCATATTGCCACAAAGTTTAAAAAATACATTCAATAAATACAAAACTGAACATAGGGAGTGGCGTGTAAAGGACAATTGATCCTTCCCGTCCCCCTTTCAAATGTAATAATTTTGGGTAGACTTACAGTATAAAAAAAATTGGGAATGGCTATGCTTGGGCTAAGTGTTAGTAATGTTACTAACATACCAACCTACCATTTGCTCCATAAAAACATTGGACTCTGTAAGCCTACACATATGAAAAGGAATGCAAGTCCAGCAGCTTTCTAATGGCACCCTAAGTTGTGAAAAATGCAAACTTTAAAAATTTAAAATACTGAGTCAAATCTAAACACTATACTCATTTCATTTTCTAGTTTTGTACTAATATTCTTATTCTAGGTATAGAAATGCAATATCTACAGTAGTAACATGTTAAAGGGCCACAAGGTTACAGGGGCCACAAGGTTACAGCGCAAGGGTTACAAGGATTACAGGGGCCACAAGGGTTACAGGACTTCCAACACAAGGAACAAGGGAGGCAACTTCAATAACAGAAAGAAATTTGTGAAAAATTAGCGAGTTGCAACAGGCCACATATCCTTGAAGATTGAAGCAGATTTACATTCAAAATGGGCCATAATTACAAGAATAGGAGTTTTGAACCTAAAAAGAGTTTTTTTTTAAATGTGCAAGCGTAATTTATAAAGATTTTAGTTTTCCATTTGCTTCCCAAAATATGTGCTACATCTATCTGAAATGTGACTCAACAAGTTTACACATTCCTTAAAATTGTTACCTATCACATTCTTTGTTCAATTTTTGGATAACTCTTTTAGTTCAACTCAATATTTAAACATCAAAGTATTCACACAAGCAAAAGCCACTACAGCATACTGACAAAGACCCCACAAACACTCACCAGATCTGTCTGCAATGAAAAAAATAAAAGAAAAAACAAAATGATACCCGTCGGTTATTCACAGTAAACATTACATTTACTGTGATAGGAAATATCCTTTGAAGAAAGTTTATACGAACTAGTAATAGAATACTATGCATTACTTTCTCTCAAGGTTGTATCTCCCACCTATAAAGTCATTTTTTTCACATCGCTGCGATCATAGAGAACCAAAATACATTTTTGATATTTTCATCCTTATCTATATCTACTCTTATCTATACAAACCGTATAGATAATCATGACACTTTAATCAAAACTTAAATTAAGACAAATAATTTACCATTGTACATGAAATTACTTTTGAATTTCATGTTAGATAAATAAATATAAAGATAATACATACACGTGTTACTTTAACTTTTGTTTAACTTTGTGTTTCAATTACAAATCCAAAGAGCAAAATCAATTTAAGAGAAAAATATTTACATTTCAAGATCAAACATCAAACTTTTATTATTTGTGACATGCACTTTCCATTGAAGAGTAATCTATAAATATATTATTAAATTACAGCTGCAGGCCACTAGTTTTTTTTTTCAGAGGGTTGCTCCACCCTGCCCCTTTTAACTAAGCACTCTACACTTTGTTCACAAAAACATACTTTGGAAAACTATTTTGCCTTGCTTTCATGCTGATTAGTGTCCTCTAATATAAAAACATGCACAGATGCATTATACTCCTACATTTCAAATGCTCTCAAAGTGCCTTTGATGCCTTTAAATGCCCCTTTTGGCTGGTTACACCTACCCCTTTCTGTATCAAGCTAACGGTAATTTTGGGTACAAAATAACGCCCAAAATTTATGCAGTCATAACCATTTAGACATCAAACAGGTTAACTACTGTATAAACAAAAGGTGGCAACCTTACTTTAAGCCCAAATGCCCTAAATGTGTATGTGTATGTATGTATGTATACTATATATATATATATATATATATATATATATATATATATATATATATATATATATATATATATATATATATATATATATATATATATATATATATATATATATATATATATATATATATATATATATATATATATATATATATATATATATATCTATATCTATATATATATATATATATATATATACATACATACATACATACATACATATATATATATATATATATATATATATATATATATATATATATATATATATATATATATATATATATATATGTTATATATATATGTATATATTTATATTATATATATATATATATATATATATTTATATATATATATATATATAAATATATGCCACCCAAGCAGTTGCTTTTTTTTTTTTTTTCACCATTTTCATAGTGCAGGTGCTGTTTTTGTATAATTTAGGTGTCTTCTTCTTTTTTCTTTTCATTTTTGTAGTGCTGGTCCCAAAAAATGCTGTTTTGTTTGGAGAATTTACTGCTGGCCCATTTTGGCAATACTTTTGTTAAATACTCAATTTTGCAGGTATCAAAATTTGACTCCTTTTATACTATGGGTATCAAAATGATATAATTTCATACTAAAGGTACCAAAAAATCTGTCATGCTGTGAATATGGCTTTTGGCTAATGGGCTGCACACCCCTACCACTTTTAGTATGAAATGCTCCTCCAATGCCCCCCTTACCCCCTAATTTAATTCCCCATAAATACCCCGTACCCCTCCAGGGGCATCAATCCATAGTCATAAGTGAGAATGACACAATATGTTTGAAAAAGTTCCTTACCCTGAGGTTCCAGCAGTTATTAGACATTAGAAGATTAAGCAAGATCTTCGCTGAAGTGCACGACCAAATTAATTTATTTGTCCGCGAAAGGATTCGCTTGGTCGCCAGATAAATCAACTTTGAAAAATTCGCCAATTTTTTGGAAATATACCAATATCAAGGGCGTAACCAGGTTTTTTTGTGTGTGTGTGTTTTAGGCAGGGGTGATTTGCCAGCTGTATACGCTTTGCACATTCGGCATGGGGTCTAGGGGCCTGCCAAAGCTATGCGTTTTGGTAGTGTAATAATAATTATAAAATAATATTTGGTCGTCTAATATTGTATTCGATCTCCCGATGTATCAGATAAGTAAAAATGTAAAATCATTTTGAAAATGATAAACTTTTTTTTATCATTGATGCTTTTTCATCAGCTGATTGATATGCAAAATTTGTATTAACTGTCATGTATTTGCATATCATAAAATAATTTTCCATATTTATTCATAAGCCACATCAACCATGCAGATCAATAAACATGTTGACAACATTAGCATTTGCACAATAATTAACATCATCAAAACAAGTATGATGCAAAAATGATTGCTCATTTATCCTATTTCAAGAATTTGTCAGCAAGCCCCTCCTACTCATTAACATTCATGACATCACTACCACAACATTAGAACATATGTATAGACCATGACCCATCTGTGTACCACATTTAGCATAAATCTGATATATCGTTAATGGTGTTTATATCATTTAGTTGATAACATAAGCATGTACATAATAACCAACAAAATTATCATGCCCAATATGATGCAAAACGGACATAAAGTTGCTAATCTATCACTTTTTCGAAATTTTAACTTTAAGCCCCACCCAATTATTAAAAGGCATAAAATTACCACCACAATTAGGCCATATCTGCAGACTATGGGCTATCTGTGTACCATATAATACATTACTCCAGTTTACTGTTTTTGAAATTCTGTATTTACAAGCTCTTTTCAGCAAAATCATATTAAGCCCTGCCCACTGTTAAAATTAATGAAATTCATCATTTTTACATCATGAACATGTACACACCAGCTAACATTATAAATATACCAAACATGAAACAAAACAGACATGTGGTTGTTAAAAAAATGAACATTTCAGAATTTTTACTTTGAGCCCCGCCTACTCATTAATATACAAGACAGCATCATCATCAAAAACAATATGGCACATCTACAGACCATATACTATCTGTGTACCACATATAACATTACTCCAGTTTACTGTTCTTGAAATACTGTGTTCATCAAAATCATATTAAACCCCGCCCCCTATGCATATTAATAAAATTCAAAGTGTTGACATCATGACCATGTACACACCAGCTAACATAATTAGACCAAACATGAAACAAAACAGCCATGTGGTTGTTGAAAAATAAACATATCAAGATTTTCACTTTAAGCTCCGCCTCCTCATTAATATGCATGACATCACCATAAAAACAATAGGGCACATCTACAGTCCATGGGCTTTATGTGTACCACATATAACATGAATCCAGTGTACCGTTCTTGAGATATCGTGTTAACATGGCCGTCACATACACACAAACTCACATACATACATGTACATACATACACACACACACACCATCATGACCACATAGGTTCCTGATGTTATCACATCGGAACCAAAAGTCACAGTCAACGACTACTCATGAAAAGGTTGGTCCTTTTTGGGGGGATTTCTTTCTTCTTTTTCTTCCAGGGGAGGGGGAAGCCAATTGCCCCATTGCTCCCCTGGCTACACACCTGTAAACAAGTTTTAACATTTTCATATAAATTGATATCAATCTTCAGGTGGTATAACCAACCTTTCAGATTGGGGGGTCGCCAAGGGAAATATTTGGACCTTTTAGCATATTTTCAGGACCTTTTTACCATTTAGGTATGATTTTACCGTTACCATTTAACATTTGTTTTTCCTTTTTTGAGGGGTGAGTCGTACGACCATGTCGACCCCCCTTGGCTACACCCATGAAGCTCTGTCATCTTTCTGTCATGGCTATATGTATGCGTCAATGAGTTATCAACCACATCACTCAGACACTGTATACTCGTACTTGTAGGATGGAGTGCATAGCCCGTACGCATGGCATAGGCATAGTAAAGTTACATTTCATAGACCGTGCATGCGTAGAACACCAAAGTGACATGTCGTGATGACGCGTCATAATTCTCTCACAGATATCATCAATGATATCAAATTTTGGGTCTCTGTACAGCCTCATTCACTGACAGGATCCCTGCGATTTTGTAAGATACGGCATGATATATTTTTTATCTAGTACAGAAGACATTGGAATATGCAAAAAAAGTGGGAAGGAAATTTCATATTGTGTCTCCCCATCTCAAAAAGGGGTGGGACATGTCCCCCTGCCCCTCCTCCCCCTGGGATCTATGCCCATGCACTCCCCCCCACACACACACACACACACATACACACACACACACACAAAGCTAATATTTAAATCTGTAATCTAGTACGAAATATATCAAATGGATGACCTTGAGATGACAAGGATCGAGTATGAAACAGTACCATATGAAGGAAAAAAATTCAAGCTGTTATTATTTCTTTAAAGAGAAGTTCCTTACCAAGGCTAAGTTTTATGACTCCAAGGGAACCATATGCATCCATCAACTTTGTGTACTGCTTCTTTAAGCTGTCAGTTTCTTCTGGAGCTGCATAAACATTAGAAAGCAGAAAAAAAAAGCAATAAAATTGAAAGTTAGAAGACAATAACAACAACGAACAAGCCCTTCCCTATCAATAGGTCTACCTGTTTAACTTAAAATGTCTTTTCTCTATTCAGTTTTAAGATTAATAAACGAGAACATCAATGATGTTGAAGCTCAACTTTATCACAAAAATGTTCAAAAGTAGTAAAGATGATAAGAAGAAAGGATGAAATGGGGAGATGCCATTTTCAAGTCAAGTTTTGCATTAAAAACATATATATATTTATGGTCTACTGTTGTTTAAAGGAATAGTCCCATGGTTTTTCATAACCTTTTATAAGAGAATGTTTTTAGAAACAATTTAGTACAAAATTCATGTTGATATGTTATTCCTACCAAGAGATATTCAAATTTTAAGGTTCACAAAAATGCCATAAACAATTAGGAAAATGCTCAGAATGACATCACAGCAACACATTCTCCCACAAAGTTGATGTATTTCATTAAAATCTAGAATCCTTTTTATTAGTAAAACCTGCTAGAAAAATAAATTGATGAAAGTTGGATATTTACATACATCTCCAAATATACCATACTTCAATTACTTTTGAAAATTGTATCTAATTATACAGAGACAACTAATTAACGTTCAAAAAATACATAAACATTTGCATTGGAATTGCCTCTATGACATCATCAAACACAAATTCATCATACTGTACAATAAATTTAAAATGCAATTAACAGATTTTTAAAAATCCATATCTCCTGAACGGAATATGATACCAACCTAATTTTTGTACCAAATTGGCTTTAAAAGTATGCTCTTTCAAATACAAGTTTACAAAAAAAAACCATACAAATATTTTTTTTAGTAGTATTTAAGAAGCAATTTATTCTTTGCAATAATCTCATTGATTATACTCTAATAATGTACATCCTTTCTTTTAATTACTTTTGTCTGAAAAACACCAATCATATGATGTGAAACTAAGGATGTACAAACATATCCATGATGAAAATAAACAATAACGAAGCCTTTTACACAAGTCTGTTTTATGAGGCCATGAGACCAATCCAAAAGACCTAGTTATTTTCCATAAAAATGAAAGCTTTCTTTGGTCAAAAACCTCTGACTAGATACATTTCAAAAATGAGAGACAAGGTTCCCATTTTATAACTTTAACTTTGTTGAGCTAAAAATATCTGAATTAAATTTGAGGCAACATAGGTCTTCACTGACAGAAATTGCAAACCTTGTACCTCGCAGTAGCAGGTGGAGTCTCAGTTGCAGACCCTCTGATTAAGCTTGCACGGTTTTTCCTTGGCATGAAACTGGTCAGTTTCCAGAACCAAAACCAGTTTTAACTGGAAAACCATTTTTCACCCATAATGTAAACAAGCTTTGAACATAAAATGCATGACAGTAACTATAATGCAGTGTACTGCACTGTTATATGATATGTGCTAAATTTTGAATACATCATGATTGAAAATTAAACTGAATTACATTGTATTCCGTACTTAATCCGGACCTTGTTTCAGCAAGGAGCAATGAAAAAATTATATTTTTACAACAAAGGTCGTACAAGTAAAATCCAAGTAAAATCAAATCTTTGGCACTCTGCAGATAAGATTTTTAGTTCTACATTGATTTGAAACATTTAACTATGATAAGCAATATTTTTGGTCACTCAGAATCGTAGAAAGCGGCAAACACATCTGTATTTGAGCATTCTGTTTGTTCTTTCTACTTGTGAAACGATATGTAGAGCGGAATGCAGAGATAATATTATTAATTTATGCATACCAACAAGGCTATCACCTAAAGGGTGCGCAAAAAAACATATAAACTCGCTCTACTTCAAACCAATAAAATCATTTGAGCTTGTACCCCCAAGCGAATCAGACGAGCCTTGGGTCTATTACATACACAAGTGATTGGAACAAAAGATTCCATCACTAGTGCTTTTATGAGTAAACATGATTACAGGGAACAAAAGAAATTTTCAAAACAAAATGCAGGAAATTCTTCGTTCTTTTTCAATCTAAACAATTTTGACCAGGACAGTTGTTCAAAAGTATATTTTACAAATAAAAATGAGATCGGAAAGGAATACAACAAATTTGAGGGGACGAGTGGTAATTTTTTCTTGCAATTTAATTGTGAATCATATACCAGCTTCCTGGTGTGTGATATTGATAGCACGGGGATATTAAATTTATCTTTGTTTTGCATCGTGTTATTCCATAACGATCACGACGACAACGACGAGTGAACACACAATAACAATGACCGGGTCGTCGCCTGCGTATTCAGTTATGATAGTAACAATGCTATTACTAAACGCTTAATACGACCCGGACGAGAACACAGGTACGACGTATGAACAGACATAACATCGACAACCAAGTCAATGTCCACTGCCTTTGATAACCAGTTGTGGTACACCCGCGAGTCTACCCGACCCAGGCTTGAACCCAGGGCCTCCTGGTCTGTAGACAGGTATGATAACCGCTACACCACACTAGGTAGATAATAACATAATGATCACGCAATTTACCATGCTATTTATAGCGAGAATTTTTCCCAGATTCAAATTAAACACTTTTAAAAATTTGATACACAGCGTCAAGGAACAAATTATGGGCCCATATCGCTTACCGGCAGGCAATTGAACATGACAACTCCCTGTACTGGCATGGCGCGTGAGAAAAAAATCACCCCTTGCGCTCATTTACAAACAGTAGGAATAAAGTTACCTTTTTTGACCAATTACAGCACTGAAGCCACTCTCGTAAGTCAAGATATTCATTCACAAGTTTCATATCCAGGGGCCATCGTGCCCATACAATGTGTTGTTTTGTAAATTGAAGTTAATGTAGTCTTGCACAGTGCATGTAGGGTGGGTTGGTTGTGAATTTATAAGTGAATGTTCTTGTGATTTGCGATATTGTTATGGCCGGGATTTATAATGGATTAACAAAATATTTTACAAGACAAAAGGACTCTGGAGGGAATGTTAAGGACTTCAAATAAATGGGATTATTAAGAAATGAAGGTACAGTTGTTCAACTTGTGTTTGTGGAAATATCAGCCCAGAAAGGAGAGACATTATCCAGCGGATTCCAGCCTGTTATTACAGGTGCATGTAATATTTATGACTATGCATTTCCAAACATTCTTATTTCTCAATCATTTTATTAATTTAATCTGCATAAATATCACATATTTTCACAAATTTATCAAATGATATTTTAAAATACATTCTTACACAAAGAATGAACTTAAACCAATTTTGACCATCTTTTTGAATTTTGTTTACAGTGATTTGGTTTTTTCGGTACTTCCTGTTGTTCGTTTTTTTATAAAACATGAATCAGACCAAAACCACGGTTTCATGAAACCAGTTTTAGTTACAAAACTGGTAGACCGTGCAAGCTTACCTCTAATTAATGATTTTCTTCTTTTTCAATAGCCTAGACCTTTCTGTGACTTAAGTGTCAGTCCCAGTTGTATAATTTTAAACCTATTACTATAATGAAATTTTGAAAATGACCTAGGTAGCTCACCTGACTTACTTATTGTACCGATTTACCTCACACTTATAACCATAACCCAACCTCATCACAACTTCTCCTCCTTCCATTTCACTCCATTAAGATGTTATGGGAAATCTTTCACATTTCATTTCTATTCAAGCCAGCAATTATTGTTTAAATTTCTTTTCAAGAGAGAAACCTTGATTGCAAGTTCTTCTTTTGATCTTTTTGCAGACAATGCTAAAGTGTATTCGTCCATCAAACCTGATCATGATCACAACTGTAATTTGTAAATAGTGCAATGGTTCAACTTGATTTTGTTAATAAAATAATGACAGAAATTTCATTCTTTAGGCACATGAGAGGTTTTTCCTATGCAGCGTCTATTAACTCTAATAACCCCTATGATTGCCATTTGAAGTGTGTCTAGGCCACAATACAGTAGCCTCTGTGGAGGGGCACTTACAAAGCTACCACATAACTTTGCATGTTAAGTCAATGGGAATCACCTATCGGAAATCAAATCTTTTGCAAATGATCTCCTAAATCCACTTTTAAACCTCAACTGAATTTCCTGAATATGTTATTGCAAATATACTTATTATCAATATTTACCATGAATACCAACACAAAAAAGCCATTGACCGTCAGAATTCCTTAAAAAGAGAGCAGTTTTACATCCGATGTGCTCTTAACAAATCCATTTGGCAATGAATATTCATGAAGAACTTCCAGGTTCATAGCAAGGGTCGAAATTCCTGTTGTTCCGAGAACAGTGCTTTGTAAGCAGGAACAGTGAATTTTTAAATATCACTGTTCCGTGAAAGTTTTTTCTCAAACACATAGCATCAACATCCTGCAATATATTGTTTTCTGCTCATAAAACGTGTTCTAAGAGTAAAATCCCTCTTAACAAATATTTTTGAAGTATGAAAATTATTTTTTTCCTGCAAGTGCCAGTGCAATCGATCACAGATGGACCACTGAAAGTACAGTATATCAGTACACGTTCCATGTGGAAAGCATTTCAGCACGTACTACCTGGTGTACAGTGTCCTTCTCAGGCTTCCCACGGAGCTGTCAAAATAACAGCTACCAGGACCCTGGGCTAAGCTTACATGGGGATTTACCAACTATCAGTATTGTACATGAGAATATATTTGTTGGGGATATTAGGATTCCTATGACGTAATAATTAATGCATTATACACTTGTCGTCCATCACTTGGAAAATGTATTTGTTTCGTACACACGCTTGAGAATGTTTGAATCAAGGCAAGGATAGATGTACCATACAGTACCTTGCATGAATTGTGTTATTTTATAAAAAATATTTTAAAAGGGTGCTTGCTTGAAGTTTAAAAGTGCTCCATGAGTAAATTAAGTAGAAACTTTGATATGCATGCGTGATAATTCTGAGAATTTAATATATACTTTACCAGAGTCCAGCCAATGTTGAAGTTGAAGAGACAGTTCTATAGGACAATAGAAAGACAACTGCTACATGCATGAACTTTGTTTTCCCAATATATTATCTATAACAACTTTTAAGATTTAAGAGTAACAAGGTGATAGGCTTAGAAGGGTTAGTCACCCCATAAAAAAGCCCAAACTAACAACCACCACCAAAAACAAAAAAATCAAAGACACCCAGAGTTAGTAAAGAACTTATCAATGATGACTGAAATTGTGAACAGAATTGGAGCTAACTACCCACTCAGGCAAACCATTCCACTCATTAACAACTCTTTGCAAAATGCTAAAATGCTGAATATCTATCCGTGAGAACTCTTTGGTCAACTTCAAACTGTTACCACATTTCACATGAGGATTTCTAAAACATGCAAGAAATAACAGGAAGTCAAAGCATCACTACCAGATAGGAATTAAAAACCTGAATCATATCACCACGTACTCTTCTCAACTCACGTGTGGTCAAAACAAGAATTCACAACCTAGATTCATAAGAGAGATTCCTTACTTTGGGAATAAGTCGAGTGGCTCTTCGTTGAAGCTGCTCCAAAATGAACTTATCCTTCTAATAAAAGGGACTCCAAGCCTGAACAGCATACTCAAGGTGAGGCCTAACTGCTATACAAAGTAAAAACAACCTCTCTCCCAAGAAAAACAAAATTTCTTCTAATCAAACAAAACATCCTATTTGACCTTGCAGCTGCTAAAGTACACTGTTTATAGAAGGTTTCAGATTGTTAGTAATGACAACAGCTAGATCCCTTTCTTGATCAACACAATTAGGATTTGAACAATTCAGGCAGTAATCAAAACCCAAACTGACCAAAATAAATAACTTTGCATTTATCAACATTGAATGACATCTGTCATGTTTGGGAGCAAGAAACTAACTGCATCAGATCAGTTTCCAAAAGTGAAGAATAACTAGAATTATCAACAATAATGTAAAGCTTAGTGTCATCAGCAAATTGATCAATTGAGCTAAGGGAAAGATCAATATCATTAATGAAGATTAAGAAAAGAAACGGACCCAACACAGAACCCTGAAGAACACCATTTGTAATGCACTTGTCAGTTGTATGATTCACCCCTACTATCCCAGGCAATGTCAATCAAAGGTGAGTCATTAACATATGAAATAGTGAATCACATGTGCATCATTGTACCAAATTGTCAGTCACCAGAGTGACTTGGGATGGGTCAATTTACTTCAGACCCATTAACTTTGTACAGAGGTGATTGATTTAGGGAAAGTCATTTCACAAAAATGTCAGTCACCTAAGTGACTGAGGGGTGTGTCAATCATGTACATGTTTTGTCCACCCACTTAACAAACTTACACCACCACCACCACAAAAAAAAATCAAAGACGCCCAGAGTTAGTAAAGAACTTATCAATGTTGACTTTGAAATTGTGAACAGAATAGGAGCTAACTACCCACTAAGGCAAACCATTCCACTCATTAACAAATCTTTGCAAAAAGCTAAAACGCCGAATGTCTATCAGTGAGAACTCTTTGGTCTACTTCAAGCTGTTACCAGATGTCACATGAGGATTAGCTGAAACATGCAAGACATTACAGGAAGTCAAAGCATTACTACCAGATAGGAACTTAAAAACCTGAATCATATCGCCACGTACTCTTCTCAACCCAAGCGTGGTCAAACCAAGAATTCGCAACCTAGATTCGTAAGAGGATTCCTTACTTTGGTGCAATGACTCACTTGTCCAGGGTGTAGGGGTGAGTCACACAATTGACAAGTGCATAACCTTCTTCCACGGAGCTACTTCAGCATTAACAATAAGTTTTTGTGTTTCTGTTGACTAACCAAGAATTTATCCAACTGGCCCACTTTCCCTATACACCAAGCACTCGTTTTCATCATGAGCCTACCTAATGGAACCCCATGCTGGAAAACAATATAGGTTATGCCGAAGATCTTCAGCATGGAGATTGATTAGTTATGAATAATTCTGGCATAAATTTGCATCTAATTTATACAGAAATACATTAACATTATTGTTACGCCATCATCACTGCCGTGACGTAAGCAAGGTTTTTAAATTTTCTGCCGTAAATCATTGGAGTAGAGAAAACAAATTTTTCCAGTATGGATGGAGCTTTTTCAAATGCTTTTTGGAAGTCTAAATAGATAACATCCACATTATGACCAAAATCAATTAGTTTTAGTAACATTCAAAAGAAACTCCAATAAATTAGAAACACAAGACCAGTCTTAGGTAAGAACCCATGCTGGGACAAATTCAACAAACCATTGCCCAATAAATCCTTAACATTTGACTCCATGACCTTGCCCACAACACTAATAAGACTTACTGGCTATACTAGTTTAATACAGGAAAACTGTGGTCACCTTTTTTTTTTCTAAATAGGGAGTAAGATTAGCAATCCTCACTAGGAACAACACCACTTTGAATAAAAGATAATACTCAAGGGAACAGAGAACACTCACGTAAGACTTTAAAGTTATAGTGGTGTCTCGGAGTTTTAATGATAATTTACTCCATGTTCCAATCTAATATTAAGCCTACGCTGAATTAGTCCACCTGCTGTTAGTGTACGTACATAAGCCTAACGTTAGGCATGATACATAAATTAACCTACACAAGACAGCAACAGCATTCGATTCAAACATCACAGTTGCTTCAATATTTCTGGATTCCATCAGTACAGAATACGGAGGTTCCAATTTATGATAGATTCTGAATGATTTTCCAAATGTAAGAGCCATTCTTGCCAGAATTACCCCTGGCAGTGACAGTTACGAAGTTTGTAAGGGCCGACCGACTGAGTGATGAACAATATAATTCATACAAATTACAAGTTTGTAGCTACACTGCAGTCAAGATCAGACAGAGCATTATGATCATTCTGAGCATTATCCTCGAAATAAAAAGTTAAGAAGATGTTAAAAAAATAATTGGTGAACTCTTTTTTCATTTTTTAGGAGCATATGATCATTATAATAATTTCAACATTTAATACTCGTTTGAAGGTATGGGAAATTAATATGTCACTCCCCTTTCAACTTTCCTGTTAAAGAACTGTAAATGTAAACAACAACATTGCGTAATCGATCAACACGCATGCATGACTGCATGACATATGAACTCGCACAAACCAAGGTTATGGTAACATTTCGCGCCATTATTCATTTTCGCTTGTTGAATTGATTGAAAGACAAATTCATTTTGGTTAACGCAGCAAGACGTAAGATAGATTAAGTATTTTTATGCCAATTGATCGAAACATATCTGTCCACAAAATGCATCCCTCGTAACTGTTCTTAAGCTTAACCAATGTTGTTGTTGTTGTGCTAGTACTAATGGGTTTAGTTCCGCGAAAAATAGATACTCGAAGTTGAGAAATTTAATTAGCATGCATAGCAAGGTTTAACGTCCCGAAAGCATCTATCTAGTGCTGGACTTTATATCAAGACGGCACCTGTGCTACCTGGCTATCAAGAAGTGTTGTGATTTACTTCTCTCAAATATTGTCTGGAATTCACAATTTTATTCAGGCTGAGTTTTTAGCATATTGTTGTTTTTTGCATGTTGTCTGCATAGGTTACTTTTTTTGTTTTCTAAAGTTTCCTTATTTGTGAAATTGTTGTTGATTTCTTTTGTTACTGGTTTTTGTGGTGTTACTAACTCCATCCTATTACACACATTTTCTAGGTCTTTTGTATTGTTAGGCTTTGTTATTTTTTAAATTTTAGTGTAGGCTAGTTGTTTGTGTTGAGTGTAGACTGGTTGAGTGTAGGCTCGTTGCATTAAGTGTGCAAGCTCTTTCCTTTCAGTATGCTATCATAGGGGCGTTAATAATATGCCCAACGTGCATCAGATAGAGGCATCATACACTCGCGCGTGTTGGCAATGTAATTAGATCGTAGCTGTGCCAGGACAAGCAAATATGATATCATATTAGGTTGCTCTGGCGTGGCGTGTGATTTGCAACTGTCGATTCTGGCCAAAATCGACAGTTGCAGTGCATACTAAACGGAAAGCGGAGGTACATGTCATGTAAGTGTGTATTCAACTTAAGGTATTTCTTTAGCTATTTTTAAGGTAAGGTATTTATACGGGTTCATTTGTAAGGTTATTAACTCCTCCCTTTCTACACCTAACCTTACATAACCATTTTTCACCAAAATTTTTTGTTTTTCTTTCTGCTTTTCCCCCTTATCTCCCTTACTAACCTTCCATCTCCTCACTATCCTAACTCTTACACCACAATTTATTAATACCCTCTTGGCACATTTAACTCTGACTGTCGCGGTGCCAGTAAACATCAACAAACCAAACCACTTGACAGAGTTTTGTGGAGTAGATTGTAGCAGGATTAGGGAGTGTCTTCCAGCCTCCAGGGGCTAGGGTTGATGACGTGAGTTCTCGTGTTGAAACTTTATGTAAGGGTGAAGATACTGTGGTAGTTTTAATAGGCACAAATTATATTTCACTGTTAGGCATAGTTTCATGGATTTGTTATTCAATTTAAAGGACACAAGTTGTAAGGTTCTAGTTGTTGGTCTGTTGCCACGTAGAGGCAGTTCCTTTGTGATAGATAAGATGATGTCGATCATTAATTGGCTAGAGAGTATTTGTCATCTGTTTGAGTTCAGTTTTGTAAATATCTGGCATAAGATTGAATCTCGGGTTGATTGGTTCATGAGAGATGATTTGCATTTAACTAGGAAGGGTGCTTGTGTTCTTGCTAGGGGTGTCAATAGGGCAATTAAGGATCTGAGTCCTTTGAACTAGTCATGGGGAGTGAGAGTTTAAACCCACCTGTCAAGCATGTTTCTGTAGAAAGGGAATGTTTTTCTAGTGGTAGAATTAAGGTTATGTTTTCAAACGTTTGTAGCATTTTAAATAAATGTTATGAGCTGCTGGTTCAAGTTTCAATTAGTAGACCTGATATAATTGGTATTACTGAGAGTTGGATTTATAGTAAAATAAGTGATTCTGAGACACATATTCCAGGTTACTCAGTTTTCAGGCAAGACAGATTAGATACTCTCAATTTAGAGCGGGTAGTGTTCTAGTGTTTGTAAATGACAGTTTTAATTGCATAGATAAGACTGCTCAGTTTTCTTCTGGTTTTTCAAATTGCCTGTGGTGTGAGCTTATTGTTGATGGCGATATTGGTACTTTAGTGGTCATTGGTGTTGTATATAGATTTGGTATATACCAAATTCTTGTTCTGAGAACAATCAGAAAGAAAGTATGGTTGGAAATGTGCTAAGTAACGGTAAGGTAGGGTGTAGTGATCATGACCTCGTTAGTTTTGATCTGTATTGATACACAAAGGTTTCTCCAGCTAATAAACTGGTTTTAGATTTTCAGAATGCTGACTGTCACACTTCAGGATAATTTGTCATTTAATTGGACTTCTTTGCTCCGTGATTTAGATCCTTCTAAATCATGGGATGTTTTCCGAACTATAGTTTTGGAGGGTGGGAATAGCTTTGTCCAATTAAAGAAAGTATGTAAGGTAATTGGCCATTATGGATGTCTCGGGAGGTTTTGTGGGCTGTTCGGCAAAAGAAGAAGTTGTGGTGTTGTTATAAAAACAGTGGGTGTCCTGTGGAGCTTGCTAAGGTATAAGGATCATGAAAAGTTCACAAAGGGTTTGATAAGAGATACTAAAGTGCTTTTTGAAAAACATTTGTCCAAAGAGGTTAAGATTAATCTTAAGTCATTTCACTCTTATGTTCGCTCAAAGCAAAAAACCATGGAGGTTGTTGGTCCTCTTTAGGGTAATGATAGTATTACTATCAATAGTGGTAAGGATATGACTGAGGTTTTGAATGACTACTTTGTGTCTGTTTTTACTAAGTAGTCCCCTGCTGATGATGTTGTGGATTATCTTAGTGTGCACTCTCCAGTATCCATTAAAAATGTTGATTTTTCAGTTGATGTTGCGTCCTAAGAAGTTGAAGGGTTTGAATTAAAATAAAGCACCCGGTCCAGATGGTATACATCCTGCTGTTTTACGTGAGTGTTCTGATGGTCTTTCTGTTCCCCTGAGTATTATCTTTTCAAAGTGCTTTATTTTTCTCTCATTCTCCCCCTGTTTCCTTTCTCCTACCTCTAGAATGATCTGACATCTGAGGCACAATTTGACCCTTGTTGTCGTGGTACCGTTAAGACCTCGTCAAACAAACAAACAAAGTGCTTTGATGTTGGTATTGTTCCTAGTGATTGGAGAATTGCAAATGTCACTCCTATTTAAAAAAAAAGGTGACCACTGTTTGCCTTGTAACTATAGGCCACTTTGTCTTACTAGTGTTGTGTGCAAGGTCATGGATTCCATTGTTAAGGATGTACTAGATCATTTACTGGTCAATGGTTTGTTGAATTTGTCCCAGAATGGGTTCTTACCTAAGAGATCTTGTGTTTTAAATATATTGAAATTTCTTTGATGTTACTAAACTAGTTGATTCTGGTCATAATGTGGATGTTATCTATTTAGACTTCCAAAAAGCATTTGATAAGCTTCTGTTAGGCAGGCTCATATTGAAAACAAGAGCGCTTGGTGTTGAGGGAAGTGTGCCAGTTGGATCAATTCTTGTTAATTGACAGGTCACAAAGAGTTGTTGTTAATGGTGAAGTATCTTCCATGGAAGAAGGTTACGAGTGGTGTTCCTCAGGGTTCTGTATTGGGTCCGCTTCTTTTCTTAATCTTCATTAATGATATTGATGTTTCCCTTCGCTCCAGGATTGATCAATTTGCTGATGACGCTAAACTACAGGGATTCTTCACTGTTGCAAACTGATCTGGATAAGTTAGTTTTTTGGTCCCAAACATGGCAGATGTCATTCAATGTTGATAAATGCAAAGTTATTTATTTTTGTCAGAGCAGTTTAGCTTTTGATTACTGCATGAATTGTTCAAGTCTTAGTTGTTTTGATCAAGAAAGGATCTAACTTGTCATTACTAGTAATCTGATGCCTTTAAACAGTGTGCTTTAGCAGCTGCAAAGGCAAATAGGATTCTTGGTTTGATTAGGAGAAATTTTTGTTTTTTTGGGAGAGAGGTTGTCCTTAATTTGTAGAAGCAGTTAGTCAGGCCTCACCTTGAGTATGCTATTCAGGCTTGCTGTCCCTTTTATGAGAAGGATTAAGTTCATTTTGGAGCAGGTTCAGGCAATTTTGTAGAAATAAATTTCCCATGGAAATGGCGGGTACTGCATAGGGAGCTTAACATTAATGACCCTATGGTTGGTGTTTCGAGTGTGGCCTATAGTTTGTAATAAAGAACAATAAGTTTCTCTGGAATTTAAAAAGTAGGCCTAATGCTAAAACTAGTAGACCTAAAATTGATTGCAGTAATATTTTTAATCTCCTGGAGACTGGAAAGTTTGTATGTATAATGAAGCTTAACAAGTTTGACAAATTTTGGCGTATTTTCTCTCAGATTTATAAAGAAATACATTAAGATTATGGTGATACGATCAAAACTGGCATAAACAGCTACATGTTTTCAAAAATTCTGGCATAGTTGTTGGCATAGAGAAAACACAAACTTTCCATTGTGGGTGCCATGTGCTTGTCTGGTTAGAAAATAAAAAGATGTTTACTGGTTTGATGAATGCAGGAATCTTGAGTGCATGCTACTTGAAAGTAAATGTTGAAGATGTCATAATGGACCACAAGTCATGCAGAAAACACTGAATTTGAGTTATTATTAGGCAACATACGCTCATTGTGCATTGCTTTAAAAGCAAGGACAGTATACACAGTTTCATGACCATTGCTCTATCTTGGTTATCAAAAGGGCAAGTATTAGTTGGAATTTAAGACCAAATCAAGTCATTGAATATAAAATCTCTAGAACTGTGTTCACATTAAGTTGATGGTGTGAGCCTTTGTCTGGTACTTGTGATTTAATTGTTTGTGATTCATTCAATTCTCAGGGTTGCTTTTGAGTTGATATCAAATCTCTTGCAAGTTCCTATATATAAACAGTATAAGGAATCTGGGTTTTTTTTTTTTTTTTTTGAAGAAGTGGTTAATAAGTAGAATAGTTTGCCCCATATGGTTTGATATTTTGTTTCTGTTTTGCGTTTTAAAAGATTTGCATACACCTAGATATACACTTAGCTAGAAATGAGACTTGTGGGTGCTGCTGTGGGCTTTTTAATGTTACACTGTTTATAACTTTTTTGCAGGTTTGAAATCACTTTTAAGGATGGATGGAGATGGAGATTATGAAGCAAAGAAAGTCTGTAGCAGGAAGGTGATTGGCACCCACAGTGGCTCCTTCCATTGTGATGAAGCCTTAGCCTGCTTCATGTTAAAATTGCTGCCAGAATATAAGGATGCAGGTATATTAGTTTTTCATCAAACTGATGGCCACAGTATAAATTTTGTTTTCTCATTAATATAATTATAATTTATTACAATTTGTAAAAACTCAATCACTATTTTTTTACTTCTTTATTGAATTATACAATCATGAGCATATCAGAGAGTGAATATTTAGACACAAAGCAGGTATTAAGATTGTGTCTTTTGAAGAAAAAGAGTATTAGAGTGGACTTGGCTTGTTCTTGTGATTTAGGGAAAAATGAATATTTCCTGAATAATGAAAACAGCATATTATCTCAAGCAGAAGAAGGTATAGATTCCCTATTAGTTGCATGCTCCACTATTGCACCCCCACTCAAATGAATTCAGACATCAATTTTTTTTTAGGAATGACCCAAATAATTGTTTTTTTTTGTTGAAAAGAACTTGGGAAGTCAATTTGTTTTTTTTGTTTGGCCTCAAAGAAGAGAATTTACCTAATAATGAATTTCAATGTAAATGATGCAAATGGCATATTTGATATAGTGCCAAAACTACATGTTGCTCTCAATGGCTTCCTATAACTCCTCATCAATAATGTTTTTAGTTCTTCTCATACTGAACAGATATCTTTCAGGATTGACTTTGTTTGTACTCCCTTTAGATATCACAAGGAGCAGAGACAAGGCCACGTTGGACACCTGTGATATTGTTGTTGATGTGGGTGGAGTGTATGATCCTTCCAAGCACAGATATGACCACCATCAGAGGTACAGTATTGTCATGGAAACTGTCTATACATAAACTCTTGTGTAACAACTCAGTAACCTGCATATAGTTCGCTCAACTATTCGAAGAATAGTAGAGCTATTCCACTACCCCCAGCGTCGGTGTTGGCATGGGCATCTGGTTAAAGTTTTGGCTAAAGTTTTCATAACTTAAGTTATGAATAGTGTACATTCATGTGATGTGGCATAGGGGTAGAGGACATGGGTACTGATCAAATGAGCCTGATTGGAGGGGTGTGTGTGCATACTAATTAGCTTATTTGCATAACAATAAAAATATTTGTCAGGTTGGAGTTTTGGTTTAAGTTTTTGGTTAAAGTTTTTGGTTAGTTTTCATAACTTATGAATGGTATACATCCATGTGACTTGGATAGAGGCAGAGGACATGGGTACTGTTTAAATGAGCATGATTTTGGGCTTGTGTGTGCATATTAATCAGAGTTTCTTAGTGATGTATATAAGGAATATACCAATGTAATTGTGCTTGGTGATTTTAACATTTACTGGGATGACAAGGACAATTATGATATGATAGCTTTCTGGGGTCTAATTACAAGTTGTGGTCTGAAACAACACGTTAACTGCATTACCCATAGAACTTCTGGTCATACAATTGATTCATTTTGACAAAGAAAGAGTTTAAGTTCGACCTAACAGAATCGGAAAATGTATTTCCAATATCTGATCATGGGTAGGCTTGGGCGATATATCGATATTTCGATATATTTCGATATTGACCCATATCGATATGGCCGATATTGAGTTCAAGGGTCGTATCGACATATCGATATTATGTTTTTTCAATAATACACAATACATGAACTATTACAAAACCAAACATGACTATCAAACATCCAAGTATTTTTTATTAAGAAGCCACAAAAAGTTAATAAATTTCATTTATATCAAAGTTTCAGGCAGTCAGTTATGATAAAACTTTATTAAAACATTAATATTGTGATAACAATTACCCAATAATCCTTCCACGAACAAAAAACCACTTGACTCGCGGAGTACAGAGGCATTGCGCAATACTTCAATTTTATACTTGATGGCTTACGATGTTCAGACAACAAAAATCATAAGATGTTGAATCCTCAAACATCGTGTTAAGTTTCCTCAAAAGGAATACTGAATCTTAATTTTTAAATCAAACAGTCATCAATTGACAAATTACTGACAAAATTATGAGGTTTTTCTCACTATTTTGTTCGTTCAGAAAGTCTAAAGTAAAAGTGACAAACTGGTCTTGCCAGATCGATCAGATAATGTACAGTGCAGTAACTACATACACACACAGTATCACTACTATACAGTACTTTACTATGTACACACATAGGCCTACCATCTACCACTGTTTCTTCTTAGTGACAACACTCGTGCGATGATAGAAGCAGACTATAAATTCAATAATATGCATCATATATGGACTTCTGAATTTCTAGAAGTCCATAAAATGCTACCAAAATAATGCCTCTTTAGTACAACTTTCATAAGAAGTAAGTGAGTTATAAAATTTTAAGAAGAATTGGGGCCGATTTTTGTAAGGCATACAGTGTAGGCCTAATACCAGTTCCACAACAAAAAATTTTTTTTTTAAGAATATGCCGAGGCCTTAACTTTTTTAATGTTTCTGTGATTGATCTTTTGAGATAGAAACCATGTAAAGAACATTTTTAAACATAATGGGTGTTTATTTGAAGATGATATGTATATATTTTGCAGTTATTTCTGTTAATTTGTACAAAAAGTTTTACTTGACATTTTTTGAGCCGAGACGAGATTACCTTGCCCAGAACAGTACATACAGCTTACGTATGACGTCCTATAATTTGCATATCGATATTTCGATATTATCGATATTTTTCAGGCGATATATCGATATTGCATTATGTTCAATATCGCCCAAGCCTAATCATGGGATGATCAAATTTTGTATGAATATTACAAAACCACCAATTGTCAAACAGGTTTTAGAATACAGAAAACTGAAGGAGATAATTTATAGTAATTTGAGGGCAGAATTGGAATTACTTGTCGTCAAGTTAGTTGCGCCAGATTATAATGCGAATCTTCTTGTCTCTGATTTGACCAGCGGATTAGCAGTATTATTGGATAGACAGGCACGACTGGTTCTTAAGAGAATCATTTGTAAGGCTAAACCAGAGTGGGTCACAGATGAATTACTGGCATTAAAAAGATCTGTTAGGAGAGCAGAGATTATGTGGCGACAAATTCCAGATGATATTCACAAATCTACCTTGGCTAAACTCAAACGAGAATATCAAAAATAGACTAAAAAATCAAAGTGGGATCATGTGAATCATATCATTGCCAATTGCGGAAGAGACTCAAAGAAATTATTTAATGCTGTCAACAAATTGATTGGGAGAGCACAGCCTTTCGATCCTGAAGTGAGGGCAAAGTTATAAACACATACAAGAGGCTAATCCAACTAATTGTCCGACAGATCCCTTCCTGGCTAGGTTGTTGAAACTTCACATAGAAGCTCTTCTTCCTCTCTGCACACTGATTGTTAACAATTCATTAATTACAGGAAATTTTTCATCTTTGTGGAAAACATCAATTGTGTGCCCACTCTTTAAGAAATCTGGGCTCGATTTAGTCCTTCAAATTATAGGCCTGTGAATAACTTGCCATTTATATTCAAGATAATCAAAAAGGGAAAGATCCAACTAAAGATCATCTCAATAATGATAATTTGCTGCCTGATCATATTAGTGCCTACAGAGAATCATACAGTACTGAAACAGCTTTGATAAAGGTAACAAATGATCTGCTGCTTAATATGAATAAGCAAAGAGTTACACCATTAGTAGCTCTTGAACTTCCGGCTGCTTTTGACACTGTTGATCACAGTGTCCTCCTAAGTGTACTGCAGAATTAGTTTGGGGTAATAGGAACAGCATAAGATTGGTTCCGTAGCTATTTGCAATGGAAGAAAATGAAGGTTCGGGTAGATCAGTCCTTTCTGAGGAGCTTATTCTCGCATTCTCTGTCCCACAAGGGAGCTGTGCGGGCCTGTAGCACACAATGTGTATGCAAGTACATTAAAGAAATACATTGCCACCACTACTCAAGAAGAAGTGAGACAGATAGCGATTGTAGGGTACGCTGACAACCATGCATACTACGACTCTTTCAAAGCAACTAGCCCTGAGAAAGAGAGAAATTGTATTAAGGCTCTTAAAGACTGCAAAAACAATATCAAATTGGATGAATGAAAATAGACTTAAGTTGAACAATAGTAAAACTGAATATATCAAATTTGCCAATAAATCTCAAATTAAGAAATATGTTACTAAGGGTAATAATATCAATGATGTACACATACACGAAAGCAATTGTGTTAAGTATTTGGGAGTATGGCTGGATACAGAATTATCCTTCCACAAACATAAGTGAAAAATGCACAAGTGCTATGTACAATTTGTATCGCTTCAGGGTATTACGTAGCCATTTGGATAGAAAGTCCTTTGAACAGTTGGTACTTTCTTTATTCATCTCTCAACTGGACTTTTGTAGTACATTGTTAGGAGAATAGGTAGCTCAATTGACAGAGCGTACGGCTGAGATGCTGGAGTTCCCGAGTTCAAGCCTTGGTCAGGTCTAACTCGATCTTTCCACAGCTATGCAGACAGATACGCCGAACATTAAAGCGGAAACATTTTGTCTGCAGCTCCTACTCATTCAGCTCTTGAAAAAAGTGACAATGGTTGAATGGCGCTCACCGTCCTTCAGAGGAAACGTTAAGCTGTCGGTCCCAATGGCAGGAGAATCACCCCTGCCTGGTTCTCGAAACACTATTTGAGAAGAAAACGTGGTGTTCATTCCCTTTCCCTTTTAAATACTAAGTTTATGTGCGCCCATAGGCAGCCGGTGAACTAGTCTGTTAGTTGTAGAGCACATTTAAATAGTTCTTTAAAATTAGAAAATGTGCCATATAAATTTCATATATTATATTATTATACGGCCTTTCCAAATCGTCCATAATAAAATTACAACGGGTCCAAAATTTTGCTGCAAAATTTATCCTAAATAGAAGTAAATATGATAGTACAACAGATTATTTGGAAGAATTGCATTGGCTTCCATTCAATTCAAGAATACTTTTTAGATTATTATGTATGTCCTGCAAATGTGTAAATGGTTTAGCTCCTAATTATTTGGTAACTTAATTTAATGAAAAGAAAACTAAGTATGCATTGAGGTCTCAAAGTACATATCATGTAATATCAACACAAAGGAAAACTTTTGGAGATTGGGATTTTCTGAGGGATGGCCTAGGGAATGGAACAAGCTACTAACTGACATTAAAACCTCTAGTAATTTTAACATTTTCAAAAAGAAACTAAAAACTTATCTTTTTCATAATGTTTTTCAGTAATTTTTTTCAATTAAGTTCAGTAAGTATCTGGTGTATGTAAAGTGCTGCTGATTGCATATTTGTTGTGTAGAAGTGAGTGCTACATAAGAACTAATTAATAATAATAATAATAAGATTACTCTAATAATATTAATTAAAAAAGTAAGTCTTAATAACTAATGATGAGATTGACCAATTAACAAGAAATTTGGACACAATTTTTTTTTGATTAGCGATAGATTATACTTTTATGCAGTCGTCAAAGTTTGGCCAAAATTCAGCATGCTGTAATTGGAAAGTGGAGGAGGAATTTTGAATATAAACCTAATTCTTGGAGAAAGAATTAGGTTATCTCTATTTTGAGTCAATGTTTTGACACTTTTGATGCTTAGAATAGACATTATTCAGGAAAAACCTTACTGGTACTTTCATCATTTTGATTTTAAAACCGGTGATTTAACAGTAAAACTCTTACATAGTTATAGAGCACACTGGAATTCAATTACGAATTTGTCTTACCTCTGCAAGTAATTTAACTCTTGTAATATTTTAAGGGGGGACTGACTGACAAAAGGTTACCAATTTTGAAAAATACAAGCTTCCATCTGAAGTTGCTGCTAACACTTCTGGCAAGAAATGAAAGGGAAATGGATTTTATTTTAATAAGCCATCCTCCCCATTCATAACCTGGCATTGTTCTTAGATTACCTAATATTCTGTTATCATTTCTTTCTCTTGCTTTCTTCTATTCCATAAGAGTTGTTATAAATATTTACAGAGAGTGATAAGCAAGCAATGGTTTGAGAAAATAGAGAAAGACGATATTGTTAGTGTGGAAGTTTACTCAGAGGGAGGAGGTTTACAAAATAGGAAGATATGATGTCAGTATCATTTATAGCTGAGTTTATGGCATTTGATCCAGAAAAATCTATAATTTAAATAGTACATTCGATATTTCACATCTTTTCCGGAATAATATTAGTGCCCCCACCCCCTCTCCCCCCGTCGCGTCTCGCAAGGCCATGAAAATAAGAAACATAACTAAGTTTCCAAATCATTTTCAAAGTATACCTATTTAATTTCCTACCATTTCTCTTCACATACCATGTTTTTCCCGATGAAATATAGTTATGTTATCCTCTTAAGTTATGCCCATGCCCTGTCCTATATACGTCTCTGCGCAGGCAACACACCTACATGTAGGACTGCAGGCCCCAATTTCCCCAAAATGTTAATTTTATAAGAGTAATCACAATATCACACCTAATAATAATAATGATAATTAGCTTATTTGCATAACAATGCAAATATTTGTCAGGTTAAAGTTTGTGGTTAAAGTTTTCATAACTTAAGTTATGAATGGTGTACTTCATGTGACTTGGCATAGGGGTACTGTTTAATGAGCATGATTAGGGGTTGTGTGTGGTTAATTAGGTTATTTGCATAACATTAGACTGGAACAAATGTTTAACAACATTCATGAGTAATAGTTATGAATTAAGTTATGAATGATATACATTCATTTAGCTAGGTAAAGGACATGGGTACTGTTGCATGATTGGGGTTGTGTGTGCATACTAATTAGCTTATTTGCATAACAATGAAAATATTTGTGTCTATGATATCTCTTAAATTAATGTGGGAGTGGAGATTTTGTTTACACAAATTATATATGTGAAGACCATTGTCTACACTTAATGGTGAGGTGTACTGTGCATATTAATTAGGTTATTTGCATAACAATAGACTTTCACATAAAATATTTAACCTTAGATAATAACTTGGTACTTGTTACAGGGGTAGAGTACATGGGTACTGTTTAAATAAGCATGATTTGGGGTTGTGTGTGCATACTAATTAGCTTATTTGCATAACAATACAAATATTTGAATTTATAATATTTCTTGAATTAAAGTGGGAGTGGGGATTTTGTTTTACACAAATGGTCATATATGTGAAGAGCATTGTGTACACAATGGTGAAGTGTAGTGTGCATATTAAATAGGTTATTTGCATAACAATAGACTTGCATACAAAATATTTAACCTGAGATAATAACTTGCTATTTGGTTCAGTGGTAGAGGGCATTGGTACTGTTCAGTTGAGAATGCTTGGGGGGTTGTGTGTGCATAATAATTAACCATTTGCATAGCAATACAAATATTTGTATCTGTGGTATCTCTTGAATTAAAGTGGATATGATGATTTTGCTTGAACAAATGATCATACAGTATATGTGAGGAGCATTGTTCACACTTAATGGGAAGGTATAGTGTGCATTTGCTGCAATATGTTTGACCTGAGATCAAAAATATATGGCTTATGACTTACTAACTTCACATTTCTAGTTTTGTTATGATATTGACATTCTTGACATGAATAGCAATAAAAATGTTTGTCTTGCCATGAATAAAGAAGCAAATAAATTTCCTCCTTCTAAAGAATGTTAAATTAGGAGTTGGGAAATATTAACAATAAGCAGATTGTGGGGTAGAAGATGACATAATGATAAAGTACTGTAGCTGAACGAATTAGGATGAGGTCATGTGGGACAGGGTGGAATTGTATGTAGGGCAGGGTGCAGTGGGATGTTGGTCAGGATGTGTTGGCATGTTAGGCAGGGTGGATTGGCATGTAGAAAAGGGTGGGTTGACATGAGGAACAGGATGGGTTGGCATGTGGAACAGGGTGGGTTGGCATGTGGAACATGGTGGGTCGACATGTGGGACAGGGCGGAATGGCATGTGGTGGGATATCATCTGGATTCCAGTGTGATGGCATGTGGGTCATGCAAGTGGTGGAATGACATACAGTATCTGGTTTTCAGGTGTGATTGCATGGAGTATAGGCATGGGATGACATTTGGGACAGGTTGGAATGGGATGATATTTGGGACAGGTTGGGATGGAATGTGGGACAGTCTGGAATATGCATTATTAGTTGTGAGGGGATTTGTATAATTTTCAATGTCTAGTTTGTCATACGTTAAGCAATATTGTTTCGCATAATTTTGCTTTGTTATTGTACATTTTTCATGCTGCTTGACACACATATTTTCTTAAATTGGAAGTTGTATTACAATCCAGGATGTAGTTCTGGGAATGTGTAGGGGCTGGGGAGGGTACAGGTTGGAAAGGGGGTTGAATGGCATTCTTTTATTGGCAAGTCAAGGCCTCTCCTTTCTTTGTTATTCAATTGATAGAAAAGAGGTGTTTTGGTTATAAAGACTGCTAGGTTTTACATGTTTTCTGAGTTACTGGGTGAGGTAACCTTGAGCTTTTTTTTTTTGTCGTAAAATCTGGGAAAACTCAAAAGATATTTTGAAGCTTGTAGTGCAAATGAAAATGTAAGTGCATCTTTCATAGCTCAAGTATTTTGAAATCATCTGCCCCTGCTACCATATTTCTGTATATACTTCCTCTATAAGCCCATTCTCCGACAGTTCTAGTTTTGTTGTTGTTTGCCTCTTTATCACATACCTTGATGATAGGACTTGAAAAACTATATTTGGGTGCCAAGTAGATTTTTGAGAATGAAATGTACGTTTCTGAAGTATTGGTAACAATATATTAACACTTTATTGTCGCTGTTTATAGGATGGCTTGTTAGACGATAAGAAGGTAAAATCTGTTGATAGACTTTAAATGGGCAGAAATGATTTGGAGGGGCAACCACATTCCCAGGGGTGCAGGAGAGTGAATGAGGTCACCTACATGTAACATAAACTGTAATTGTGATTATCTCAAATTGAAATGATTGCCTCAGAGACAAGATTTGAAGTGGGGAAGGTAATGTTTTCTTGAGTTGTGGAGAATGGGGAGGAGGGATATATTTGGTGCACAATATATCAAAAAGTTAAGGATGAATGGAAATTAAACTTTGTGAACAGATTCCCTTGATTGCTTGGTCAAACCTGGGAGCAGCAGCGATGGAGGATATAAGTTATAAATAATGCTTTTTTTCAAATAATATTTCACTGAATGTGGTCAATAATTTGATGTGCTTCCTTAAAAAAAAACGAAAAAAAAGGGTTTTATGTGAAACAAACAATAGGTGCCTTACTTCAAAGGATCTGACAAAGTACAGGTCTGGTATGAATGGAAATAAAAAATAATACAAATATAGCATTTAACAAAATGCATACTCTGAATTTGGAGGGCAACATGGAGATACAATTCAGGGGTCAAAATTTAATTATTTTGTCCCTGTTCCACGGAACAGTACTTTCTCAAATAATACTGTTTCCAGATCAGATTTCACTGTTCTAACTTTTTTGCTGATAACAGGACAAACTTCATTCTTCAAAATGAGCTTGATTTACAACTACTTTATTGGTTAATATATGTCAAAATGGTCTAAATTACATTTATTTAAATAGGTGATATTTATATAGTGGTCACTTCTACAGTACTAACTATAATCAGTGACACTTTACAATCAAAATAAAAAACAAAAAGTCAAGCAGAGTAATCATTTAAATGCTAATTGAAAAAGGTGAGTTTTAAGTTTCTTCTAGAAAAGGGGAAAAGAGCTTATATATTTTATCTCAGCCGGCAATCTATTCCATTCTTATGGCCCAGCCACAGAAAATGCACGATCCCTTAATGACCTTAAGCGATGTAGTATATACATACAGTAGCTATTTTACACTTTTCATTTATGTGTCTTTCAAATGTTAGCTGATTGTCCAACCAAACTCCAAGATACTTAATACACTGACTATCATCCACATGGACATTATTGATATTGATACCATTAACCCTACATTTATCTAATTGGACCTTGCTACCAAATTTTATGTATTCAGATTTACTATTATTCAGTTCTAGTCTGTTTTCATCCAAGAACAGCACATTCTTCCAAAGCATCAATGCAATGCTGCTCTTCTAGAAAGCTGTTTGCTGTGAAACTGCTATAATATGAAAGGTCGTCAGTGTACCCCATGAGAGTTATCTCTCTAGCATGTTGCGTATTTGAACGTGTAATTTTGTACAGTGCTTGCTTAAAGATTGTACAGAACTGGGCCTGCACAACTGCCTTGAGGCACAGAGAAAGGAAGGCTGATATCCTCAGAAAAAGATTGTCCTATTTGGACTTAATTTTCTTTCATTTAAATAGTTATGGAACCATTGCAATGCTTTCCCATCTATTCCAAATTGGTTGTGCAATATCTTCAGCATAATGTCATAGTCCACTGCATCAAAGGCGGCAAAAGATCTAGAGCCAGCAGAGATGTAATCCGTTGCCTGTCCATACTACACAATAAATCACTGGTAACTTTTAATAAGACAGTTTCTGTGCTGTATGACTCTCTGTATGCGCTTACATAGTCAGGTAGCAATTTATTGGTTTTAAGATGATCATTCAGACGTAATAACATCCCTTATTCAAATATTTTAGATATAAATGGGAGGTTATTCACTGGTCTGTAATTTGAGAGAACCAGATCTTGTCCTGGCTTCTTAAGTAATGGTTAATTAACTCTCTACTTTGTTTTTGTTTCACCAATGCACCTCCTCTCTCGATCACAGCTTTCTGACTTTTTCTTTTTGAATTTCTCTCATTCTCCCCCTGTTTCCTTTCCTTCCTACCTCTAGAATGATCTGACCTCTGAGGCACAATTTGACCCTCGTTGTCGTGGTGCCGTTAAGCCCTCATCAAACAAGCAAACAATTATTAACTGTACTGACAATTGCAGGCAATGTGGGAAAAGCAATTTCTTAATAAAAATTATTTTTGTGATAATCTTCTTTTTTTGGAGCAGAAATCAAGTTACTGATCATTAATGCCACATGCTTTTGAGAGAACACTGTTCCACTGGAACAGTGAGAACACTGTTCCACCGGAACAGTGAGAACACTTTGAAAATTCACTGTTCCTGCATACAAAGCACTGATCTCAGAACAGTGGCAAATTCGACTCTTGCAATTGCAACTCAATGATATGTAATTGGCAATACAAAAAAAATGATTTATCTTTGTCAAACTATCTGTCATATGAAGACCTAGAATGATATTAAGTAGGGGCATATGCCTCCTGAAAGCTTTCCACTGACAGTGATATCCAAACATGAATCCTCTTGTTCACATAACATTAGTGTTTATGCCAAGACTTAATGATGCAAAAATACATTAGTTACCTATTGTAAATCAAATTACACTACCTGACTGATTTAGTTGCAACTTGTCATCTTGGGAATCTCTGTTCCTACCCCTAGATGTCTCCCCCACTAGCTTGCTCCATCATCACAGTACATGGAATGACTAGTGTAGGGTTGTACTCTTAACCTCTTGTTTTATATTGATAACGTTGATCTTTATTTAGATGTTTCTTCCTTTTGCTCAGATCATTTACTGATACGATGCACTCCGTCAAACCTCACAAGCCATGGAAAACAAAGCTGAGCAGTGCCGGGCTGGTCTATGCGCACTTCGGGGAAAGAATACTGAAAGAGTCCTTCGAACTCAGCAAGGATAAAGTAGGGCCTTTATATGATAAGGTGTATGAGAACTTTGTGCAGGAAATAGATGCTATTGACAATGGAGTAAACCAGACAGATAGTGAACCTAGGTAAGTGTTTGGAGGTTCAGGAACATTCCTTCTTCGTGCTACTTTTGGGAAAGTGTCTTAAAATGACTGAAATATGTCAATGGCCAAAAAAATTTCAACAACAGCAATGAGAAATTTGCATTCTGATTTGACTATCTAAAACCATGTAGTTTCAAAAGTGACTCCTTTACTTTGTGACGTTTTGCTTTCTTTCTTGCTTCTTTCCCACCCCCTCCTCCTTCCCATTATTGACATGTCTCAACATTGTAACTAATGTCTTGAAAAGTAGAGACTTTTCTTCATTTTACTGTATAAGGTGAGCATGCGTGGCTTATTTAAAAAGCAATATGATAAAGAATAGACTTCTGCAAATAGGAGCAATGTTGGCAATCAGATATCTCACCCTCATCTACTGAAATTGAGAGACCTTAATGTCTGGATTTGAATGGTCCTCCATTGTTGATCTGAGAAGAAAGCTCAGGAACTAATTGACCGATTGTTTGCTAAAATGTAGAAATTAGGTCAATGTGACAAACTCTTGCCTACATTTGACCAACTTTTATACCATTATGACTTATTATCTGATATAACCTCAGACTCCTACATACGCTGATACAACAACAAAAACCATTTATGACGGATGCAGTCCTACAAAAATTGCAATGAGGTTTCTTTCAGCCAATTCTACTTTTTCAATAAATTGCAAAAGTTTTGTAAGTTCAACTATTGATAACAATCTACTTTTTTTTCTTCAATTTTCTCAGGTACTTGATTACAACAAATATAAGTTCAAGAGTGAGACACCTAAATCCACAATGGAATGAACCAGAGAGTGATATGGATGTGAGTGTTTTGCTTTTGTTTGTGTTTGACATGCAAAGCACAATGTAACGACATTTGTTTCATGCACGGTTTCTAACCATCCCTTGTTTGAAGCAGTACATAAATTAAAAAAATTAATTGAAAAAAATCTTTTGTCATGATTAGGCTCGAGAAAAGCCTTTTTTTATTTCTTTTTTTCTAACAGATATGCTGTTAAAGATTTGTTTAATTAAATGCAATTGCTTTTTAGACAGCATGAAATTGTATGTTATATATGATTCGATTGAGATATTTTTTGTGCAGTGTGCTATTCGAACTGAAAGGTATGTATGTGTGGACTGGTCCTATACTAGCCCCACAATAACTACCACAAAAACATTGTGAACATCAGATGCAAAATAAGCAAAGGATGTAACAAAACTTCGAGTTTTTTAAGTCTTTATATTAATCAAGTAAATTATGTTTTCAGTCAAAAAACTGTTGGGTGGGTGCTTATTGAAAATGGGGTGCTAAATATGTTGAATACAGTACGTGTAATGTAATCACGCAGACTTACGAGCTAAGTACATTCCGCACTATCATACTTCTCATCCTAATTTGCATAAATTGTGTTCCCTTGTGTTGCCCACTAGTCAAGGTATCCAGCTGAGGGAGCTGTCAGGATAGAGGAGAGAGGACACACGGAGTAAATATAGAGCTGGCACAGTTTATTCAGTCAGAATATTTGTCACATGAGATATAGCAAATCAATACAATCAAAATCATTTCATGAACATCTTTACCTTTCATCAAACAATCCTCCTCAACATGATTATCCAACATACCACTTAAACAACCTATTCATATGCACACATCATTATGCACAAGCGAACTTATAAACTCACACACAAACGAACCCGCTCACAAACTCACACAATTTGCCAGCAATTACAAGTGACTTTGGTAGAAAAACACCAATTATACCTACACACAGTAACCATAGAGTAACTGTACTGTGATACTTTACTCTTAGACAAAAATACCCAAAACCTCATGAGTGAATATTTTTCTCTCTCTTGGTGGTATGACATCATGAAGATTGACCAATCACAGACTAGTTATAGTTCCCCAATACCTACAACACATACACTGCAACCTATCCCTACATACAATGGGCCAACCCAATCTAATATGTTAATGAGCATATCCAGGGACAGGGTACCAAGTTGCACCCTGCATAGAGTCAGTGTTTTGATAGGCTTACCCATTGGTATTACAAAGGATACATACGATATTTAGACAAGTGTGCTCCACTTCTTAGGAGAAAACAGATGAATATGGCCAAAATGCTAAACTATAGCAATTAAAAAGTATATGAAAAGTATCTCTACAATATACACTAAAGGTTATAAGACAAAATAATAGGAAAACACCCACCTGTCAGGATAGAGGAGAGAGGACACGAGTAAATATAGAGCTGGCACAGTTTATTCAGTCAGAATATTTGTGCTGTTTTTCTGTCTGGTATCGATGGTAGTTTGAATGGAACCTTCTATTTAGTGGATAGGTGTTGAAAATATATATATGAATCCTCTATATTTATCACATTCTCCCCCTCTAAAAAAAGGAATGACGTCCCATTATGACGTCATTAACACTAGAAATAAAATGACAAGGTAACGGCTATTCCTATAGGCTGCCCTCAACTTAAGTACCTACTGTGTTACAACATAATGTACATGAACAATAAAACTTGCCCCAATAACGTCAGCAAAATGTCGACAAAAAAAAAAATTCATTGGTATGAAATACATTGGTGCATAAAACAGATTTGCTCCAAGATCACCAAACTATACAATGTTCAGATGTAGAGTTCAACATGGTCAAATTCGGATCGGTGGTGGTATACTCACTGCTTATCCTTTCCGGCAACTAGACATACAAACAAGTTGATTTAGACTAAACCACTACCCTATGAAAAGTCTAGAAATTCATCAGTCATGATTGGAATAGGAGTATATGACAAAGTTAACCATGTGCTGTCTCTCGTGAACAATTGATATCTCAAATACCAAATCTCATTTCTGGTGCTTCTTCATACGGATCGTCCTGTGAATCTCACCAGTCAGGGCAGTTATGTTCCCAGATGTGGGGTCCTCACAGCTATATCCTGTATCGACGCATTAGTGCTGGCCAGCCTTTCCTGTCGCACCAGTCTTCTTTTTTTGGTATCATCATCAACAATTATAGTGAACATTCTTACACAGTAAAAGTCTGCTTGAGCTTTCTCATCATAATCAGAAAGCATTGGGTCTGCTCGCACGTTCATCAGTTAGTAAACAAGTGGAGTGAAGTGCCCATCATCAAAGTGTGGCTGGTAGTAGGTAGGATGCTGATGTGGTGGTGGGTAAGGCATGTAAGGTTGTCCAAAATAGGTCTGGTGTGGCTGGAACATAGGCAGTGCAAACACGGTATTTACTGAAGGTCTGTCAACAACAGGTGATCCCAACTGGTGGTAGGACAGCATCGAGGAGGTCGGCGAATGCGTGCTCTGCTTTCTTGTGGTGGAATGTTGTCCTGCACATTTGCAACGTTGTTATTCCTGCCAAATGTATCCTCTCTGACTGGTTCCTTGATCATTTCTCACAATTTGTCTTGAGATCAGAGGATGAGTATTGATTGGGTCTGGGTTGGGTGGTATTATTGGGTCGGGGTGGTTGGTGTTTGCCAAAGTACGGTCTCTCTCGAGTAGGGTTAGATGGGGCAGTGGGTGGGACGGTGAGGAAATTGTCTCTCTCACAGGCGGAGGCACATCATTGTAAGCAGGGACATATTCCTGCACGGTGCTGCAAGATAGATTTCATCATCATCCTCACTTTGTTCATCGGAAGGTTCAGCTACTTCTTGGTGTTCCACGATCTTTCCGTTATCTGGTCTGTCCGTTTTCTCTTTGGTCCCCCTACTCGACAGATGAGATGGTCACAAGGAAGTAAAATATTTCGATGTAAAATTCTGCTCCTTCCCTTCTTGTCTTCTGAACTACTTCATACACTGGCATGTTCTTTTCTTTCTGACTGGAAACAACATAAACTTTATTTTCCCAGTAAGATCATTATCTTTCCTGTCCCTTTTTCTCAAGGTTTTGGACCAGAACTCTGTCTCCAACCTCCAAAGTTGTATGCTTCACTCGTTTGTCATAATGAGTCTTTCCCCTTTCTGCATTTTTCTGTTTGGTTTCAGTCGCAATCTTGTATGCTTCTTGCATTCGCTCTCCTTCCACTTTGCGACATATGCGTAACCGTTTCTTGATGAGCTCACCTGGTGAATATGCTGGAATGCCAAATCGACAGTGAGGGGGTGTTCTCCCAAACACAAGGAAAAATGGTGAATATCCCGTAGAATCCTTCCTAGTGCAATTGTAAGCATGGACTACTTTGTTGAGATGATCTTTCCAATGGGATTTCTCTGCATCTGTTAGCGTTCTGAGCATCCCCAGCAATGTCCTATTCATTCTCTCAGCTTGCCCGTTTCCTTGAGGGTGATACGGTGTGGTCCTGGGCGGCGACTCCGTTAGCCTGTGCAGGTGGTCAAACAGCTTGTTTTGAAACTCCCCACCTGATCATGGTGTATACGTTTTGGAAAACCAAATCTGAGAACAAAGTCATTGAATAGTCTATCTGCTGCTGTCTTCCCTGATTTGTCTTTAGTGGGATATGCTTGAGTGAAACCAGTGAAATTGTCGGTCACCACCAGGATGTATTCATAACCGCCTGAGCTTCGTTCTAGATGCATGAAATCAATGGATACCAGTTCGAATGGTTGAGTAGTGATGATCGGACACAATGGGGCACGGGTTGGTCTCGCGGTCGTTTTCTCATGAGGCAAGTGCATTCGTCGATGTAATGCTGAATATGATATTGCATCCGAGGCCAGAAAAATCTGTCTCTTGTCAGCTCTACAACTCTTTCAGAACCCAAATGTCCCATCTGTTAGTAAATTCCGGCAGACTAATTTGTGGTACTGTTTTGGTAATACCAGCTGACTACGGTTTTTGTCTTCCGTAACAGTACCCGCCTTGATTTACTTGCAATTTATTCCAATCACATAACAGGATCTTTGTATCTTTGGAAAGGTACGGCTGTCTTCTTTACTGGGTCTCTGGTTCTTTTGTTTAGACTGCAGTATTGGCGCGCTATAGTGGGTCTTTCATTTGTGCCAACCTGATGTCATCAAGTGGGGATGGCTTGTAGTGACCCATTCCCTCGGTCAACGTCCTCGTCTGGATGCTCAGTCACATTTATTGCTCCTACCCAGTTACTTCTCCTGCCCTGCATGATTCAAGTCCCTGGACAACAGCTGACATTGCACCTGGTGAAACACTTTCAGTACAGAGGTCCATGTAATCCTGCATCTCTAAGGGTAATCTGGAGAGTGAGTCCATCACCATTTGCTTTCCGGGGACGGTACTTGATACAGAAACGATAATCTGACAATTCTGCTACCCATCGATGGCCCGTTGCATTTAACCCGTTGTCATCACGTATGTGAGGGGATTATTGTCGGTGTATACAGTAAAGTGTGGCGCATAGTAAAGGTAGTCATGAAACTTCTCCGTTACAGCCCACTTCAATGCCAGAAACTCTAATTTTCCAGAATGTAAATGGTAGTTCTTCTCTGCTGGTGAGAGGGTTCTGGATCCATATGCAATCACACGCATCTTGCCCTTTTGACGCTGGTAGAGGACTGCACCTAGTCCGTCGGGCGGAAGCATCTGTGTGCACAATATACCCGTCTGTAAAGTCTGGATATGCCATGATTGGTGGATTGGCAATCTGGTCAATCAGTTTGTTGGCAATAATTTGGTGTTCTTCATTCCATTGAATCAGGTGGCTTGAAGGTAGTTGACTCGGTTAGTGTTCTTTCTATTGTTGCTAGGAGTATTCTTACTCTGCCTAAGGATAGCAAAGCATAAAGAGGTTTCGCTAACCTGGAAAAATTTGGTATGTCCTTCGGTAGTAGCCCAATAGTCCCAAAAGTTTTCTCAGTTCTCCTCGTTTCTTGGTTTCTTTTCTTTAAGGAAAATAACTGCTTCAACGTCCTTGGGTCCAAGTGGTGCCCATTTTCAGTCACAATTCTCCCCAAATACCTGACTTCCTTCTGGAAGAGGGAGCATTTCTCTGGCTTCAACTTGACACCACTGCCCTTTAATCGCTGAAGGACTTGTTTCAGAGCTTCCACATGGTCCTCAAAGGATTTAAAAAACCAGCACATCGTCAAGGTACACCACACAGAGATCAGTAGTCAGTCCTTCGAGGCAAACCTCCATACATCTCTGAAAACGGCGGTGCATTTGTCAACCCGAACGGGATGCGTGTCCATTCATAAAGCCCCAGGGTGTGACAAAGGCGGTCATTGGTCTGCTTTCTTCAGTTAGAAAACCTTGGTGATATGCTTTTCCTTGATCCAAGGTGCTGAACCATCTCATTCCCCTAGTGTGTCTAATACGTCACGGATCTTTGGGATTGGCTGTCTGTCTGGTATTGTTTTCTGGTTAAGTTGCCGATAATCAATGCACAGTCTCAGTGTACCATCTTTTTCGCACACAGACGATTGGAGATGAATAAGATGAACTGAACGCTATCCATCCTTTATTAATCAAATCCAGCAAATAGTCTCTGACTTCTTGGTACAAAGGTTTTGGGATGGAAATATAGCTCTTCTTTACAGGTTTTTCATCCGCTAGGTGTATCTTCATTTGCAATTGGTCAATGCAACCTATGTCGTGGTTCATCTTTCGAGAATGCATCGCACTGATCTTTCAGCATATTCTTCACAATCCTTTGTTGGTAATCATCGAGATGACTTATGTCGACCAGGGGTAACCAGTTATCTCGACTTTGACGGGCATTTTTACTTTCTGAACACTCACCACTGGATTGGATAGTCTTTACTGTTGAAATATGTTCCCTTTCTTCTGCACTACCTCTTTTCTCGTTGTGATTGATGGTTGGTAGGACTGACGAAACAGATTCCAATCTTCCCACTACCAATCTGTTTGGGAGTTTAATATCGTGTTTGCCAGAGGTTGTGTACTGAAATATTGATTCGACCGGGAGGATCCGCGAGGAACTTTGACAAGGCACGGGTCAACATACAAGTCTTGAACCAACCATTGAGAACATCTGGTTCAAAGATAGCGATGTTATTTTCCTTCACTTCCCTCGGATGCACTCTACATGATATCTTTGTATCGCTACCGGCAGGAATAATCACATCTCTTTTACCCAGTCGAACTTCACAGCAAAACCCACATCTGAGTAACTGATAGCATTAAGAAGAGCTTTCCATTGACTCCTGAAATGCTTGTTCTAGCCGTGTATGGGTGGCAGACTGGTTCTTGTCGACGTCACCACTACCTCTTGAATAACATTATATCCGACTATGGGTAGTTCAAGGTCCTCATCTGTAACAAGAAATGGTACTTCCACTTTCCGTTTGTCCTCTTTCTCATTCGGTAGGAAAAAACTCAACTGAATCCATCCTTGATAGGCATTTCCACCCCATTAGCCATCTTTAGTGCCAATCCTCCAGGCAAAAGTTCTTTAACTGACTTCATCTTTAGTGCTGGAAAATTCTTGCATATCCACGACTTTGACACAATCGATACCTGAGCTCCAGTGTCCCACAATACAACTGTTGGATTTCCATTTATGCAACAATGAATCGTACATTTCTCTCCAACTAACTTTGCAAGTTGACTGTGTTTCTTTGTCTTTAAGCCATTGCTTGTAGCCATTTGAAAATTTTGTCTGGGGGCTGTCTTTTTGATCTGGGACTTTCTTAATATGCTTGCGGTCTCTCCACGTCCCTCTGGCTGGACCGCATACCGTTTCCCGACCCGCTCACATTGCTGCAGCCTATAGCCCGGTGTCCCAACTCACCACATTTGAAGCAGTGTCGGCATGTTGCTCCTTCTCCCTTTTCTCTGCATTGCACACAACCTCGGAGGGGGCGCTTTTTACGATTTCCTCTGCTCTGATATCTGTCTGAATTTGTCAAGGTCTCTTGGATGGCTGCCATTTGAGCTTTCAGTTCTCTTACGTCAGCAAATAGAATACTTTCTTTCCTTTCCAGTTTTGGTTTGACCTCTTCCTTCACCTCTGTCTCTTCTTTTACTTCTGTCTGTATTTGGTTTACTTTCACATTTCTGCCCTTCGCACTCCAACTTATTCTGCCTTTCCTTTTCATGGACTGCAGCAGCATTTACAGACTCGAGAAGAATTTCATCTTTAACCTCTCCTTGTAATACTGTCCTCAACTCAAATTTAATGGAATCACTTAGAAAGCCAGTCCTAAGGGAGTGCAAAACATATTTTGAACCAGAACTGGATCGTAACATACCTCCGAGCCTGCCTCCTGTGATGCAAACAGAACTTTCTGCTTTATGTCCAAGGCCCTCATGATAAATTCCTGTGGGGTTTCCCTGGTTCTTGTACTAATCTGGACAGTTCATGATATAGTTCCGTTGCGCCCTTTCCTGGAAGTGGGACCAATTATTTGCCTCAAAACCGGCAGAGTTATACTCGTCTTCCTTCTAGGTAGCTCCTCAACCGCAGACCTGGGGTCACGGTTCTCACGACAGCTTCCACAATTTCGTCATCTCTGTACCCCTTCTCTTTTCCAGTTTCAATTTGGTGGATAAGACTGGAATACGAGAGACATCCCTTTTGGTGTTGCTCACCAATACTTCCGCTTATCCGAAATTCACGGCGAAGGGTAACCAGATGAGCCGAATTCTCGGGGTGTACTATCTGGGTAACAGGCTTGGTGTTAATGAGGGCGTTTAAATTTTCCTCCATAATTCTCATTTGATCCGTTAGATTTTTAATTGTCTGTCCCCTTAAATCTGATGTCATTTCAATGGGATTATCTTTCTTATTCTGTTCATCGTCTGGAAGTATTATTTCCGACTTTGGACTTAATGTCTCTTTCACAATTCCCAAAATTTCAGTCCCCTTTTCAGGATCATCTTCTAATTCTTCAAGTTTTGCACTTACTTCTTTGATCAGTCCCCGCTTTGTTTTTCCTGATAAGTCTTCTTTGTTTACCTCTACAATCCTCCCTATCTCCTTCAGCTTCTCCTCGTTTTGGGCATATAGCATACCCTGCACGTCAGTTAGGATTACCTCGAATTCGTCAGTGGCCATTCTGCGTTGTTTGATCGGCTTTGTTAATTGCTTTGTCAAACCTAGCTCTGCTACCAATTTTGTTGCCCACTAGTCAAGGTATCCAGCTGAGGAGCTGTCAGATAGAGGAGAGAGGACACACTTGAGTAAATATAGAGCTGGCACAGTTTATTCAGTCAGAATATTTGTCACATGAGATATAGCAAATCAATACAATCAAAATCATTTCATGAACATCTTTACCTTTCATCAAACAATCCTCCTCAACATGATTATCCAACATACCACTTAAACAACCTATTCATATGCACACATCATTATGCACAAGCTAACTTATAAACTCACACACAAACGAACCCGCTCACAAACTCACACAATTTGCCAGCAATTACAAGTGACTTTGGTAGAAAAACACCAATTATACCTACACACAGTAACCATAGAGTAACTGTACTGTGATACTTTACTCTTAGACAAAATACCCAAAACCTCATGAGTGAATATTTCCTTCTCTCTCTTGGTGGTATGACATCATGAAGATTGACCAATCACAGACTAGTTATAGTTCCCCAATACCTACAACATACACTGCAACCTATCCCTACATACAATGGGCCAACCCAATCTAATATGTTAATGAGCATATCCAGGGACAGGGTACCAAGTTGCACCCTGCATAGAGTCAGTGTTTTGATAGGCTTACCCATTGGTATTACAAAGGATACATACGATATTTAGACAAGTGTGCTCCACTTCTTAGGAGAAAACAGATGAATATGGCCAAAATGCTAAACTATAGCAATTAAAAAGTATATGAAAAGTATCTCTACAATATACACTAAAGGTTATAAGACAAAATAATAGGAAAACACCCACCTGTCAGGATAGAGGAGAGAGGACACACGGAGTAAATATAGAGCTGGCACAGTTTATTCAGTCAGAATATTTGTGCTGTTTTCTGTCTGGTATCGATGGTAGTTTCGAATGGAACCTTCTATTTAGTGGATAGGGTGTTGAAAATATATATATGAATCCTCTATATTTATCACATTCTCCCCCTCTAAAAAAAGGAATGACGTCCCATTATGACGTCATTAACACTAGAAATAAAATGACAAGGTAACGGCTATTCCTATAGGCTGCCCTCAACTTAAGTACCTACTGTGTTACAACATAATGTACATGAACAATAAAACTTGCCCCAATAACGTCAGCAAAATGTCGACAAAAAAAAAAATTCATTGGTATGAAATACATTGGTGCATAAAACAGATTTGCTCCAAGATCACCAAACTATACAATGTTCAGATGTAGAGTTCAACATGGTCAAATTCGGATCGGTGGTGGTATACTCACTGCTTATCCTTTCCGGCAACTAGACATACAAACAAGTTGATTTAGACTAAACCACTACCCTATGAAAAGTCTAGAAATTCATCAGTCATGATTGGAATAGGAGTATATGACAAAGTTAACCATGTGCTGTCTCTCGTGAACAATTGATATCTCAAATACCAAATCTCATTTCTGGTGCTTCTTCATACGGATCGTCCTGTGAATCTCACCAGTCAGGGCAGTTATGTTCCCAGATGTGGGGTCCTCACAGCTATATCCTGTATCGACGCATTAGTGCTGGCCAGCCTTTCCTGTCGCACCAGTCTTTTTTTTTGGTATCATCATCAACAATTATAGTGAACATTCTTACACAGTAAAAGTCTGCTTGAGCTTTCTCATCATAATCAGAAAGCATTGGGTCTGCTCGCACGTTCATCAGTTAGTAAACAAGTGGAGTGAAGTGCCCATCATCAAAGTGTGGCTGGTAGTAGGTAGGATGCTGATGTGGTGGTGGGTAAGGCATGTAAGGTTGTCCAAAATAGGTCTGGTGTGGCTGGAACATAGGCAGTGCAAACACGGTATTTACTGAAGGTCTGTCAACAACAGGTGATCCCAACTGGTGGTAGGACAGCATCGAGGAGGTCGACGAATCGTGCTCTGCTTTCTTGTGGTGGAATGTTGTCCTGCACATTTGCAACGTTGTTATTCCTGCCAAATGTATCCTCTCTGACTGGTTCCTGTTGATCATTTCTCACAATTTGTCTTGAGATCAGAGGATGAGTATTGATTGGGTCTGGGTTGGGTGGTATTATTGGGTCGGGGTGGTTGGTGTTTGCCAAAGTACGGTCTCTCTCCGAGTAGGGTTAGATGGGGGCAGTGGGTGGGGACGGTGAGGAAATTGTCTCTCTCACAGGCGGAGGCACATCATTGTAAGCAGGGACATATTCCTGTACGGTGCTGCAAGATAGATTTCATCATCATCCTCACTTTGTTCATCGGAAGGTTCAGCTACTTCTTGGTGTTCCACACGATCTTTCCTCGTTGGTCTGTCCGTTTTCTGTTGGTCCCCTACTCGACAGATGAGATGGTCACAAGGAAGTAAAATATTTCGATGTAAAATTCTGCTCCTTCCCTTCTTGTCTTCTGGAACTACTTCATACACTGGCATGTTCTTTTCTTTCTGACTGGAAACAACATAAACTTTATTTTCCCAGTAAGATCGTATCTTTCCTGTCCCTTTTTCTCCAAGGTTTCGGACCAGAACTCTGTCTCCAACCTCCAAAGTTGTATGCTTCACTCGTTTGTCATAATGAGTCTTTTCCCTTTCTGCATTTTTCTGTTTTTGGTTTCAGTCGCAATCTTGTATGCTTCTTGCATTCGCTCCTTCCACTTTGCGACATATGCGGTAACCCGTTTCTTGATGAGCTCACCTGGTGAATATGCTGGAATGCCAAATCGATTGGTAGACGGGGTGTTCTCCCAAACACAAGGAAAAATGGTGAATATCCCGTAGAATCCTTCCTAGTGCAATTGTAAGCATGGACTACTTTGTTGAGATGATCTTTCCAATGGGATTTCTCTGCATCTGTTAGCGTTCTGAGCATCCCCAACAATGTCCTATTCATTCTCTCAGCTTGCCCGTTTCCTTGAGGGTGATACGGTGTGGTCCTGGAAGCGGCGACTCCGTTAGCCTGTGCAGGTGGTCAAACAGCTTGTTTTGAAACTCCCCACCCTGATCATGGTGTATACGTTTTGGAAAACCAAATCTGAGAACAAAGTCATTGAATAGTCTATCTGCTGCTGTCTTCCCTGATTTGTCTTTAGTGGGATATGCTTGAGTGAAACCAGTGAAATTGTCGGTCACCACCAGGATGTATTCATAACCGCCTGAGCTTCGTTCTAGATGCATGAAATCAATGGATACCAGTTCGAATGGTTGAGTAGTGATGATCGGACACAATGGGGCACGGGTTGGTCTCGAATGGTCGTTTTCTCATGAGGCAAGTGCATTCGTTGTCGATGTAATGCTGAATATGATATTGCATCCGAGGCCAGAAAAATCTGTCTCTTGTCAGCTCTACAACTCTTTCAGAACCCAAATGTCCCATCTGTTTCGCAATTCCCGGTAGACTAATTTGTGGTACTGTTTTGGTAATACCAGCTGACTACGGGTTTTTGTCTTCCGTAACAGTACCCGTCTTGATTTACTTGCAATTTATTCCAATCACGCAATAGGATCTTTGTATCTTTGGAAAGGGTACGGCTGTCTTCTTTACTGGTCTCTGGTTCTTTTGTTTAGACTGCAGTATTGGCGCTATAGTGGGTCTTTCATTTGTGCCAACCTGATGTCATCAAGTGGGATGGCTTGTAGTGACCCATTCCTCGGTCAACGTCCTCGTCTGGATGCTCAGTCACATTTATTGCTCCTACCCCAAGTTACTTCTCCTGCCCTGCATGATTCAAGTCCCTGGACAACAGCTGACATTGCACCTGGTGAAACACTTTCAGTACAGAGGTCCATGTAATCCTGCATCTCTAAGGGTAATCTGGAGAGTGAGTCCGATCACCATTTGCTTTCCCGGACGGTACTTGATACAGAAACGATAATCTGACAATTCTGCTACCCATCGATGGCCCGTTGCATTTAACTTCCGCCGTTGTCATCACGTATGTGAGGGGATTATTGTCGGTGTATACAGTAAAGTGTGGCGCATAGTAAAGGTAGTCATGAAACTTCTCCGTTACAGCCCACTTCAATGCCAGAAACTCTAATTTTCCAGAATGTAAATGGTAGTTCTTCTCTGCTGGTGAGAGGGTTCTGGATCCATATGCAATCACACGCATCTTGCCCTTTTGACGCTGGTAGAGGACTGCACCTAGTCCGTCGGCGGAAGCATCTGTGTGCACAATATACCCGTCTGTAAAGTCTGGATATGCCATGATTGGTGGATTGGCAATCTGGTCAATCAGTTTGTTGGCAATAATTTGGTGTTCTTCATTCCATTGAATCAGGTGGCTTGAAGGTAGTTGACTCGGTTAAGTGTTCTTTCTATTGTTGCTAGGAGTATTCTTACTCTGCCCTAAGGATAGCAAAGCATAAAGAGGTTTCGCTAACCTGGAAAAATTTGGTATGTCCCTTGGTAGTAGCCCAATAGTCCCAAAAGTTTTCTCAGTTCTCCTACGTTTCTTGGTTTCTTTTCTTTAAGGAAAATAACTGCTTCAACGTCCTTCGGGTCCAAGTGGTGCCCATTTTCAGTCACAATTCTCCCCAAATACCTGACTTCCTTCTGGAAGAGGGAGCATTTCTCTGGCTTCAACTTGACACCACTGCCCTTTAATCGCTGAAGGACTTGTTTCAGAGCTTCCACATGGTCCTCAAAGGATTTCGCAAAAACCAGCACATCGTCAAGGTACACCACACAGAGATCAGTAGTCAGTCCTTCGAGGCAAACCTCCATACATCTCTGGAAAACGGCGGTGCATTTGTCAACCCGAACGGGATGCGTGTCCATTCATAAAGCCCCCAGGGTGTGACAAAGGCGGTCATTGGTCTGCTTTCTTCAGTTAGAAAACCTTGGTGATATGCTTTTCCTTGATCCAAGGTGCTGAACCATCTCATTCCCCCTAGTGTGTCTAATACGTCACGGATCTTTGGGATTGGCTGTCTGTCTGGTATTGTTTTCTGGTTGTTGCCCGATAATCAATGCACAGTCTCAGTGTACCATCTTTTTTCGCACACAGACGATTGGAGATGAATAAGATGAACTGGAGCGAGCTATCCATCCTTTATTAATCAAATCCAGCAAATAGTCTCTGACTTCTTGGTACAAAGGTTTTGGGATGGAAATATAGCTCTTCTTTACAGGTTTTTCATCCGCTAGGTGTATCTTCATTTGCAATTGGTCAATGCAACCTATGTCGTGTTCATCTTTCGAGAATGCATCGCACTGATCTTTCAGCATATTCTTCACAATCCTTTGTTGGTAATCATCGAGATGACTTATGTCGCACCGGGGTAACCAGTTATCTCGACTTTGACGGGCATTTTTACTTTCTGAACACTCACCACTGGATTGGATAGTCTTTACTGTTGAAATATGTTCCCTTTCTTCTGCACTACCTCTTTTCTCGTTGTGATTGATGGTTGGTAGGACTGACGAAACAGATTCCAATCTTCCCACTACCAATCTGTTTGGGAGTTTAATATCGTGTTTGCCAGGGTTGTGTACTGAAATATTGATTCGGCCGAGGATCCGCGAGGAACTTTGACAAGGCACGGTCAACATACAAGTCTTGAACCAACCATTGAGAACATCTGGTTCAAAGATAGCGATGTTATTTTCCTTCACTTCCTCGGATGCACTCTACATGATATCTTTGTATCGCTACCGGCAGGAATAATCACATCTCTTTTACCCAGTCTAACTTCACAGCAAAACCCACATCTGAGTAACTGATAGCATTAAGAAGAGCTTTCCCATTGACTCCTGAAATGCTTGTTCTAGCGTGTATGGGTGGCAGACTGGTTCTTGTCGACGTCACCCACTACCTCTTGAATAACATTATATCCGACTATGGGTAGTTCAAGGTCCTCATCTGTAACAAGAAATGGTACTTCCACTTTCCGTTTGTCCTCTTTCTCATTCGGTAGGGAAAACTCAACTGAATCCATCCTTGATAGGCATTTCCACCCCATTAGCCATCTTTAGTGCCAATCCTCCAGGCAAAAGTTCTTTAACTGACTTCATCTTTAGTGCTGGAAAATTCTTGCATATCCACGACTTTGACACAATCGATACCTGAGCTCCAGTGTCCCACAATACAACTGTTGGATTTCCATTTATGCAACAATGAATCGTACATTTCTCTCCAACTAACTTTGCAAGTTGACTGTGTTTCTTTGTCTTTAAGCCATTGCTTGTAGCCATTTGAAAATTTTGTCTGGGGCTGTCTTTTTGATCTGGGACTTTCTTAATATGCTTGCGGTCTCTCCACGTCCCTCTGGCTGGACCGCATACCGTTTCCCGACCCGGGCTCACATTGCTGCAGCCTATAGCCCGTGTCCCAACTCACCACATTTGAAGCAGTGTCGGCATGTTGCTCCTTCTCCCTTTTCTCTGCATTGCACACAACCTCGGAGGGGGCGCTTTTTACGATTTCCTCTGCTCTGATATCTGTCTGAATTTGTCAAGGTCTCTTGGATGGCTGCCATTTGAGCTTTCAGTTCTCTTACGTCAGCAAATAGAATACTTTCTTTCCTTTCCAGTTTTGGTTTGACCTCTTCCTTCACCTCTGTCTCTTCTTTTACTTCTGTCTGTATTTGGTTTACTTTCACATTTCTGCCCTTCGCACCCAACTTATTCTGCCTTTCCTTTTCATGGACTGCAGCAGCATTTACAGACTCGAGAAGAATTTCATCTTTAACCTCTCCTTGTAATACTGTCCTCAACTCAAATTTAATGGAATCACTTAGAAAGCCAGTCCTAAGGGAGTGCAAAAACATATTTTGAACCAGAACTGGATCGTAACATACCTCCGAGCCTGCCTCCTGTGATGCAAACAGAACTTTCTGCTTTATGTCCAAGGCCCTCATGATAAATTCCTGTGGGGTTTCCCTGGTTCTTGTACTAATCTGGACAGTTCATGATATAGTTCCGTTGCGCCCCTTTCCTGGAAGTGGGACCAATTATTTGCCTCAAAACCGCAGAGTTATACCTCGTCTTCCTTCTAGGTAGCTCCTCAACCGCAGACCTGGGGTCACGGTTCTCTCACGACAGCTTCCACAATTTCGTCATCTCTGTACCCCTTCTCTTTTCCAGTTTCAATTTGGTGGATAAGACTGGAATACGAGAGACATCCTTTTGGTGTTGCTCACCAATACTTCCGCTTATCCAAATTCACGCGAAGGGTAACCAGATGAGCGAATTCTCGGGTGTACTATCTGGGTAACAGGCTTGGTGTTAATGAGGGCGTTTAAATTTTCCTCCATAATTCTCATTTGATCCGTTAGATTTTTAATTGTCTGTCCCTTAAATCTGATGTCATTTCAATGGGATTATCTTTCTTATTCTGTTCATCGTCTGGAAGTATTATTTCCGACTTTGGACTTAATGTCTCTTTCACAATTCCCAAAATTTCAGTCCCCTTTTCAGGATCATCTTCTAATTCTTCAAGTTTTGCACTTACTTCTTTGATCAGTCCCCGCTTTGTTTTTCCTGATAAGTCTTCTTTGTTTACCTCTACAATCCTCCCTATCTCCTTCAGCTTCTCCTCGTTTTGGGCATATAGCATACCCTGCACGTCAGTTAGGATTACCTCGAATTGCGTCAGTGGCCATTCTGGCGTTGTTTGATCGGCTTTGTTAATTGCTTTGTCAAACCTAGCTCTGCTACCAATTTTGTTGCCCACTAGTCAAGGTATCCAGCTGAGGGAGCTGTCAGGATAGAGGAGAGAGGACACACGGAGTAAATATAGAGCTGGCACAGTTTATTCAGTCAGAATATTTGTCACATGAGATATAGCAAATCAATACAATCAAAATCATTTCATGAACATCTTTACCTTTCATCAAACAATCCTCCTCAACATGATTATCCAACATACCACTTAAACAACCTATTCATATGCACACATCATTATGCACAAGCGAACTTATAAACTCACACACAAACGAACCCGCTCACAAACTCACACAATTTGCCAGCAATTACAAGTGACTTTGGTAGAAAAACACCAATTATACCTACACACAGTAACCATAGAGTAACTGTACTGTGATACTTTACTCTTAGACAAAAATACCCAAAACCTCATGAGTGAATATTTCCTTCTCTCTCTTGGTGGTATGACATCATGAAGATTGACCAATCACAGACTAGTTATAGTTCCCCAATACCTACAACACATACACTGCAACCTATCCCTACATACAATGGGCCAACCCAATCTAATATGTTAATGAGCATATCCAGGGACAGGGTACCAAGTTGCACCCTGCATAGAGTCAGTGTTTTGATAGGCTTACCCATTGGTATTACAAAGGATACATACGATATTTAGACAAGTGTGCTCCACTTCTTAGGAGAAAACAGATGAATATGGCCAAAATGCTAAACTATAGCAATTAAAAGTATATGAAAAGTATCTCTACAATATACACTAAAGGTTATAAGACAAAATAATAGGAAAACACCCACCTGTCAGGATAGAGGAGAGAGGACACACGGAGTAAATATAGAGCTGGCACAGTTTATTCAGTCAGAATATTTGTGCTGTTTTCTGTCTGGTATCGATGGTAGTTTCGAATGGAACCTTCTATTTAGTGGATAGGGTGTTGAAAATATATATATGAATCCTCTATATTTATCACACTTGTAAATAGCAATTTCAGAAGAGTTTGCCAGTCGCTTTCTAATTTCATCAGGCATGCACTAAAGTCCCGTCATGTTTGAAAACTTTTGTTGTTACCATGATTATATATATTGTCTCTTTGTATTTGAGTTCTTACTTCCTCAAGCCATTATATTGATTTATATATTTTTTGTCATTGTATAGATTGTAATGTGAAAAGGGGCCAATGGCCTGTAACGAAATAAATGTAATGTAAAGATTTGTGCAGTAATTTTTTTTTTTATTCTCATGTAGCGTTAAGCCATTATTATTCTAGATTCATTGTCTTTTCTTAAGTTTCTCTTGTATTCTTGTATTTCCTTCTTAGAAAAGATTTGCAGGTGCCATGAAGCTCGTTGGGAGTGAATTCGTAGATCGTGTCAAGTATTACAGCTCCAGTTGGTGGCCTGCACGGGAGGTTGTAGAAACTGCCGTACTTGCACGGAAAACAGTAAGATGAAAAAGCCCATAATTTCCTGACTTGTTGTATTCAATGCAAAAAAATTCTAGTTTCATTGTTGTTTTATTTGAAATACTAGAAAGTTGGTCTGGGACATCATTGGGTTATACCAGTCATTTAAAATATAGTTTGAAAGTCATTGTCTTTGGGACAGATAAATTTTGCTAACATTTGTTCTTATTGTCATCTGTCAAATTAGGCGGACATGTCTGCCAACCAAGCGGACATGTGTGCCAACCAATCGGACATGTCTGCCAACCTAGCGGCCAACCAAGCGGACACGTCTGCCAACCAAGCGGACACGTCTGCCAACCAAGCGGACACGTCTGCCAACCAAGCGGACACGTCTGCCAACCAAGCGGACACGTCTGCCAACCAAGCGGACACGTCTGCCAACCAAGCGGACACGTCTGCCAATCCAAGCGGACACGCCTGCCAACCAAGCGGACACGCCTGCCAACCAAGCGGACACGCCTGCCAACCAAGCGGACACGCCTGCCAACCAAGCCGGACACGCCTGCCAACCAAGCGGACACGTCTGCCAACCAGCGGACACGCCTGCCAACCAAGCGGACACGCCTGCCAACCAAGCGACACGCCTGCCAACCAAGCGACACGCCTGCCAACCAAGCGGACACGTCTGCCAACCAAGCGGACACGCCTGCCAACCAAGCGGACACGTCTGCCAACCAAGCGGACACGCCTGCCAACCAAGCGGACACGCCTGCCAACCAAGCGGACACGCCTGCCAACCAAGCCGGACACGTCTGCCAACCAAGCCGGACACGTCTGCCAACCAAGCGGACACGTCTGCCAACCAAGCGACACGCCTGCCAACCAAGCGGACACGTCTGCCAACCAAGCGGACACGTCTGCCAACCAAGCGGACACGCCTGCCAACCAAGCGGACACGTCTGCCAACCAAGCGGACACGTCTGCCAACCAAGCCGGACACGCCTGCCAACCAAGCGGACACGTCTGCCTGCCAACCAAGCGGACACGCCTGCCAACCAAGCCGGACACGCCTGCCAACCAAGCGACACGTCTGCCAACCAAGCGGACACGCCTGCCAACCAAGCCGGACACGCCTGCCAACCAAGCGACACGCCTGCCAACCAAGCGGACACGCCTGCCAACCAAGCGACACGCCTGCCAACCAAGCGGACACGCGTCTGCCAACCAAGCGGACACGCCTGCCAACCAAGCCGGACACGTCTGCCAACCAAGCGGACACGCCTGCCAACCAAGCGGACACGCCTGCCAACCAAGCGGACACGTCTGCCAACCAAGCGGACACGCCTGCCAACCAAGCGGACACGTCTGCCAACCAAGCGGACACGTCTGCCAACCAAGCGGACACGTCTGCCAACCAAGCGGACACGTCTGCCAACCAAGCGGACACGTCTGCCAACCAAGCGGACACGTCTGCCAACCAAGCGGACACGTCTGCCAACCAAGCGGACACGCCTGCCAACCAAGCGGACACGCCTGCCAACCAAGCGGACACGTCTGCCAACCAAGCGGACACGTCTGCCAACCAAGCGGACACGTCTGCCAACCAAGCGGACACGTCTGCCAACCAAGCCATGTCTGCCAACCAAGCCATGTCTGCCAACCAAGCCATGTTTAACAATGACTGACACTTTTATTTCACTTTTTTATAGGTTCATCCTAGTGGGGAGATTGTTGTATTAGCTGCAGGAGGCTGCCCCTGGAAGGAACATCTATATGCTTTGGAAAAATCTCTTGACGTCGAAACGCCAATTAAGTACATGCTGTACACAGACGAAGCAGGAAAGTGGAGGGTGCAGTGTGTCTCTGTATCATCTCATTCCTTTGAAAACAGGTGTGTATAGAGGTGACAACAGATAGCAGACTTAGTGCAGTTCTTATGGTGGGGAACAATGTACCACAAAGACAAAAAATAGCTACACTGGTTATAACAGGCTTAAGAAAGCATTTATTATGAACTAATTATATTATTTCAAATGTATCACAATAATTTAGAAGAAAATTATTTATTAACGTACCCTTTATTAATGTTGAATGGTCAGAGGTTATCTACTGATGTCCAGTAAATGTGTTGATATAGTGTTCTATGGGGTTTGAGCAACTGCAACAACCCCTTCTCCCCCTCCTACTCTATCTGTTGTTGACAACAAGATTCTAGATGAGTAAGGTATGAACCCCCACTGAAACGCCCCGACATAAATTACTTGTTTTAACAATGGTGTATATAAGGAAAGATGACAATGATGTTCTTGTTTACAGAACCCTCATTTGAAAAGTAATAGAATTCATGTAGATTTGGTTGAGTGCTTGGTTGATCTATTCCATTCAGTGCCTTTAGCATAAAGCCATTGCCAGTATTAATAGATTTCACATGAGTAGATATTTTCTTCTGCACTATATCACAAATCCTCACATATAGACCATTTCAAACCACTAATAATGTACATACTTTTGGGTTTGTTGACCAATCTCTGGGAAAAGTTTTCCATTGGTGCCCAGCCAATCAGCTGCAGGTGCTGAGGAAAGGTTGTAACCAACAAAGCATGCATGTATTACCTTTATGTATAAAGCAGTCTTATGATTATCATATATGAACAAATTTTTCATACAGCTGACCTCATACTCTATGTGAATTGTGCAAATGGCCAAGAACCGCCCAGTATTTACTGATCGATTAGATTCCTCCAGTAACGATTGGTCCATTACGGACATATGAACTTTTGGCCATGTGACATTATTTAAATTAGTTTTCTGGAAATTTCTTATACGGATTTTAAATGGTCTATTTTAGAAGTGAACTCAGTGGGGTTTCAATCAAACGTTACTTAGATTTTATTTAATTAAGCATTTTATATTTGAATTTTCTTGTTTTCCAACCCAAGGCTGTCCCTGCCTGAGAAATGGCGCGGTCTTCGTGATGAGGAGCTAAGTCGAATCGCTGACATACCAGCATGTATATTTGTCCATGCATCAGGATTTATCGGTGGAAACCAAACGAAAGAGGGTGCTTTGCAGATGGCAGTAAAGTCTCTGGAGATGGGGAAAGTAAACGAAGAGACATGAAATGTTGATTCTGGATTGTGTAGTGATGGTATCACACCTTTAACTGAATGTGTGAGGTACATCAAAATCAGGTGATTTTGTCACATGACTAGACAGTGTGATGATCAAATTCCAAGGGTACATGTTCAGGAGCTCCTGGAAGACCACCTTGAATTCCTTGATCAGACTTTACACACTTGCATATGCAGGAATTGAAGGGGGAATGGGGGAACTTACTTGCCCCCCCACACACACACTTGTTTTCATAATTTGTATCTTTTGTATGGCAATTTTTTGCATCTTAACATGATTTTGCCTACCCCCTCCCCTCCCGGCTAACTAGAGACAATGCATGTAGAGATGGATGAATAGATGTGGGTTACAGAAACAACGGCTAACTAAAGATAATGCATGTAGAGATGGATGAATAAATGTGGGTTACTGATGTGATCACACAGTTCTAAAACAAAATTGGTTAAAATGATTGCTCAATATTAGCATTGTCAAATATATAAACACAACATGCATTTATATGTTTGGTGTGTATGTAAAGCTACATTGTTAGCAATGATAGTCATTTCAAGTGGCTGAGGTTCAAACACCTTGCAAACTTTGAAAACCTGGTTGTGGGAAATTTACAATTTCAGAGGGAAATAAGTGCATCATGATCAAAGAGGTTCATTACAATTAAGTAAAAAAAGTCTATTTGCAGCAAATCATAATTATTTAGGGCTCCTCATTTCACAAAAAACATGGTCTCCTTGTCAGACTCTGGCACACTGTAAGTCATACTGGGAGACTAAGTCATACGGGCAGACTAAGTCATACTGTCACACTGTAAGTCACACCGGCCAGAAACCTACTGCAGCAAGACTGCCCCTAGTCCTTTTGAACCTGGGTCAATTGAAATCTTAACTGGTTTTGACGTGTCAAATAGCTTAATACGGGCGTATTTGTAAGCATTTGCTTCAGTCTGTTATAAACATTGGTATGTGAATTTGTCTATTCCCAGATAACATCTTTTGCAAGTAGATCCCTCAGCATTTTGCTTTCTGCCTACAAATTTGGTAGAAACTTTGATAAATAAGATATCATTCCCAGAAATGGCATAAGTGTTCTTTGGTATTTCTATTTCTGTAATGGCTTTTACTTTCTCTGCTTCGGGTTATATTTGATGTCCATGCGATAATTGCCATTTGTCTTTGTTCAGTTTAATGTTTCTCTCTTTTACTCTTTTGAGCACTTGTTAAAGTCTTTGATCATGTTCTTCTTGGGTTTGCCCCCAAACAAATATATCGTCTACAACAATTTCAAAGCTCTTGAAATCTTCAAATATTTCCGACATGATTTTTTGGAAAACTTCTGGCACGGAAAAAATTCTAGATGGCAATCTGGTGATTTTATGCAGACCAAATGGCGTATCAAATGTGCACAGTTTTGTCATCCACTGTCGTCATCCAATGACACTTGCCAATATCCACTACTAGCATCTAACACCGAAAACACTTTTGCGTTTGGCATTCTCGACACGATTACAATTCTCATTGGAAAATGCTCTCGCTTAATAGCTCTGTTCAAGTCCTTTGGGTCAATACAAATTCTAATTTTATTAGGCTTGACAACAGTTACCATACTGTTGACCTACTCAATCAGTTCATCAACTTTCTCTATTACTCCCAAGTCTAACATTCTGTTAAGTTCTTTCCTAACTTTAGTTCTTAGAGAAACAGGCACTCTTCGCGGCGGATGCACAACTGGGCTAACATTAGGTAATGTGGTGTTTGATTCCTTCAATACATCCTAAACCTGTAAATACATCAGTATTCTCCTTGAGAATGCTTTCATTCTGTTGCAATATTTTTGTGTTCGCTGATTTCTCTTTCAACTTTGGCTTCGATTCAGTTTTCTTCACTCTTTTATTCTACTCCGAAATTTCTTTCAACAAGATGCAATTCATTGCAGGCATGTGTCCAGTCCTAACACATCAGGAACATTTCCTTCAACAATCTGAAACCCAATAGGCACATATTCTCCTTTATACAGGCATGCTAACACAACTTTCTCTTTAGTGTTCATCTGGTGTCCACTGAATGAAATAAGCTTCACTTTTGACTTCCTGAGTGGTCGCCCACTCACTGATTGATAAGTTCTCTCTGGCATTATGTTGCCTTGCGCTTCTATTGTAAAGTTTCTCCTTTGATCATTTACCTCATTTTCTACCAACCATTCATCTATCTTGGCTTTATCAGACACTGTTGCTGTACCAATACAAACTTCATCATTATAGTCACTTTCCGAATCATCTGCTTTTGCTGTGGCATGATGCACTTTTTTGCTCTTTTTGTGTTTTGTGTCCCTCCGATATTTTTATTTTTATTGAATTTGTTGATTTTTTCGGCACATTCTGGCAAAGTGACTTTGTCCCTCACACTTGTAACAAGTTCGACCTTCGCTGGACAATGATCTTTACTAAGAAATCTTCCACACTGAAAACATTTCTTGCTTTGTGGATGATATTTTTTCTTGTTGACTGAATGCACTTCAGCTGTCAAGTCATAGTTTTCATTTGTGCTGCTGGCATTTCATTTGCTCTGGACATATCAACTGCCTTTTGTAGTGTCACGTCTGTTTCTCGTAACAATCGAGCTCTTATAATTTTACTTTGTATTCTACAAACAATTCTGTCCTGAATTAAACTTTTAGATTTGGCTAAAATTCAAAGTACAGTGACACACTGATCAGTACTCTCAGTAGCTGAATGATTCCTTGTATTAAAAACATGCAGTTTCCACATGATGTTTGATCTTGGGTTGCAATAGTTATGAAACTTTTTAATAACTTTGTCAAATTCTTATCATCTCCTTCTGAATCCCAATGGGATGTATTGTATAGCTCTTGTATCCCACTTCTGACACCATGTAATTGATTCTGGTGCATACAGAATCACAACACAGTTACACAAGCATGTTTACTCTGTGGAGGCTATATTAAGACTGATTGACATTCTTTAAGTGAGTTGTAAGATAATACAGGAAAACCACCACATAAACAAAACTGATTATGTTACAGAACAGGAATCCTGGACATACTACTGTGTTGTTGTTGATGTATCATTGTCTCTTAGTTTATTGATAAATAGTTATACAATTTCTATATAGTATTTCCATTGTCATGACCAGTGCATTAAATCTCAGTAATGCACTACTCTTAATATTTGGTTTATTCCATTTTCACAACAGGTAAATTTCTTAATAAAGTGAAAAAGTATACTGTATGTAAACTTTTCTTGATTTTCATTCATTTTAGTTTGTTTTTTTATACATTTCTTCACAATCTAACACAATTTTTTTGTAAAAAGCAAAATCTTTTGCATCGTGTTTATAGACACATTTAATGCACTCTTCAAAGGACTTTGTACTCGCAAATGGCCCTCCTAAAGTCGATCCTTTCCACTCTAGCCAAAGTCCTTTGCCCCGTGCATTAAATGCATACATGAACACTCTGCCTCAACATTAATCTTTATTTAAAGTTTATTTTTGCATCACTTTTAGATGGCACTGGGCCTCTGAAGACCCAGTTCTACTACTCTTTTATGATATCATATTACTGTTTTGGAACCTGTGCTCTTTGTTATTTTGATAAGTAGAAATAAATAGATTCGTTTTTGTTAAACTAAATTTATCATATCAAGAACAGGAGAATTGTTATACCATGCGTAACAAGGCATAGTCAAACTGTGCAAGCTAGGTTTTAGCATTGTGTGAATAGGTTGTGCAAAATTACTCTTTATATGGATAACGTTTGCCCAAGGATGTATCCCACACATCCATTGTTCAGTAAGTGAAAATAATCAGTTATTGGAGATGAATTCCAAATAATTTTGTATGAAAGGAAATTCATACAAAAAGAAGACTCACCACATACAATGCATTTAAGTTGAGTATGTTATCAGGGGGTTTAGGAAATTAAAGTGAAGGGAGTCGTGTTTTCAGAAGGGAAGTAGATATATGTGGTGAAATGGAAAGGGAAGAGAGTTGGGTGAGTTGATGTGGAGAGGAGACGTTGGATTGGTGAAGGTAGGATGGATAGCCAAGTGCATCTGGTTTTAAGTGGCAGTGGACAAGTGTGTACAAAGTGAATAGGTAAGATAGCGGAGGATAGGGGAAGGCTAGAAGTGGGAAGGCTTGGTGGATGGGTGTGAAGAAAATTGCTATTGGATGAACAGGGTAGGTGAATGCAGAGTAGTGGGGGTAGGGGTAGGTGAGTGGATGATGACATGGTTGGATCATAATTTGGTGTTAGGGATGGTAGATGAATGGGGCATGAAGGATGATAGATGGATGGAGCAAGGGAGGCAGGGTGAGTGGGAATCAAAATTAGTTGTGTTGGTAGGGTACGAGGTGGCATGATGAGTAGGGGGAGGGGATGGGGAACAGCCTACGAACCCCCCTCCCCGGAAGCTCTGAAGAGTTTTTGTTTTTGTCCCGCATGCCATGTCACCCTGCCCCACATGCCATGCCACCCTGTACCACATGCTATTTGATCCTGTCCTATATGTCATGCTACCCTGTCTCCAGTGGGGTCGCCAGGCTTTTACGTTTAACGCGCAGCAGTTAAGGGGAAGAAAATGGGGCGGGTTACTGGTGAGTCAACCGTCCAGGGGGTGAACGGGTCCTGGAAGCTATGCAGATTTTAGTTTATAGCAAAATGCATATGTACATAGACTAATAGACTACAAAACCGCAGAATAAACATAGGAAACTTTCTCGAAGTTTAAAAAGTGTCCTTTTTCAGAAGAAAAAATGCCCTTTCAAAGAGGACAAGTGCCTTTTTAAGGTAAGAAACATGACCTTCCAAACATTGAAAAAGCTTTTCTTTAAAGATATATCTGATCTGTCGTTAAAGAAAGTAACACAAATATTACCTAAAAAGAGTAGCCTAAAATTGTGAAATTTCACGCATGCACTGTTCTGAATATTCCCTAAGGACAAAGTTAGGGCCTAACAGCCCAACATATTGAACTTTTTCATACTTAAAAAGCCTTTACCTCTACCTACCTTTATTTTCCTTGCTTATATTTTGTTCAAATAGGGCTTTTTGTGTGTACAAGCCACCAAAAATTTCACGGGGCATCTTTCAGTCTTTGAAATGGGTCATACAGGCAGACTGGGCAAAACGTACAATTTGGACCCGGGCCATTATCATGACATAAACTGAAGTGGCCTCTTCCATCTTCTTTGTAACTTTAAAGGTACCCCTTTAAAGAGATAAAAAAAGAGTGTTATTTAAGATATATCTAAGTCCCCTTGTTATAATTGATCTTAAGATTTAAGAAAGTAACACAACCAGCAAGCAACCCACTCCAAATTTCACTCTTGGTGCGCCTGAAATTTGCATTCTGGATAAAATATACAATCAGACAATGAGGACGCAATGGCCACCAACTCGCTGAGGACTGGATGTAAAGTTGAGCCATTTTTGAAAAATTCGTACTGTTATATTAATTTATACTTATCCTCAACAAGACTAGAATGGTAAATACTGTCATGGTTCGCATGCCCATGCAAATTGACACCCATATCATATGGCTAGGCCAATTATAAAAATGGCATCTCACACTAAGTCCCACATGATATCCCATGTCCTACATGGCATCCATCCCATCCCTTGTCCCACTTGACATTCAGCTATATCTCCCACATGGCATCCCATCCTATGACCCACATGGCATCACACCCTATGTCCCACATGGATCCCATTCCATGTGCCAAATGACATCCCACCAGCCATGTCACAAATGACATCCATGCCTTGTCCCACATGGAATTCCACCATACAATATGTCTCACATGGAATTCCACCATGTCCCACATGGCATTCCACCCTATGTCCCACAAGGCACCCCACCCTATTACCCACATGGCATCACACCCTATGCCCCACATGGATCCCATCCTACATGTATGTCCCACATTAATCCAACCATATGTCATTCCACCATATGTCCCACATGGCATCTTTCCCTGTCCCACATGGCATCTCTCCCTGTGTTCCACATGGTATCTCTCCCTATGTCCCCATAACATTCCACCAATATGTCAGCATCAGTGGCTTTCACCTGATGTTTCCCTACCGTATGTCACACATGGCATCCCAACATATGTCACACTCTTGTGTAACTCGTGCCATCCCACCCCATGTCCCAAATGGCATCCCACCCCATCTTCCACATGGCATCCCTGTTCATGTCCCAAATGACATCCTATGTCCCACATGACATCCCAACCCATGATGGCATTCCACCCTGTCCCACATGGCATCCCACCCCATAACTTGCTATCACAGTCCCTGATTGAAGCATACTAAGTATGAAAGTGTCACTTCACATAACGTATATGCAAATGAGTTGTCCTTCCGCATTTAACACTAAAAAAAAAAAAAAATTGGTATAAAATTGTTCAGTATATTTTACTGAATTTTAAAACAAAAAATCTTACCAGTAATAAAACCGATAAAAGTTTAGAAATGTTCCGGTGGGGGGAGGAGGGTTGACCCTATAGAGCTATACTGCTGTGCTAAATGCTTTGAAAATACGAGTTGGAAAGTGCCCCTCAGATTCTGTGCCCACAGATTCAAACATCTTCCGCCGCCCATGTTTGTGTGTATGCATGTAGCATAGACTGAGAGAGATTTCAGCCTCTAGTTCGTTTTTGATGGCTTTAAATTAATGAAAAACAGGGCGGTGGAGCTGGTGGGGGCTTCAGCCTCAATGATTTTATGTGAGCAAGTGTTATCACGTTACCCGATCTAATTAGACCCCTAATATTGTTGTCACATCAACTGACCTCAATAGACCCCCAATATTTTGAACGCTCTGCCGCCCCTGGATGAAATGTTTTAATAATTATGTTAAAATTAAATCAAGATTAGCATGTGTTAGCATTTCTGAACAGGCAGAAAAACATTTCCTTGAAAATAAAGCAAATACCAGGGGTTAAGCCCTACCAGAGGTAAGGCTCTACCAGGGTGAAGCCCTACCAGGGGTGAAGCTCTACCAGGGATAAAGCCCTACCAAAACCCTTACTAGGGGTGAAGGAGAAAACCCCTACCAGGGGTGAAGCCCTACCAAGGGTAAAGGGCCGCAGCCATGTGAGACAGGGAGGGATGCCATGTGGGACATAGGGAGGGATGTCATGTGGTACATATGGTTGGATTAATGTGGGATGTACATGTAGGATGGGATCCATGTGGGACATAGGGTGTGATACCATGTGAGTCATAGGGTGGGATGCCATATGTGGGACATATGGTGGAATGACATATGATTGGATTAATGTGGGACACACATGTAGGATGGGATCCATGTGGAACATAGGGTGTGATGCCATGTGGGTAATAGGGTGGGGTATCATGTGGGACATAGAGTGGAATGCCATGTGGGACATGGTAGAACCCCACTCTCTCACCTCCCCTCCCCTAATGAAATGTTTTGGGCGAAAGTATCATTTCGTCCCAAAAAAAAAAATGAGTAGGCTCCTATATGGAAATTTGAATTGATGAAGTTGAAAGCAACCATTATCAAACCAAAATCACACAGAAAGACGTACAATTGTATAGTTTCAAAAACACACTCCATGGCTTATTTTTTTCTCTCTTTTTTATCGAAAATCTTCAATTTTCGAGATATCCGCTTCAATTTTCGTAAAATTTCTTTCTTTTTTGTAAAATTAACTAAAACTTTGGCGCAATTTTTTCATTTTCGTGAAATTTATGATTTTTTTCATCGAATTATCATGCAATTTTTTATCGCATTTTAGGAAAAATTTCTTAATTTTTCGAGAATTCAATTTTCTCGAAACTTCCTTCAATTTTTGCGCAATTTTCTTCAATTTCAGGAGCTTTTCTTCAATTTTGAGAAGTTTCTACCAACTTTCTAGAAATTTCTTTCTATTTTTGTAAACTAATCCTTCAAGTTCTCGAAATTTGCTTTATTTTGTAAAATTTGTCTTAATTTTCGTGTAATTTCTCTTCATTTTTGGGAAGTTTCGATGAATACTGAGAAAAAATATTTCGTAGCTATGAAAGAAAAATGATATGGATAAAATAATTGAAAAGAGGGGAGGGGAAAATCAAGACCACCCCCAATTCAAACGTCTCCCATAAGCTTATAGAGGGGTGGGAATTCATTTTAGGGCCAAAGAGATGAGAAAGGGTCAATTGCTGAAGGCGGACCAAAAAGTCTCACATTTATGGAATTTTCACTTCCTTTTCCCTCCCGAAAAAAGTCCAACTTCGACACTGCCCCAATGTTTTGCCCCTGCAAACTGAGACATATATCTGCACCACTGCTTGGTACGAACCCATACATCCTTGATCACTAAATGACTTTAATGATGCCACCTCCCTGCTGTCACCTCCCTGCGCACGTACGTACAGTGTAGAATGCGCAATGTCTGGAAAGTTGTAATATTCTGTATCGTTGCACTTATTAAAGAACTATACGTACAAAGGTCCTTGGCGGGAGTGTCACGGTGTCATCGCCGAGAAACGTGGAAAGTATAGTACTTTTTCTTGTTACAGACAGGGATTTGTTGTAACAATTCCCTGGTATGGGTTATAAATATAACGATCAACTTCAGGCAACATAAACCGATAAATAAGCACGCAGAAACATTTACAGTCAGCCAATTCAAGTTTTGTGCAGGGGGTGTGCCCCCAGTGATGTAAAGCTAAATTGTGAACTAAAGGGCTCTTCTTCCTATTCTTTAAAGCTACTGATCGACATGCAACAATGGGTTACAGTATCTGCTCCGAAATGTGCGATTATTAGACATTTTCAAGGTCGAGGCTGAGCCCCCCCCTTCCCTAAATTATTCAGCTTCGGGTCCCCCCCCTCCCACCTCTACACCACTGCCCGACACCTTAGCTCTAATGAATCTTATAGATACCGTAATTTTTAATGTCAAACCTTATTAAATAGTCCCTCCGAAGATAATGAAACAGGTTTTCATGACAACTTTTGCACAATTTCTTTTTTAATGTTTGTCATCTATGTTTTTTTCAGGGGGCAGTGCCCACTACCGTGGAGCTTTGATGAATCTCTCACAATTTCCCCCACAATTTTCTTTTTAAATTCTGAAATCTTTGTTTTGTGCACTAGCACAATAGCAGGGCCTACCCTATCACGCCCCCCCCCCCCCCTGTCCCCTTTTTTTCTCACCTCTTACAACTTTTTTTAATCTTTTAGATACCACGATTTGTAGTGTCAACCCTTGTAAAAGAGTCTCAACGAAAGAATGAGTATATGAAGCAGGCTTTTAAAACAGATTTTTGCACAGTTTTCTTTTTAATCTTTGTCACCTATGTTTTGTGCAGGGATAATGCCCCCTCCCTCCCCCTCTTGCCCCCTCCTCACCTTATAGCTGTCATGAATCTCTTAGATACGGTGATTTTTAGTGTCTTCCCTTGTTAAAAGTCCCTCCGAAAGAATGAGTATAATGAAACAGGTTTTCATAACAATTTTGTGCACACTTTTCTTTTTAATCTTTGTCATCTATAATGTTTTGTGCAAGGGCGTGCCCCCTACCGTGTAGCTGTGATTAATCTCTCAAATACCGTGATTTTTAGTGTCAACCTTTGTTAAATAGTCCCTCCGAAAGAATGAGTATAATGAAACAGGTTTTTATGACAATTTTTGCACAATTTCTTTTTTAATCTTTGTCAGCTATGTTTTGTGCATGGGGCAGTGCCCCGTACCGTGTAGCTTTTTTCATTCTTTCACATGCCGTGATTTTTAGTGTCAACCCTTGTTAAATAGTTCCTCTGAAAAAATGAGTATAATGAAACAGGTTTTTATGATAATTTTGTGCAGTTTCCTTTTTAATCTTTGTCATCTATGTTTTGTGCATGGGGCAGTGCTCCCTACCGTGTAGCTTTAAAGAATCTTTTAGATACAGTAATTTTTAGTCTTAACCCTTGTTAAAAAGTCCCTCCAAAAGAATGAGTATAATGAAACAGGTTTTCATAACAATTTTGTGCACACTTTTCTTTTTAATCTTTGTCATCTATAATGTTTTGTGCAAGGGCGTGCCCCTGCCGTGCAGCTGTGATGAATCTCTCAGATACCGTGATTTTTAGTGTCAACCTTTGTTAAATAGTCCCTCCGAAAGAATGAGTATAATGAAACAGGTTTTTATGACAATTTTTGCACAATTTCCTTTTTAATCTTTGTCAGCTATGTTTTGTGCATGGGGCAGTGCCCCGTACCGTGTAGCTTTTTTTATTCTTTCAGATGCCGTGATTTTTAGTGTCAACCCTTGTTAAATAGTCCCTCTGAAAAAATGAGTATAATGAAACAGGTTTTTATGATAATTTTGTGCACAGTTTCCTTTTTAATCTTTGTCATCTATGTTTTGTGCATGGGGCAGTGCTCCCTACCGTGTAGCTTTAAAGAATCTCTCAGATACAGTAATTTTTAGTCTTAACCCTTGTTAAAAAGTCCCTCCGAAAGAATGAGTATAATGAAACAGGTTTTCATAACAATTTTGTGCACACTTTTCTTTTTAATCTTTGTCATCTATAATGTTTTGTGCAAGGGCGTGCCCCTATCGTGTAGCTGTGATGAATCTCTGAGATACCGTGATTTTTAGTGTCAACCTTTGTTAAATAGTCCCTCCGAAAGAATGAGTATAATGAAACAGGTTTTTATGACAATTTTTGCACAATTTTTTTTTTAATCTTTGTCAGCTATGTTTTGTGCATGGGGCAGTGCCCCGTACCGTGTAGCTTTTTTTAATCTTTCAGATGCCGTGATTTTTAGTGTCAACCCTTGTTAAATAGTCCCTCTGAAAGAATGAATATAATGAATCTGGTTTTCATGATAATTTTGCGCACAGTTTCTTTTTTTTATCTTTGTCAGCTATGTTTTGTACAGAGGGAGCTTTCATGAATCTCTCAGATCTCGTGATTTTTAGTGTCAACTCTTGTTAAATAGTCCCTCTAAAAGAATGAGTATAATGAAACAGGTTTTCATGCCAAGTTTGTGCACAGTTTTCATTTTAAATTCTGTAATGTTTTAAATATCTGTAGCAGGGATTTGTTATTTTGGAAGCTGCCTAAGAAAAATAAGATTGTGATTATGAAAATGAATATTCTATTTGAACACCAAATAAAACAGAATAATCAGCTTTCTATCCGCGTACGTCATTGTTCAATAATTTGCCACTGATTATCTTGTCTACGAAAAACAATCGCTTCCGGGGCTTCGTACATGGTTTTACGCAATTCCACGTGTGGCACTTGAGTATGTTATTGTACCCCAATCCAATTTTTGATCGACGCCGCTGTTGAGTAACTTGGATGGGGAGGGGGAGGGGGGGGGGGGCATCGTCGATCATCATAATTGTTTGATCATTGTGTGACTCAGACACATGTAGGCCTATATAACTTATAGATAAGCTGGGAAAATGCAAACTTTCGTCGGAAAAATTGTCCTGCACCTCCTCTGGGCTCAAAATCAAGTTTCCTCCCACATCTTGGGGTGTGGGAGGTTCCCATAACGCTATAACACCTGTGCACTGAATAGCATCCAAGTGTTTATTACCCCTTGACTTCGAGCCCAAAATTTTAGTTAAAGTCCAAGTGTAATTACCCTCTTCAAAAGATATTAAGTCTGTTGTTTTTGTTTCCTTTTTCAGAAAACGTAAAACTTTCGCTTTGTTTTACGAAAACTACCACGGATTTTGAAACTTTTATTATAGGTTTTAGTGTGGCAAGTAATTAATTTGTGGTACCTTCAAGGCTTAGCCGTTTTGTCTTGGTCTCCTCATTTTTGGTGAAATTACGTCAATTTTGTGTTAGTTAGAGCGTTAAAACAGCTGAGGCGATCAAAAGGTATTTGCACATATTTAAATTCTTTGAATAAATTTAATAAAAGAGAATCCATTAGTTACAAAATGTTGAAATTGTTTTCGAATTCTTTAACTTAAGGCTAGTATTAGCATTTTGCGTGAACCAGTTTTACGAATAATTTATATTGAATGCCTTAACTTCGTTTCATAACATAACAAGATTACAGCTAAAAAAGATTAGTCACCCCATAAAAAGCCTAAACTAACACCACCACCACCACAAAAAATAAGAAGAAAAAAATCACTTTACGAGTGGTATACCACAAGGTAGTGTTTTGGGGCCGATCCTATTCATTATGGGCCTAGGCCTAGGCCTAAATGATCTATCTCCCTGACACTGAGTTCTTCAATTTACTTTTTTGCAGATGACATTAAGATTTATAGGTCAATGATGTCAACTCAGGACTATAATATCTTGCAAGCTGACCTGGACTCCTTGGCACACTGGTCTTCTAAATGGCTATTGAAATTTTACCCAGACAAGTGCATGGTCCTAGAAATTGCACTTTGTTCTCCTTTAAGTGTTTTATGCTACAGCATGTTAAATCACAATCTTGAATTTGTAACTAATGAGAAGTATCTAGGAGTAACTTTTGACTCCAAGCTTACTTTTGAAGCTCACATCATTGAGAAAGTCAACAAGGCAAATATGATACTTGGACTCATCTGTAGACCATTGACATATCTTGACAAAACCTCTTTAGTCCAACTCTACACAAGGCATTTGTAAGACCTCATCTGGAATTTTCAAACTCTTATCTGGCACCCATCAAAGAAAAAACACATTGAGTTGATCGAAAATGTTCAAAGGAGAGCCATCAAACTTATCCCACATTTGCGAAATCTGCCATATCCTGATAGGCCTAATAATCTGAAACTACCAACATTACCTTACAGAAGAGTTAGAGGTGATATGATTGAAGTATATAAGATGGTCTCACATATATATGATACAAGAGTTGCAATTGTATTACCTATCTATAATACTAGAACAAGAGTTTCTAAAAACAGGAAAATTCTTCAATCACATTCATTCACCAGCGTTCGACAATTTTTTTCTCCAATTGGATTCGCAAGTTATCGAATAATTTACCTAAGGAAGTCGTGGAAGCATGCAATCTAAATTTGTTTAAGAACAGGCTGGATAAGCACTGGTGTAATCGGGCTTTTCACTTTCACTTCAAGGCGGAGAGTCACGAACTACTTGACACTTTTAGGTCTAAAATTTCAGACTACTAGCCTTTTGTCCAGGAAACATCATAGGTAAGATGCCCAGAGTTAGTAAAGAACTTATGAATGTTGACTTTGAAATTGTAAAGAGATTAGGAGCTCACTACTGTACCCATTCAGGCAAACCATTCCACTCATTAACAACTCTTTGCGAAAAGCTAAACACCGAATATCTATCCATGAGAAGTCTTTGGTCAACTTCAAACTGTTACCACATTTCACATGAGGATTAGCTAAAACATGCAAGAAATAACAGGAAGTAAAGGCATCACTACCAGATAGAAACTTAAAAACCTGAATCATATCACCATGTACTCTTCTCAACTCAAGTGTGGTCAAACCAAGAATTTGCAACCTAGATTCATAAAAGAGATTCCTTAATTTGGGAATAAATCTAGTGGCTCTTCGCAGTACCTGAATAGCATACTAAAGGTGAGGCCTGACTAACTGCTTATACAAATTAAGAACAACATCTCTACTAAGAAAACAAAATTTCTTCTAATCAAACCAAACATCTTATTTGCCCTTGCAGCTGCTAAAGCACACTGTTTAGAAGGCTTCAGAATGCTAGTAATGACAACACCTAGATCTCTTTCTTGATCAACACAACCAAAATTTGAACCATTCATGCAGTAATCAAAGGCCAGATTGTTCTGACCAAAATGAATAAGTTTGCATTTATCAACATTGAATGACATCTGCCATGTATGGGACCAAGAAACTAATTTATCCAGATCAGTTTGCAAAGTTGAAGAATCCCTAGCATTATCAACAATCTTGTACAGCTTAGTGTCATCAGCAAATTTACAAATCCTGGAGCAATGGGAAACATTAATATCATTAATGGAGATTAAGAAAAGAAGCGGACCCAATACAGAACCCTGAGGAACACCACTTGTAACCTTTTTCCATGGAGGTACTTTACCAGTAACAACAACTCTTTGTGACCTGTCAACTAACCAAGAATATATCCAACTGGCACACTTTCCCTCCACACCAAGCGCTCTTGTTTTCATCATTAGCCTGCCTTATGGAACTTTATCAAATGCTTTTTGGAAATCTAAATTGATAACATTCACATTATGACCAGAATCAACTTATTTAGTTCATCAAGAAACTCCAATAAATTAGAAACACAAAACCTCTTACTGTTAAAAGAACCCATGCTGGGACAAATTCAACAAACCATTGACCAGTAAATAATCTAGTACAACATCCTTAACAATGGACTCCATGACCTTGCACACAACACTAGTAAGACTCACAGGCCTATAATTACAAGGCAAACTGTGGTCACCCTTTTTAAAAATAGGAGTGACGTTAGCAATTCTCCAATCACTAGGAACAACACCAACATCAAGCACTTTGAAAAGATAATACTCAGGGGAACAGAAAGAACATCAGAACACTCACGTAAGACAGCAGGATGTATACCATCTGGACCAGGTGCTTTATTTTATTTCAAACCCTTCAACTTCTTAGACACAACATTAAGTGAAAAATCAACATCCTTAATGGAGACTGGGGAGTGCACACTAAGATAATCCACAACATCATCAGCAAGGGACTCCTTAGTAAAAACAGACACAAAGTAGTCATTCAAAACCCCAGCCATATCCTTACCACTATTGATAGTAACACCATTATTACCCTGAAGAGGACCAACAACCTCCTTGTTTTTTTTGCTTTGAGCGAACATAAGAATGAAACAACTTAGGATTAATCTTAACCTTTTTGGACAAACGTTTTTCAGAAAGCACTTTAGTATCTCTTATCAAACCCTTTATGTACTTTTCATGATCCTTATACCTAGCAAGCTCCGCAGGACACCCACTGTCTTTATAACAATGCCACAACTTCTTCTTTTTCCGAACAGCCTGCAAAACCTCCCGAGACATCCACACTGGCCGATTACACCTACAGACTTTCTTTAATGGGACAAACCTATTTACACCCTCCAAAACTAAGTTCGGAAAACATCCCATGCTTTAGAAGGATCTAAGTCATAGAGCAAAGAAGTCCAATCAAATAACAAATTATCCTGAAGTGCGGCAAAGTCAGCATTCTCAAAATCTAAAACCAGTTTCTTAGCTGGAAAAACCTTTGTGAAACAATACAGGTCAAAACTAATGAGGTCATGATCACTACACCCTACCTTACCGCTACTTAGCACATTTCTAACCATGCTTTTTTCACTACTGAAAATTAAATTAGGACAATTAGTGTTTCAATTGCTTTAACGGTAATTGGACAGGTAAGGCAATGTTAGCTACGTTGATTTAAAATCCACTAAAAAAACATGAGGAAAGCAAAAAAATTAATCCAAATCAGTTAAACAGTTACAGTAACGAGTAACTATTCAAATTATTGTGTTCATCTTATTAACATGGACATAGTCTCTATTTTCTTATGTAAATCTATTGTTTTTAACCCTCTGCCATTTCTCTTTGTAAATGGAAAAATAACTATAATGGAAAGGATTTGATTTTTGACTCAAGTTTAAGCTGTAATACAGATTTTGAACATTTTTTAGGTGATAAATTAAGGAAAGAAATATAAAGAAAAACAAAGCCCTGTTACCACCACATTTGTTCAATATATTACAAAAAATTCAAATTTTGATTACTTATAACACGAAAACTGCACAGGCTGTTTTTAAATTTTGGAAAAGTATTAAACTCATAATTTAATGCTTTGTTTAGTACATGGTTGAACAGAAATCTTTTGTACTTGTACACAGACCTTTAAATCAAACCTAGTTTGTTTTGGAGAAGAGAAACTTTAAAAACAACACTTCTCTGTTCATTTGCAACCTTTGCTCTCAATATTACTTGATTGATACATGCATGTAGAATCAATTTTTAGCTGATTTAAGCCAGTGCACTGCAGTCATTGCACAACAGTTTTGCTGAATACATGTTTCATTTCTCCTATGAGTTACATTATTACTGTACCACAATTGTAATTAGGTCGTTTTTTGTTTTCTTTTCAGGTTTTATGTTTATCAAAGCATGACTGCAAAAATTGAGGATGTCTAGAAAATCACAACTAAACTACCTAAAACTGAATTCTACTACTAAAGTAGATATGTTGCCAATGGTATCCACTACCATGATGGATGGATCCCTAGAGGAGGAGCTTGTGGATACGTTATGGATGCAAATTTATCGTTGCAAGGTTTGCAAGAAGAATTATGTACAAAGGACTGAAGTATTAATCCATATCAAAAATCTACATGCCCAGCTGCTTAGGCAGAACAATAAAAGAGAAAATAGCAAAACAGAGTGTACAGTTAGGCTTAAAGATGGTGGACAGTCAGCTATGCTTAACAATTCATTGTCCTCAAAAGAGTTAAAAACTGTAAATGGAGGTATTAAGACTGATGCAACAAACTCAGTGACTTATAATCCCCTACTTGATTGTTCTAAAACCTCTGTGGAAAATCATGAGGATCATTCTGGTAAAACACCAGGAGAAATAGAGATAGCCAGAGGAGAACATTGTACACAAATTCACAATGCAAATCATCATGCAGAGCCAAAGACAAATGCTGCAAATAAATGTAAAGATGATTTTAATCGAACACAAACAGACAATGAGAACCATGAGGCTGCAAAAACAATACTCACGTCTTTGTTTGTAAATGATATCACAATGTGTTGCAACTCATATACTGATTGCCAAAAAGCATCCAGTTTGATTTCAGATTCAAGCACAGAACAGCAACAGACCAGTGAACAGCAACAGACCACAGAACAGCAACAGACCAGTGAACAAGAGGAGCATGGAGGTTCTTTACACTTGCAAGTATCCTCTTTTGAAGAATCTGATTCAACTCTCACTTCCTCAGTGAAAACTGTCTTTAGTCATGCAACAGTGAGAGAAATCCCAGGTCCAATTCAGGACCATCAGAACATGACAGAAAGCCCAGGTCTAATTCAGGACCATCAGAATGTGACAGAAAGCCCAGGTCTGATTCAGGACCATCAGAACATGACAGAAAGCCCAGGTCTAATTCAGGACCATCAGAACATGACAGAAAGCTCAGGTCTAATTCAGGACCATCAGAACATGACAGAAAGCCCAGGTCTAATTCAGGACCATCAGAACATGACAGAAAGCCCAGGTCTAATTTCAGAACATGACAGAAACCAGGTCATCAGGATCACAGAATGACAGAAAGCAGGTCCAGGTCTGACAGAAAGATTCAGGATCATCAGAACGTGACAGAAAGCCCAGGTCTGATTCAGGACCATCAGAACATGACAGAAAGCCCAGGTCTAATTCAGGACCATCAGAACATGACAGAAAGCTCAGGTCTAATTCAGGACCATCAGAACATGACAGAAAGCTCAGGTCTTATCCAGGACAAAGATGATGTAGAGGAATCACAGTCAGGACTTCCTGATTTCTCTCGTCTTATCTGTCGTCAGAATAAAAATGAGTCTCTTGACATTCAAGATATTATTCAATCAGCCGTTGATTCCCATCCCCAGGCTTCTGTTATCACCCTTGTTCATCACCAAGGAGAGGACATGGAACCTGAGACAATTCACTTCAAGAAGAGTTTCAAAAGTGACGCTGTGATACCAACTGCGCAATCGTTGGGGATAATATCACCGTATAAAAAACCTGAGTATTGCGGGAAGAAAATTCATCAGTGTGGTGAATGTGGTGCTAGGTATGCCTCTGAGGACCTTCTGGCCAGACATATAAAAAAGCAGCATGAAAAAGCCAAGAAGTTACTGTGTGAAATCTGTGGATGCACCCTCTCTACCAAGTCAAGTCTGAATCAGCATTTTCAGAAGAAGCATGCAGAAATCACCACTTCCTTGCAATGTGAGTTTTGTTCATACACCACCAACTTTCCCCGCAGGATGGAGAACCATCACGCCACTCATGTTTCTGAGATTCGGTGCAAGGTTTGCAACTGTAGGTTCATCTCAGACAGTAAGCTCCAGCAGCATTACAACTCCCCATCCCACAAGCTACATGTCAACCCCCTCACCTGTGACGTGTGTGGGTACAGGACAAACAAGACTAATAACCTGAGAGTGCATAAGAGGAAGCACAGTGGTGAACGTCCATACACCTGCAAGTATTGTGCCTATGCCAGTGCTGATCCTACCACGCTTAAGGTGAGCATTAGTTCTGTTTTGTATTTACATTTATGAAATGTCATAAGAGGTTCAGTGGTTAAGGAGTTGTGAAAGGTACCATTTTCACAAGTGCTGCATTGTGTCTTTGGCAAGATACTTTACTTACTCCTGTCCACTCAGCTGAGTACAGTGCTGGAGAGTGAACCTGGGGTGAACTGGTGTTGTATCCAGGGGGAAGTGGGGGTCATCTGCTCTCATCTACTTACACCAAGGGAACCATGGAAAAGAACCAACCTGATGGTCTTCATGACTTGAGTATGGATTAACTATACTTTGATCAGTTTCAATTTTAACTAGCACAAGAATTTATGAATGGTCTCAATGATTTAGCTTTATAAACTTTTAAAGTTTATATATAATTTTTTTAATAAAAGCTAAAACATTCCAGAACAAATGAGCTATCTAGGAAGGAAAGCTTTTTATGTTGAATTCATAATTAAAATGATCAAAATTTATTGGCCTTCTAAAGGTATATTTATCTGCTTCAAGTTTTAGAATCCTAACAATTTTGAGGTAACATATTAGGGTGGTTTAAACATGTATTCTGCAAAAATGCAAGTGTATGCTTATCAGTGTAAACATTTTGAATAGATGTAAGTTAACTTTATCTTTGGCCTTAATTTTAATGAGGAAATGTTTATGGTATTGAGTATGCGGGGGCACCTTCAATATCTGAGATTTCTAGAATTGTTCCTCATCTACAGGGCAGCTTCTGAAAAGAATGAGATATGATGAAATCCTTTATGGACCAAGATTCACTTCCTTCTCTTGCTTTGTTGCGCTCTTTTATTTCAGGTGAGAATGACCGGCTATCAAACTTTATCTGTGACGGTCATACAATCTGTTTTGTCTTGTTTCACAGAGGCATGTGATGGCCAAACATTCCAAGATCAGGCCTTTCCAGTGTAATGTGTGTGCCTTCTCCAGTATCAACAAGACAAGCCTTACAATTCATCAAGGCAAGCACGCAGGTCAACGACCTTTTAAATGTCCTGAGTGTAATTATGCTGCCAGACGTATGAGCACCCTCAACATTCACCGCAGGTCACACCGCAAGGTAAAGTATTATCCCCTCAGGGCATGTATTTGGTCCTGTTCCTGAATGCCATGTTGTGTGCACTACCAATCAACTCTAGAAAGTTAAAGAATTAGTTTAGTGGTCATGCATGTCCATCTTATATAAAAGAAGACTTCAAAAGAAACAAATGATGAAGGAAGCGTTCAAAATTCTTATTCCGTTAAGGAGATATTCAAGATTAAAGCTGTCCTATCTGTGTAGAAATGACTTGTGTAGTAAGTGTACTATGGAAAGTTGGTGTCTTTACCCTCACATTCATACCAATTGTTAATGGGTTTTAAAGAAAGTTAATCTAATTTTTTACTGTTTAAATTACTTTTCCTCTAACTTTCTTTAGGTGGCATATTAAAATAACCTTCCTATATTCAGTTTTACTGTGTTTTTTTTGACATATCCCATGGTTTTTAAGCCACAAAATCACAGGACAAAATATGATGAAATACATTAATAATTTGAGGAATCTGAAGCTATGACATTACAACTAGTCTTATTTTAGTCTTTTCTACACAAATGATACCAAACTTTAAACAACTGATGTAGCAGATGTACTTCCATAAAGTGTACTGCATCATTTTGTAATTTGTCACCAATTTTCATTATCCTAGCTGTAGTTACCAGCTAGGAGGGGGTACATTCTCCCACTTCAAAGAAATTAACATACATGACCTATACATGACTTCAGAAAAACTGTTTGCCTTCAAATGCTTGGATTTAGCATGGACATCTTGCTTAATTGTTAACCTATGTTGGGAGTGGGAGGGGGGATATAGTGCTTCACCTGACCTCCTTTTGTCACCAGTGCCTTAAATATGCCTCCTCCACCAGGCATCTTAACCTCTTTCATCATTACCAGTTACTATCTGCTGCAATCTCAGATTCTACGAGCTGCATTTGAATGTAATAACTTTTATTCCGGTCATTCAGTGGACTTACTGTAGCAGTATTTTTGGTTTGGCAGATACAGCAGTAATGATGTAAAGCTAAAATCTTGGACAAAATTAGTTGTCACATTTTTAAGCCCCTTTTACCCCCCCTCCCCCTCCCCCGCCTCAATGAAGAGGATCATCCCAGGATGCTCTCGTTTGAAGCAACATTGAAATGGGGTACAAGGGGAAAAGTGTGTCAACAATTTTGTCCAAGATTGTAGGGATGTACCAAAAATCAAATTAAAAGAAGTCCCAATGTGCAGCATTGCAAATGCATAGCATATATCCATCTGCCTGGGGGCCCACCTGAGGTTATGGATTAAAGCCCTGAAAGTTTCAAAGAGTCTGGATTTTGATACCAAAAATGGTTTTAAATGATGGGAAGTTTTTTAATGAAGATACTGAATCAGCAGTTATTTAAGTTTAAAATGATAAAAAGAAGATTTTTCATTTCAACATTTAATTTCTAAGTCTCAGTGCTTTTGGATAGAACCGCAGTACTATGCCTCCTCAGTTTGATGATTCAATAAAATGGTGAAACTTCATCTTAAAATCTGTTGAATAAATTTGTGTAATAAAGATCCAGAAACACATTTGACATCCCTGATATTACTAGCAATTAAAACGTTTTGTCTGGCATGAAAGTAAAATAATGTAATGAAGTCTCTTGCCTCAACAGAACTGGTAATGAAGATTCCTTGTATGAATAGCAATCTAGTGAGCTGGGCGGGTGAATGGGGCTGGGCGGGTGAGTGGGGCTGGGCAGGTGAGTGGGGCTGGGCGGGTGAGTGGGGCTGGGCGGGTGAGTGGGGCTGGGCGGGTGAGTGGGGCTGGGCGGGTGAATGGGGCTGGGCGGGTGTGGGGCTGGGCGGGTGAGTGGGGTGGGACCGGGTGAGTGGGGCTGGGTGGTGAGTGGGGCTGGACGGGTGAGTGGGGTGGCGCCTGTCACCACGAGTGGGTGTCGCGACCACGAGTGGGTGTCGCGACCAAGAGTGGGTGTCGTGACCATGAGTGGGTGTCGCGACCACGAGTGGGTGTTTCTTGTATGAATAGCAATCTAGTGAGCTGGGCTGGGCGGGTGAGTGGGGCTGGGCGGGTGAGTGGGGCTGGGCGGGTGAGTGGGGCTGGGCGGGTGAGTGGAGCTAGGCGGGTGAGTGGGGCTGGGCGGGTGAGTGGGGCTGGGCGGGTGAGCCCCTGTCACGACCACGAGTGAGTGTCTCGTGGTCGCGACCACGAGTGGGTGTCGGGACCACAAATGGGTGTCGCGACCACCAGTAGGTGTCGGGACCACGAGTGGGTGTCGGGACCACGAGTGGGTGTCGGGACCACGAGTGGGTGTCGCGACCACGAGTGGGTGTCGGGACCACGAGTGGGTGTCGCGACCACGAGTGGGTGTCGGGACCACGAGTGGGTGTCGGGACCACGAGTGGGTGTCGGGACCACCAGTGGGTGTCGGGACCACGAGTGGGTGTCGGGACCACCAGTGGGTGTCGGGACCACGAGTGGGTGTCGCGACCACCAGTGGGTGTCGCGACCACCAGTGGGTGTCGGGACCACGAGTGGGTGTCGCGACCACCAGTGGGTGTCGCGACCACCAGTGGGTGTCGCGACCACCAGTGGGTGTCGCGACCACCAGTGGGTGTCGCGACCACCAGTGGGTGTCGCGACCACCAGTGGGTGTCGCGACCACCAGTGGGTGTCGCGACCACCAGTGGGTGTCGGACCACCAGTGGGTGTCGCGACCACCAGTGGGTGTCGCGACCACCAGTGGGTGTCGCGACCACCAGTGGGTGTCGCGACCACCAGTGGGTGTCGCGACCACCAGTGGGTGTCGCGACCACCAGTGGGTGTCGCGACCACCAGTGGGTGTCGCGACCACCAGTGGGTGTCGCGACCACCAGTGGGTGTCGCGACCACCAGTGGGTGTCGCGACCACCAGTGGGTGTCGCGACCACCAGTGGGTATCGCGACCACCAGTGGTCACGACTTAAAATGTAGATTGATGGGACAGAGAGTGAAGGTCTGAGGTTATGAGCAGGAAGGTTTTGTGAATTGAGTGGGAAGGCAACCTGATAGATGGATGGAGAGGGTAGGTGAGTGCAGATGGGGGAAGATGGAAGATAATAGGTACACAGGGGTGAAGGATAGTGGGTGGGTTGGATGAGGACTGATTGATGGGTAGACAGGTTTCTAGGCAAGGATGTAAGTAATTGGGTGGCATATAATTGGGCATGATGATTAGGAGAATATTTTTTTTGTAAAAGATGGAAGATCAAGTGGAAACTGCATTCTTCAGATCAATGGCAAGTGAAAAGTGCTGGGAGGTGGAGGGGTATTGGTTGTTAGTAATATGTGCTCAAGGTATACAGCTACAAAGCAAGTTGTATCATTTTGTGGTGCCTTTTCTTTCAATATTCTACATATTTTTGTTTTGTACTCTCTTTAGTTGGAATTTGCCTTTTTATCTACAGAAATCCTCAAAGCAACCAGAAGTTCTTAAATTTCTACACGATGAGTTAACCTCTCTGCAGACTGTCATTCTTTCACCCAGTGGCCAGCCAATCACAGCTTCACCCTCCCATACACCAGAAGACAAGGTCTCAGACACTCAAGGAAATGGAGGCTCTGAATAATTGGTGTAATTCAGACCTAAAAGATGATTCTGTATATTTGGAAACCTAACACAGTGGAATATTTAAAGTCAATAGAGATCTGCAAGTTTAAGGTAGAAGAATTTAATTAATGTGTCTCAAATAAGTCTGCATCCAGAGACATGAGGTGACTAGTCTGCATCTAGAGACATGAGGTGACTTAGTCTGCATCCAGAGACATGAGGTGACTAGTCTGCATCCAGAGACATAAGGTGACTAGTCTGCATCCAGAGACTTGAGGTGATTAGTCTGCATCCAGAGACATGAGGTGACTAGTCTGCATCCAGAGACATGAGGTGACTAGTCTGCATCCACAGACATGAGGTGATTAGTCTGCATCCAGAGACATGAGGTGACTAGTCTGCATCCAGAGACATGAGGTGACTAGTCTGCATCCAGAGACATGAGGTGACTAGTCTGCATCCAGAGACATGAGGTGACTAGTCTGCATCCAGAGACATCCAGAGACATGAAGTGACTAGTCTGCATCCAGAGACATGAGGTGACTAGTCTGCATCCAGAGACATGAGGTGACTAGTCTGCATCCAGAGACATGAGGTGACTAGTCTGCATCCAGAGACATGAGGTGACTAGTCTGCATCCAGAGACATGAGGTGACTAGTCTGCATCCAGAGACATGAGGTGACTAGTCTGCATCCAGAGACATGAGGTGACTAGTCTGCATCCAGAGACATGGGGTGACTAGTCTGCATCCAGAGACATGAGGTGACTAGTTTGCATCCAGAGGTGAGGTGACTAGTCTGCATCCAGAGACATGAGGTGACTAGTCTGCATCCAGAGACATGAGGTGACTAGTCTGCATCCAGAGACATGAGGTGACTAGTCTGCATCCAGAGACATGAGGTGACTAGTCTGCATCCAGAGACATGAGGTGACTAGTCTGCATCCAGAGACATGAGGTGACTAGTCTGCATCCAGAGACATGAGGTGACTAGTCTGCATCCAGAGACATGAGGTGACTAGTCTGCATCCAGAGACATGAGGTGACTAGTCTGCATCCAGAGACATGAGGTGACTAGTCTGCATCCAGAGACATGAGGTGACTAGTCTGCATCCAGAGACATGAGGTGACTAGTCTGCATCCAGAGACATGAGGTGACTAGTCTGCATCCAGAGACATGAGGTGACTAGTCTGCATCCAGGTGACTAGTCTGCATCCAGAGATATGAGGTGACTAGTCTGCATCCAGAGACATGGGGTGACTAGTCTGCATCCAGAGACATAGTCTGCATCCAGAGACATGAGGTGACTAGTCTGCATCCAGAGACATGAGGTGACTAGTCTGCATCCAGAGACATGACAGGTGACTAGTCTGCATCCAGAGACATGAGGTGACTAGTCTGCATCCAGAGACATGAGGTGACTAGTCTGCATCCAGAGACATGAGGTCTAGTCTGCATCCAGAGACATGAGGTGACTAGTCTGCATCCAGAGACATGAGGTGACTAGTCTGCATCCAGAGACATGAGGTGACTAGTCTGCATCCAGAGATGAGGTGACTAGTCTGCATCCAGAGACTAGTCTGCATCCAGAGACAGTGAGGTGACTAGTCTGCATCCAGAGACATGAGGTGACTAGTCTGCATCCAGAGACATGAGGTGACTAGTCTGCATCCAGAGACATGAGGTGACTAGTCTGCATCCAGAGACATGAGGTGACTAGTCTGCATCCAGAGACATGAGGTGACTTGTCTGCATCCAGAGACATGAGGTGACTAGTCTGCATCCAGAGACTTGAGGTGATTAGTCTGCATCCAGAGACATGAGGTGACTAGTCTGCATCCAGAGACATGAGGTGACTAGTCTGCATCCAGAGACATGAGGTGACTAGTCTGCATCCAGAGACATGAGGTGACTAGTCTGCATCCAGAGACATAAGGTGACTAGTCTGCATCCAGAGACATGAGGTGACTTGTCTGCATCCAGAAACATGAGGTGACTAGTCTGCATCCAGAGACATGAGATGACTAGTCTGCATCCAGAGACATGAGGTGACTAGTCTGCATCCAGAGACATTTACAGTTGTGACACTTTTTTTAAAAACTTAATGTGAATGGATCAAGAATCATTGAACTAATACACTCATTAACATTCGACAGTATGAAATATGAGTTATTTAATTGTATTGGTTTTTAATTTAAGGAAGACAACAAATATGATGAAGCTGAGAAAATGCATCTATTATGAAGACTGTTTTCAAATTATTGTGCATTCAGAATATTAATGGTGTATTCATCTTGTTATTAACATTGATGGTTGTTATCAACCAGAGATACTGTGTTATTATGCTCACTGATATGCAGTGAAGGAAACATAGGGGTTAGTGAAAGTCCAGGCTTGTGCAAAAACTGATCACCATCTTGAGCAATTCATGGGATTATTGTCTTTGGCAAATTTGCATAAAGGAGCTGGCAGCAGAAGTGTGAGACCATTAGTTTTTACCAATTTATGTAGATTTTAAGCAATAGAAGTCACATCACATGGTCTGTTTTTTTTACTGTTGTTGGATACAGAACATTAAAGAATGAAAAACATTTACAAATTTGGAGTACTTGGGTTGGGTAGTGTTGATTAGATTGATCATGAGACTCCTTGAATGCTGCGTGTGATTGGATGGCATACAATATTATTAAAAACACCTTTCACTTGGCACAAAATAGCAATGATACAAAAGTGTATTGGAAGTTAATATTTCATGTATCTTTTATTTTTGGTTCCGATGCTATCAGCATCAGACACCTATCCAGTCCACTTGTCATGCATGTGTATGTATGTGGGTGTATAAAACGATACATTGGATTCATGTCATATGTGGTACACAGACAGCCCATGGTCCATAGATGTATCCTATGATTTTTGGTGATAATGTTATGCATATTAATCAGTGGGCAGGCATAATGTTAGAAATGCTCATATTTCAACAACCGTGATGGAAAATAATGTAGGGTTATGTTCCTAACAAAATGGGATAGGTCATGTAAAGGTCAGAGGTCAAATAGTTTAATTAAAATGGTAAATTTTGGTCGGTCGCATATTATGGTAAAAACGTAAGTGCAATCGGGTTGTTACGTGGGTTGATGAAGAATAATGTAAAGTTGTGTCTCAGGAATGATGTGACATGTCTGTTTGCATCATACTTACATGTTATTTGTCAGTAATTTTAGTACATGCTTATGTAGACAACAGGCTCTATTACTAATATGCATACATTTCATGTAGGTGGGGCATTATGTAAAAATTTCAGAGGTAAATGTGCAACCGTATGCATTCTTTGCATCATAATTTCAATGTTCACTTGATTGATATGCATGGCGGGCATGGCTTATGAATGTTATTAAGCATATTTTATGATATGCAGTGCCAGTTCGTATAAAACTTGAAAATCTACTAACAATTAAAAGATGCATCGGAACCACTAAATGTTTTAGTTTTCTTGTTAGCTTTTGTCTGAGAGCGAAATGAAGTCAGACATTCAGGGGCACAAGAGGAGAAAAGGGTGGGTTAACAGGAGGGGATGAAGGGTGGGCCAACAGGAGGGGATGAAGGGTGGGTCAACAGGAGGGGATGAAGGGTGGGTCAACAGGAGGGGATGAAGGGTGGGTCAACAGGAGGGGACGAAAGGGTGGGTCAACAGGAGGGGACGAAGGGTGGGTCTACAGGAGGGACGAAGGGTGGGTCTACAGGAGGGGACGAAGAGTGGGTCAACAGGAGGGGACGAATGGTGGGTCAACAGGAGGGGATGAAGGGTGGGTCAACAGGAGGGGACGAAGAGTGGGTCAACAGGAGGGGACGAATGGTGGGTCAACAGGAGGGGACGAAGAGTGGGTCAACAGGAGGGGATGAAGGGTGGGTCAACAGGAGGGGGTGAAGGGTGGGTCTACAGGAGGGGATGAAGGGTGGGTCAACAGGAGGGGACGAAGGGTGGGTCTACAGGAGGGGACGAAGGGTGGGTCTACAGGAGGGGACGAAGAGTGGGTCAACAGGAGGGGACGAAGGGTGGGTCTACAGGAGGGGACGAAGGGTGGGTCTACAGGAGGGGACGAAGAGTGGGTCAACAGGAGGGGATGAAGGGTGGGTCAACAGGAGGGGATGAAGGGTGGGTCAACAGGAGGGGACGAAGGGTGGGTCTACAGGAGGGGACGAAGGGTGGGTCTACAGGAGGGGACGAAGAGTGGGTCAACAGGAGGGGACGAATGGTGGGTCAACAGGGGATGAAGGGTGGGTCAACAGGAGGGGACGAAGAGTGGGTCAACAGGAGGGGACGAATGGTGGGTCAACAGGAGGGGACGAAGAGTGGGTCAACAGGAGGGGACGAATGGTGGGTCAACAGGAGGGGACGAAGGGTGGGTCAACAGGAGGGGACGAAGGGTGGGTCAACAGGAGGGGACGAAGAGTGGGTCAACAGGAGGGGGGACGAAGGGTGGGTCAACAGGAGGGGACGAAGGGTGGGTCAACAGGAGGGGACGAATGGTGGGTCAACAGGAGGGACGAAGAGTGGGTCAACAGGAGGGGACGAAGAGTGGGTCAACAGGAGGGGACGAATGGTGGGTCAACAGGAGGGGACGAAGAGTGGGTCAACAGGAGGGGACGAATGGTGGGTCAACAGGAGGGACGAAGGGTGGGTCAACAGGAGGGGATGAAGGGTGGGTCAACAGGAGGGGACGAAGAGTGGGTCAACAGGAGGGGACGAAGGGTGGGTCAACAGGAGGGGACGAAGGGTGGGTCAACAGGAGGGGACGAATGGTGAGTCAACAGGAGGGGACGAAGGGTGGGTCAACAGGAGGGGACGAATGGTGGGTCAACAGGAGGGGGACGAAGGGTGGGTCAACAGGAGGGGACGAAGGGTGGGTCTACAGGAGGGACGAAGGGTGGGTCAACAGGAGGGGACGAATGGTGGGTCAACAGGAGGGGATGAAGGGTGGGTCAACAGGAGGGGACGAAGAGTGGGTCAACAGGAGGGGGACGAATGGTGGGTCAAGAGGAGAGATGGGTGGGTCAACAGGAGAGATGGGTGGGTCAACAGGAAAGTATAAAGGGTGGGTCAACAGGAGAGGACAACAGGAGGGAATGAACAGGTGGGTCAACGGGATGAAGGGTGGGTCAACAGGTGTGAAGGGTGGGTTAACAGGAGGGGACGAAAGGTGGGTCAACAGGAGGGGACGAAGGGTGGGTCAACAGGAGGGGATGAAGGGTGGGTCAACAGGAGGGGACGAATGGTGGGTCAACAGGAGGATGAAGGGTGGGTCAACAGGAGGGGATGAAGGGTGGGTCAACAGGAGGGGATGAAGGGTGGGTCAACAGGAGGGGATGAAGGGTGGGTCAACAGGAGGGGACGAATGGTGGGTCAACAGGAGGGGACGAATGGTGGGTCAACAGGAGGGGACGAAGGGTGGGTCAACAGGAGGGGATGAAGGGTGGGTCAACAGGAGGGACGAATGGTGGGTCAACAGGAGGGGATGAAGGGTGGGTCAACAGGAGGGGATGAAGGGTGGGTCAACAGGAGGGGATGAAGGGTGGGTCAACAGGAGGGGACGAATGGTGGGTCAACAGGAGGGACGAAGGGTGGGTCAACAGGAGGGGATGAAGGGTGGGTCAACAGGAGGGGATGAAGGGTGGGTCAACAGGAGGGGACGAATGGTGGGTCAACAGGAGGGGACGAAGGGTGGGTCAAGAGGAGGATGAAGGGTGGGTCTACAGGAGGGGACGAAGGGTGGGTCTACAGGAGGGGACGAAGAGTGGGTCAACAGGAGGGGACGAATGGTGGGTCAACAGGAGGGGATGAAGGGTGGGTCAACAGGAGGGGACGAAGGGTGGGTCAACAGGAGGGGACGAAGAGTGGGTCAAGAGGGGACAAATGGTGGGTCAAGAGGAGAGATGGGTGGGTCAACAGGAGGAGAGATGGGTGGGTCAACAGGAAAGTATAAAGGGTGGGTCAACAGGAGAGGACAACAGGAGGGAATGAACAGGTGGGTCAACGGGATGAAGGGTGGGTCAACAGGTGACGAAGGGTGGGTTAACAGGAGGGGACAGGTGACGAAAAGGTGGGTCAACAGAAGGGGGTGAAGGGTGGGTCAACAGGAGGGTAGGAAAGGTGGGTCAACAGGAGGGCGAAAGGTGGGTCTACAGGAAAGGGCAAAGGGTGGGTCAATAGCAGAGAAGGGTGGGTCAATAGCAGAGAAGGGTGGGTCAACAGCAGAGAAGGGTGGGTCAACAGCAGGGGATAATGGGTGGGTCAACACGAGGGGACAAAGGGTGGGTCAAAGGGTAGATCAACAGGGGGGAACAAAGGGTGGGTCAACAGGAGGGGACGAACGGTGGGTCAACAGGAGGGGAGGAACGGTGGGTCAACAGGAGAGAAGGGTATGTCAACAGAAGAAAAGGGTGGGTCAACAAAAGGGGACGAAGATTGGGTCGACAATGGGTGGGTCAACAGGAGGGGACGAATGGTGGGTCAACAGGAGAGAAGAGTGGGTCAACAGGAGATGAATGGTGGGTCAACAGGAGGAGATGAATGGTGGGTCAACAGGAGATGAATGGTGGGTCAACAAGAGGGGACGAAGGGTGGGTCAAAACCATGGGACAGGACGAAAGAGGGTCGACACCATGGGATGGGGAAAATCTAGGTTCTAGGGACACAAGCAATTATTTGTATTTAAAATGTATGGTTTCACTGCTGTATATGTCATGTCTTTAAGATAATGGAAATTAAATTCTCATATTTATATAAAACACTGGTCAAGTGTTTCTGGTGATCTATCTCAGCAAGTCATTCACACAAATGTTTATATTATCACTACTAGAGTATACTATTTCAGGTTCTTGAATTTTGGGCATTTATCATGACATTGTGAATAAAAAAAGATATCGACATCTCTAAAAGAAATGTTCATCTGTGCATGTATTCTTTCTCGTTAACACAACTTTATATTATCACCTTTAACGGAAAATTGCTTTGGGACACTTGACGTCGAGGAGGCACAAGTTAAACCCATATCAAGTAAATTATGCTCAAATTGGTGAGGTAGACAAAATCTCTACCTTTAACCCTGTCACACATGTCAAACCATTTACCCAGATTTTTGGATCCTACATGTCATGCTATTATGATGTAAATGATGCATATGATCTAGGCATGAGGGTCATTTAGGTGAAAAGAAGAGAACAATATCTCATCTCCATATACGGGTGATGAAAACCATAAGGTTAGGTGGTTCTGATACCTTGTTTTTAAAACACGAAAAATAGAAAGCAAAACTGAAATCACTTTCAACAAGTCTAAAAGTGGACATATTTATAATGTAATTAAGATATAGATTCTAGGAAATAGGTCTACAAGTCAACATAAAAATCACTCCATAGAGAATGCTTCAGATCAGCATTACATAGAGAATGCTTTAGGTCAGCATGGTTTGCATTACATAGATAATGCTTCAGATCAGCATGGTCTGCATTACATAGATAATGCTTCAGATCAGCATTACATAGAGAATGCTTCAGATCAGCATGGTCTGCATTACATAGATAATGCTTCAGGTCAGCATTACATAGAGAATGCTTCAGGTCTGCATTACATAGAGAATGCTTTAGATCAGCATGGTCTGCATTACATAGATAATGCTTCAGATCAGCATTACATAGATAATGCTTCAGATCAGCATGGTCTGCATTACATAGATAATGCTTCAGGTCAGCATTACACAGATGTTTCAGGTCAGCATTACATAGATAATGCTTTAGGTCAGTATTACATAGAGAATGCTTCAGGTCAGCATTACATAGATAATGCTTCAGATCAGCATTATATAGATAATGCTTCAGATCAGCATTACATAGATAATGCTTCAGGTCAGCATTACATAGAAAATGCTTTATTTTAGGTCAGCATTACATATATGTTTCAGATCAGCATTACATAGATAATGCTTTAGATCAGCATTACATAGAGAATGCTTCAGATCTGCATTACATAGAGAATGCTTCCTGTCAGCATTACATAGATAATGCTTCAGATCAGCATTACATAAAGAATGCTTCAGGTTAGCATGGTCTGCATTACATAGATAATGCTTCAGATCAGCATGGTCTGCATAACATAGATAATGCTTCAGGTCAGCATTACATAGAGAATGCTTCAGGTCTGCATTACATAGAGAATGCTTCAGGTCAGCATTACATAGATAATGCTTTAGATCAGCATGGTCTCCATTACATAAAGAATGCTTCAGATCAGCATGGTCTGCATTACAAAGAGAATGCTTCAGATCAGCATGGTCTGCATTACATAGAGAATGCTTCAGATCAGCATTACATAGAGAATGCTTCAGATCAGCATGGTCTGCATTACATAGAGAATGCTTCAGATCAGCATGGTCTGCATTACATAGAGAATGCTTCAGATCAGCATTACATAGAGAATGCTTCAGATCAGCATGGTCTGCATTACATAGAGAATGCTTCAGATCAGCATGGTCTGCATTACATAGATAATGCTTCAGATCAGCATGGTCTGCATTACATAGAGAATGCTTCAGGTCAGCATTACATAGAGAATGCTTCAGGTCAGCATTTCATAGAGAATGCTTCAGATCAGCATTACATAGATAATGCTTCAGATCAGCATTACATAGATAGTGCTTCAGATCAGCATTACATAGAGAATGCTTCAGATCAGCATTACATAGAGAATGCTTCAGGTCAGCATTACATAAATAATGCTTCAGATCAGCATGGTCTGCATTACCTTTCACTAAGATAAATTTGTAAGACGCTGCACTAAAATATTTCCTTAATGAATGCAAGATTTAAATTCTAGTTTCTATGAAAAATGGACAATTGGCCAAGTCTGCTATGACTCCGCATCAAGTCTGCTATGACTTCGCATCAAGTCTGCTATGACTTCGCATCAAGTCTGCTATGACTTCGCATCAAGTCTGCTATGACTTCGCATCAAGTCTGCTATGACTTCGCATCAAGTCTGCTATGACTTCGCATCAAGTCTGCTATGACTTCGCATCAAGTCTGCTATGACTTCGCATCAAGTCTGCTATGACTTCGCATCAAGTCTGCTATGACTTCGCATCAAGTCTGCTACGACTTCACATCAAGTCTGCTACGACTTCACAACAAATCGTTTTGAAATGTTTGAAGGTCTCCGTTTACATTTAATCCTTTTAAAAAAGTTAAGTTTAATTTAGCTTATGCCAATAGTTTTAGTTGGAAACTAAATTTTAATTGGAAACTAATTATTTTGAACTTGAAATAAAGCAAAACACACCAGGTCAATTCAATTTATCACCTGCTAGACTTGGCTTTGAAACAGAACTCCTAATCATACTTGTGACTGAATTGTTTTGGTTTTTTAGTTGCAAGTAGCATGCACCCGGCTTAACATTCATAATGTACGATGTCCGCAATCAACTTACACCAATGGGAGCACAGAGATCTGGGAGACTGGCTTGCGCTATCTTTGAGAAAAAATGGCTTACAAGATCATCTGGAATTTTCCAGTTTTCTGACTTACCAGACAAAAGGGAAGCAGAAAATGATTTATTTTGGGTAAAAATTATAATTTAAAAAATATTTCTTATCTTTGTTTGATGAGGGCTTAACGGCACCATGACAGCGAGGGTCAAAGTGTGTCTGAGAGGTTAGATCATTCTAGAGGTAGGAAGAAAAGAAAATGGGAGAAGTCTAAGAGATCTTTTAGCTGTTATGAGTAAGTAACTTGAGTCACATTTTCTCCAAAAAAAATTGTATGCCATTCAAAATTACATTTTAAAAGAATCCCTGTATGGTAATGTGTATTGCAACTCCTGGGAATGAGCACATTTTACAACAAATTTCATGGTTAATTTAAACATTTTTTGAAATATAAAATTTTGAACTAAATGCATCTTTTATTTATACTTACTAATGGTAAATAAGCTCTATAGATGCAATGATTACCAACGAATCACAATTACAAAATTGTATGTATAACAGAGCTCGTAGCATCTACACCTTGAAATGTACATAGGAACAGGAAACACTCGCACGAGTTGTGGATAACAACTTCTGCCAATGATGTCATATGCACTGATTCCAAAATCTGTCTTTTGTAACTTCCAGGTTTGGCTTTTGCTGGATGTTTGAACTTCAATGTGGGTTTTGGATATATTGACACATTATATATTTACACATTTTTCAAGGGAAAAGTTGTATTTTTGACTATCAAAGTATTTAAAGCAAAAAGTCATTTGGCTTCTGTCATTACCACTTTAACGGAACACAATCTTTTTAATTCTTCACCCCTTTTGTTTCTAATTTAAGATGAACATGCAAGACAAAAAAACAATCTATGACAAATACGTCTTTTGCTGATTTTTATTACATCTGTCTGCTTCAACGTTTCAGAATGTACACAACAGGGAAATAGCAACTCCTACTAGGAGGGCCATCTTTCCTAGCGGAATCTCTTCAGAGAGAGGGTTTGTCTGCGCTTCCAGGCAGCACGTCTTGAACCACCAGTGGTCATGGTGTAGTGATGTCCCTTGCCAAGGCCACGACTCTTCTTTCCTGCGGAGAGATCATACATCAAATCATGATAATAATTAGTGTCATGTATCAATCGGTTATTACTTAGACATTTGAAAAACAACTGTAAATACAAGGAACACCAGTATCTCTCAATAAATCTACTTTGCTAATAAGCAATAATGAAAAGTTTTTTCCCTTCAAATGTTCTAAAAAAAAACACTCGTCTTGCTTGCAATAGTCAATCCTGCTTAAACCTAACCATCTGTTCATTACCGACAATCATGGGTATTTAAAAACTATATAGCTAACTCAGTTTCAGTACTTAAAGAGATGTGATGAATCAATGTTTTTGTTTTTAATTGCATGGAACAAAGATGCTGCTGCAGGAGAGCTCACAATCTTCATGGAATTCTTTGTTGCAGCCAATGAGGTTGTCTTAAGGATTCAAAACAATCGCTTTCAGGGATCCCAATCCCAGAAATTATGACAGTAAAAAGACGTCATATCAACAGTTGAATTGCAACACACACAGTGCTCTAAGCAACAACTTGAGCTTAATCAGCTGCTACACACAAGGGATATAGCAAAAATGTTTTCACCAATATTGGTTAAAATTTTGCCATCCTGAATAAATTATGTAAATTTTATGTCAACCTGTGACATCGGAAAGAGAACAGATTTTTTCTTCATGTAAACAATCTTTGAATACCACCAAGAGGTTTCAATTCTCCAACATACACTCAATAAAACAGTTTTCAGGACAGAAATTTAAAGATTATCATTAAAGAGTTTGAACTGTTTTCGCTTATTAACTTTTGCATACATTAAAAATTTGAAAACTTCAAGTACTTTTGTCATAATTTATCTGTTCAGAAATTGAAGGTCATCCTGATGAATATCTTATCTCTATCCATCCATCCATGAAAAAATAACATCTACAAAATTACTTGTTTGTTACGGATTACAATATAACATTTGGAGTTAAGTGCAAATTTTCAAGTTCAACAAATTACATACAAAAAGGTGATGTTTCAATAACAAACCTGCAGATGTGAGTCCACGCAACTCTCTGTGCTTCATCACTGGCTTTGTTATCCATTGCAGATCTGGATCTCGGCGGATTGCTTTGTGGAATGGCTCCACCAATATCACCTCATAGTATTTGTATGTGGAATCTTGACCCACCCAGTAGCTGTTCATCACTCTGAGACCACCACAGCGCCTTCCAACTCGTTCCTAATTAAACAATTCGATATAAGTATAAGTGAACATTAAGTGTCTTGCTTTCAATGAAACTACGGTTGTGCATTTACGCATAAACAAAATGCAGTTTGAATGTTTAAGTATAATTCTTTAAATGTTGAAACATTTGCCCTTACCACGCTAGAGCTATGAACTATGGCTGAACGTTCAGTCGTTAATCGCTAAATGATCACATGTGACATAAACGTTTACAAAAATGCTACTTGCTATTAATTGTTTTTGTTGTTCAGCCTTGCCATTGAAAATCAGTACATTCAACATTCAAACAAGACCCACAACATTCCAATCACTGATTACAATAATCCGTGTACATGCAAGTAATCACTTATAAATGGGGAAATTCTTGCTTTGATTTTGCCAAAGTTTGTAATATGCATTGTGAATGTACAATAAACAGTACAACAGTGTAACAATAACATTAGCTTCAATCTCTCGTGATCACGTTTTACAAGCTGTAACACTTGGCACAAAAATACACTGTCAAAACAGTTACAATTGTTGTGCTTACTAAACACGAATGTAAATGTTACCTCATAAGTCCAATTAATTGTGCAAAAATAAAAAATTGTTACAAAATAAATGGCAAAAAAGGTTTAACAGAGCAGAGTTTGCAACGCTCTTGCAGAGGATAGGTATAAATTTGATTTGCAGGTGATGGTGCAGTTTAGACATTTTATACGCAAGGACTACTTATGTATGATGAACAGTGAGAACTGCAAAGGACTTGCACGAGATCAGGATTAAATGACATTGAAGGAAACTGTTCTGCCATTTCAAAAACCGTGTACATGCTAAACAGTTACAGCACTATATACCCTTGCTTCTTTTAACCAGAACCAAAGGTTTTGTAGTGCCGATGCTTTTTTTTCATATGCTGATTGATTTGCAAAATTTGTTATCAACTGTTATGTCATTGCATATCATGAAATATTTGAAGGAAGATAACTTTATCCAGTGGGTTTTTCTGGAAGAGCTCGGCAATGTAGTTGAGGGGTGAGGGAAGCTCTGGGGAGGTTGTACAGGGGGCAAGCAAGGAGGATGTGGTGGACTGTGAGGGAGCAATGACAATTGTTGCAGAGGGGTGGGGGAGCCAGTAAGGAGGTGAGAGTGAGTGGGGTGGGTGTGACCTATTCTAAGACCGATAATGTGGATGTTGTCTATATGGGAGAGATTGTGCATGGTGGGTTTGGTCGGAATGGTAGGCTGGATGTTGTACAGTTTGTTATAAATTTGAGAGTCCCAAGAGGTTTGCCAGCAGTCATGAACAAGGGCAGCGATAAGCGGTTTGATGTCAGGGTTTTGGGAAAAGAAGTAGGTTGAGGGCAAGCTTAGCAGCTGAATCAGCTCTGTCATTGCCAGGGATGCCAACATGGCAGGGTATTCAGAAGAAAAGAATACTTTTCTTGCAGAGGGTGGGAGAAAGGAGTTTCCGGAGGAGGTGGCATGTGAGGTTATCCAATTTAAGATTGAGTAAAGAAGTAAGAACAGCCTTTGAGTCGGAGAAACTGGCAAAGTGGCTGAGAGGAGAGTACTCAATAATGTTGAGGGTGAGGAGAATGGCCTTGGCCTCAGCTGAAAAAAGGGATGAGTAGTCGGGAAGTCTGCTACTGAGGGTGATGTTTTGGATGACGGCAGCAGCATGTTCATTACTCTCTAGAAGTTTTTAAAACCATTAAGACAACCCTTGTTATATATGTATATATACATTTTTTTTTTAAAGGGGAGGAAAGATAAGAAATGAGGTTTTTAATGCTGGTTGGCTGAATGTTGGCATAAGGATAGGATTGGGGGAGATAGATATTGCAAGAGTGAATGTTTTGTGGAGGGAAATAGCAATACAGATGGCCCACTTACTCATTAATATTCATGAAATCACCTACAAAAACATTAGGCACATCTGCAGACCATGAGCTATATGTGTACCACAACATGATATGAATCCAGCTCATAGTTTTTGAGATATCATGTTTACAAGTTGTTTACAAAATCATATTACGCCCCTTCCACTACACATATGAATGAAATTAACGTTTTTATATCATGAACATAAGACACCAGCTAACATCATAATTATACCAAATATGAAACAAAACACAATTTTGTTAAAATATGAACATTTCAGTAGTTTTTCATTAAGCCCCGCCTACTCATTATCATGCATGACACACCGAATAAAAAAGGGCTCATTTACGGACCATGGGCTATATGTGTACCACATATGACATGAATTCAGTGTACTGTTCTTGAGATATCGTGTTTAAGAGCCGTTCAGCAACCTCCTCTTTTCCATACACATGCCATCATACCACATAGGTTCCTGATGCTATCGTCATCGGAACCAAAAAATTGATTAAAAAATTGTTTTGTGACTCATTTTTGTATTTTTGTGACCCCGCCTCCCCAAAACTTTTGTTAGGCAAGTATGATTTTGTGACTTTGTTCCTCCACTTTTAGAGGGCAAATCCTGTCCTTGTTGGTAACCAAGGCGACGATGACATACAAAAGGAAAACCATGTGCAAAACTCTCCACTCAAAACTGTGATCACTACATGTGCACCGCTACACATCATATCATATAGTTTTGTGCAATTGGCAAACAGACACCCTGAAAAACATCTTTACATCAAGTGGTGCAGGAAAGTTCCACACTGCTCACCTCAGCAACAGACTGCAGACTGCGCTGGAATTTGAGCTGGTTGACACCCTGGTTGGTTGGTTTACCATATGTGGCACCCTTTGGTACTGGCCTCTTGCGTCCGCCACGGCGTAACCTCACACGGTAGATCACAAAACCTGCAAAGGTATATGGACAGGTAGAAGCAAAATTGGTTGAATTTATTTAAAATCCATTAAAAAACATGAAGTAGCAAATTTCATCAAAATCGCATTAACAATTGGCCATTTTGCAGCTTATTGAAAATTTTTTGGAAAGAGACCAGGGGAGAATAAGAGAAATTCAAGCAATTATGCAAATGGATTTGTGTTATGGTCTTAGAGGATGATGTATCTGAATGGGATGATAGTACCTGGAAATTTTCTTGTGATGTATGAATGGGATAAGTTTTTCTTTATTTTTTTTTAACCAGCAGCCATTTTTCTTTGAAAAAGCAAAGATAATTCTGATGAAAAGGATTTGATTTTTACCATAAAGCCTCAAGCTGGAGATGGCATTTAATCATCTAAGGTCTAAAATCAAGGGAAACAAGAACATTTTGAGATGTTTTCCTGTTTATACATCACATGTTTTTGATATACAGTATATAAAAAAAAAAAGTCAAACGTGGATTACTCATAACTTGAAAACTACACATGCTATTTTCAAAATTCAAAGTCTATTAAACTCGAAATTTAATGCTCTGTTCAATCAGTGGTTGAACTTTTGCACCTGTCCGTATACCTTTGAAACTCAGTATGAATTTTAAATTAGCAATCTGCCAAATCTTTTAATCTAAAAAGAGTCTTTGCAGGTTTGCTCTAAAAGCAAAGCAAGCAAATTTTTCTGAAGTCTGAGTTTCCACCCAATATTTAGCATTACTGTGCATTTCCTGATTTAAATCTTCTGTTCCCTCATTTCCTGTTCCTATTTTAGACACTGAAACATATCAATATATTCAGATTTAGAAAGTTTGACTTTCTTCCTTTCTGATAAACTTGAATTTGCCAACAACGAACAATAAGGTCAATGACCAGTACTCAGTCAATTCTTTGTACCAAAGATACCAAAAATAAACCATAAGCTTCTTTGATTTGCGCGCGTGTCACATGATATTCTTCGCCAATTGCATTGTCACTTTCGTAACAAAAGAATCTCAAATCTTTGACCGCATTGGATCAAGGTTTTTTCCGGGAACTTTAGCCTCATCCGGGAACTTTATTTCAATTCTGGAATGTTCTGAGCGATATATCAGAGGACTATCCCGAAAATTAGTCAGTTTCTTCAACATGGTAGCTGCTGGTAATAAGCACTCAGCCATGTACTATGTTGGCTGTGTGCATTTAAAGGTATGGGAATTTGCGTAGATTGCCAGAAGGGGAAGGGGTGTTTAGGGCATAGTTCAATAAGTATTGTGGCATATAAAAACAGTTTTTTTGCAAAGATGTTTCTTATTTATTGCACTAAAAAGCTTGGTTATGATAGCACAGCATGTTGCTAAGTGTGTCTTATTTAGTATTCAATTATTTTCCCAATTTTTTGCAAAACTAGAGGTCAAAGTTTGTTTAAACAAACAAAAAATCAGCCATTTAAACGTTAAGGTCGCTAAATGTAAATGCACAACCCTAATATGTATGGAAATTCGGAAAGTAATATAATTTAAGAAGAGTTTTACCTTTAAGTACAAAAAAAAAAAAAAAGTAAAAGGTTATTTTTATCGGTAAAATAATATATTAGATAAAATTAGTAAACTTTGACCTACACGTGGAAATTCCCTACCAAAATTACCTACCACAAATTTTTTAAAAGGGAATATTTCCCTCCCAAAAATCCAAAGCTAGTGAAAACCCTGTTTTAAGCGGATATTTTTCTACCTTGCTTGGCTCTGTAACCCATTGCCCTGGCTTTATCTGGACGTGTGGGGCGTGGGGCACGGTGAACAGCAGTCAGCTGACGGTACTGCCAGGTGCGCACCCTCAAGAGGAACCGCATGGTGTCACTCTGCTTCTTGTGCCAGATCTCTGACATGTACTTGTAAGCTCCCATGGTGAAAGGCTTTGTTTCATCTGAGGAATAAAAAATATAACTTAATAAGTTTTCTGTGGATTTTTTTCTTCAGATACAACACGTCTCTTACTCCCTCATATTTGTAACGAGCTATCAAAAACATATTTTTGATGTTTTCACATAAATATTTGTTTATGCTTTTTTCTTAAAACCGCAAAGCTTAATGACTAAAAAAAATCATTTAAATTTTATTTTTCATTTTACCTTTTAGTCAAATTGTTTCTTTTTCTTTTCAATTGCACTGAGATTCTCACTCTGATATTTTTCATTATTATTTCTTAATATTTTGTTTTTGTTTTCCATGTCAAGAAAATCATCATGACGGTGTTTTCCCATCACCCCATGATCAGATGAATCATAACTGACGGATGCTCCTTTCACAGCTGCGAAATATAGTTACTGGCAGGAAAACCTTGTTCGAGACCAAGATATCGTACAGCTATCACATTTCAAAGAACACTTATTATAAAATGATTGATACTATACTATTCTATAGCCTTTCCAAAATTGATAATACAATTTATCCAGTATGAATTAAAATGATTTTTTACTTCTGTCTGCAAATTCATGAGATAAAATATATTGCAGATTTAAAGTGTACTGCAAATACATATTTACAGTAATAATTTATGTGACATGAATTATATTGCATATGCTGTGTGGTGTTTATTTCATTTTAAAATAATTCTTTTAGTCAAAATAATTAAAAGAATCTCCAATTAGGGGCTTATCCAGGAAAATAAACGTGGTACCTGATGTGTGACTTTCAGCTTTAAATCATTTGGTTACAGAGATGAATTGTTAAAGATATTTGACATCGTGTATTGATAATTTTAAGGTTTCTAAAATCTGTAAAAATGAAGTTTTTAACTTTTTATATTTGCTTTTATCAATTTAATCGCAGTTAATCTGCAATGACTTCTTGAGGTCACCAGAAGCATCCACTGGATCAACACCTGCAATAATTAACAATGATTATAAAGTTTAAATTAGCCAACACTTATTTATAAGATTTCTACAGCCATGCAGTTTTCTATCATTGAACTTCTTATATCTTAGTCCCTCAAAATGCCATCAATAGTTTTTAAACCAACATGACAACTTTGAAGCCCCCCAAATTTCACAGTGAAAATGCTTACAAATAGAAGTAATAGTTGATTATCCATACTCATCTAAGAAAAGTAATATGGCATTCAAAGGTATCTTAAACTACTATCAAAAAAATCTTTTTTTCTATTCTAATTGTCCAATAAACCTTTCCTTCACCATCTTAGACTTACATAATGCTCTAAACAGCATAACTGGAGTTACCCCATTCACAATTTGACAGTGTCACATAAATCTATAGGCCTAATAAGCCCATATCAATCTCGTTGAGCCTGCACCAAATAAATCACTATTTGCATCATTCTTTCCTTCGACGCTGGCCATTTTCAAGTCTTACCAAAAAATAATCAACTCTTGATCTAAGTATTTGTCAGTTTTCTTTTTGAAAAATGCCTTGTCTTTGTTTGTTATGCATTGATGAGTCACAAGTTTCTTAGAAACCCCCCAATTATCAACCGCTGTTTTGTTTACGTTTTGAAATGCGTAGTGTTCCGTGTAGTGTTGTTGGCAAAATCCAATTACATCATTGCTCATTAGCATATTGAGCAGTGCTATTTGCATGATGAATATGTAAATCCTATAGCCAGAAGATCACGTGGGCACTGTTTTTGGAACTATTTTAGAGAGCCTTTCGGCACTGAGGTATATGGCAAAATAATTTCATTTGGACGTTAAAATGGATCAATTTCACTACATTTTTTACTCTATTTATACCATATTTACTATTTATACCATATTTATACCATATTGTGTCCATTAGATGAACATTATAGTAAATGAAAATACAAACATTTTCCCACTAAAACGTTACAACCTCATTTACAAAATGGTACATAAATGAGGGGTTGTGGCCTCTCAGAGCCAAAAGTACAAGCGAAACAAAGGATGTGGTGAACCCAGAAATGTGACCAAATGGAATTTTCCATCATTAGTATAGTGTGTAAAAACAGTTGGGTTACGGTTTACTGACCCGGAAAATTCAAGGGATTAAGAAGCATTCTGCCGAAATTTTGAATTAATAAGGAGAGGACACTTCAATTGTGGATACTTTATTATCAGCAGGAAATAAACACAAGACACAGTGCGAATATCGCAAGGTTTTGGCAGTATTTTCCGTTTCCACAGGTCGTGCACAAAAAGTGTGCGGCATGCCTACTATTAGTGAAATTGGTGCTGAACTTGCAAATCCTCTGACCGGATTCCTCTGATTTTCATACTAATTTTCTTATAATCAGAGAGAAAATAAATTTTTCTATCACATATGTAAAAATTGTGTTTGTCCAAAACTGAAAAAGTGGTTTTTGACCAATTTTTCCCAAAATTTAATTATCAAAAATCCCTCCCAATTTTCCTTATTTTTTTGGCGAAAAAACTCTTAAAATGTTAATGGATAGAATTTACACCCTTCATCTGCCTAAATTTCATGTAGCCTTATGATAACGTTTTTGCCACAACAAAACGGTGATCATTTAAAAAAACAGCATGTTTTCGTCACTGATCATGATAATTGATATAGGCCTAGGCTGCGCCTAGGCCAGATTTATAAACCAGAGTGGGTGAAATACGCACTGAAGAGAATAAGCGACTTTACGCGAGGCTAGGAAGTGACTGTAGGCCCCTATAGGACTTGAATAACTCCGTCAGGCCGTAAAATCAGAAACGACACTCGACAGCAATCAGTGAACTGGTGAACGTCAGCTCGCCTAGGCCTAACATTAGGCTAACGAGAGAAAAAACAAGATTAGTGGGGAAATAGCCATAAACGGGGTATTATGACGAATAAGTAGGCATATGCCATAGTTTTTGGATCAAGTGGAGTTTATAAGCTCTCACTGGCGATAGGAAGAATGTAAAAATGGGAGCGATTGCACTGTTTCATGCGATATCTTTGCCGGAATTGGGAGATGACCTGAATAAATTGGGTACTAGTTGTTTTCGCATAACTAGACTGGCACTATATATACATATAAGCACTGGGAATGTATTAACTTACTCTTCGCAATAATTAATAATCAACGATGAAATATATACAATAAAATCTCATAAATAATTCAGACGGTGTTTTCCATTAATTTATATATCATTTCTCTCAAAAGTGATTGCCATATACCCAAGATTAAACAAGATTTTGAGAGAGCCTTACCCAAGAAAAATACGTATCGGCTTGGCCGACAAGGAAAGAGGGCGACATATAGAAAGCAAGATACCGGAAGCTTGAACAAAAGTTCATTTGTGGGTGTCAAAAAACTCGTTATCTCAATCCAACAAACAGTAAAATGGAATTTGAGGCAGGTAGCTAAGTCGGCTGAGATGTTGGAGGTCCAATGGCAATTTAACCAGCGATTTTTTCACAGATATGCAGAACGATATACGCTGACATCAAGCACAGAGGTCTTCTGCATCGCACCTGCTCCCCCACCCGACCTTTGTGAAAAGTGGCCAATGGTTGGGCTTATCGTGGAGGGGACGTTTCAGCTCCTGCCTGATTCTCTGAACACTTCTCGAAATGTTCAGGGTGTTAACCTGGTGTTCATCCACTTTCCATCCTGGCAAATTGTTCGGGTACACACTGAAAACAAGTAATTAAGACTTACGTGTGCTTTCCCTGGCAAACGCCAAAAAGTGAAATTTAAAAAGTGAAATACAATACAATTATTTAGCAAGAATTGTTTTTTTTTCAGATTAGAATCGGAGGCATAGCGACCGGGGTGTCGACCAAATGCTGTCGGAAAATGTTGATATCTGTCGGGAAATTGAAGGGGAGAAAGAGGGAGGGGGGGGGGATCTTCCATAAACAGGTATAATTTCCTTAATAACTTGCTTGTGAAACTTTCAACATATAAAACAATTTCTATGTAAATAAATAAAGGGTGTTATACTGAGGCAATAAAATATCATGATATAATATTGACATAATGTATCAAGGGCGTAGAAAGCGGAAGGGAGGGTTGGTGGATTTAGTCACTACACTGCGAATGTGTACTGCCACGTACGCCGTGTCTCTTACACTGACTTCATTGTCTATTCTTCTTTGTTAAGAAGAAAGAAAAAAACTTCCCACAATCGTGAAAATAAATGGGACAAAAATGAGACTTTTGAATTAGGAGGTTATTTTGAGGTTCGTGGTAAATAAACTATCACCCCCCCCCTCCCCCCTCAAGAAAAAAATTGTTCTACGAAGTTCTAATATATGACGTAATATCATAATAAAAAGAAAGTTTTTTATCTGAAAGGACTATCATTAACATCTATATTCACATGCTGACACATGCAATTCGTAATTCGTAGGTCTTGAGTGAAAGCGCTCTTGATTTAGTCATAATTGTTTAAATAATGTTTTATGTTACTATACTTGCGGGAGTTTTAATTGTTAGGTTTTATGGACCAGCCATGCGGGTTTATAGGCTTATACGTAAACACAAAAGAAGAAAACATAAACCTAATTGTTGGTACCTGACAATATTGTGTAGGTTTTTCAGGGTTCGAGACTACTCGTTTGATTAAGGGGGTTTCAGGGATTGCAACTTCGGCAAGTAAAAATTTCTTTTATCGAGAGCCACAATTATCTCATAATGCATGCGGTGTGCTAGGATATGCCGGTGGAGGGGTATAGTCTTCCCGACATGGGGATACACTTCGGAAAATATGCTACTTAACACACAAATTTTCCCTTTCAATCGGGCTTTTAATATCCGACAAACCTGACAAATATAATAAAAAAACCCTACGGGAGGTTTACATGTATGGTACAGGCATAGCAAGGTTTAACGTCTCGAAAGCACCAGTGCTGGACATTATATCAAGACGGCCACGGCCTTTGATAAGCAGTTGTGAATTCACTGGTTGCAGACCCACCGGGATTCGAACCCGGGACGTGCAGGTGAGAGGACAAAGCACTAACCACTACACCACGGAAGTCTGACACTTCGGAAAATATGCTACTTAACATATTACTACTTAACCCTCCCCGCCCCCTTCCCCCTCTCCCCCTCCCCGTAATTCCGCCCCTGCTAGGCCCCTTCCAAAAAAAAATCATGTTCTCTCTGAAAAAAAGTCTGTGGGCAATTGCGGTATTTGTGGAATTAGGGTGTTCGGCCGTTGTTGTCCGATTTGGACGAATTTCAATGGATATTTAAACAGTAAACTTGTAGCAGATAATTATGAATATAAAGTTTTAAATACACACAATTAATTTGAAAGTAACAATTTTCAGAAGAATTATAATATTAAAATAATGGTAAGATTTTTTTTTCCTTACAATTTATGAAAAAAAAAGTAGCGTTAAGTATTTTGTAAGTTTTAACATATTTTTTTTTTTTTTTTGAACAGACAAAATGTCTGCGCCCTTGATGCTTCTGAGGATTGCGACGTGGAGCATTAATGATTGGGATAATTTCTAGTGCTTCTGTGCTTGAATAAAAGGTATTTGTCGTAAGAAATAATTATTTAATATTCAATTTCATTATGTATTAATTACTAAAATAAACTTTTTCTGGATTAAACATTTTTGTTTTTTGCTACAGTAACGTTAGGCCTATTCCGTTAATTTAGCCTAAACCAGGCTAAAGATAGGCTAGCCTAACAATCGCAGATTTTTAGCTTGGGCCACGCTTAAAATGGCAACCATTTAAAACAGCCTCCACCAAATTTCATTGATATAACTAAATAATAAATGACTAAATCACAATATTTAGAGGGCAATTTTCAGGGTCCTCACTAATGTTTAGTGAGATAAACTCAGTATGCCCTATGTTACTTGCTATATTGAGTTAGACAACAAACCAAGTTCCATTGGGATTTTCATTTTGACAACATATTTGTTTGTTTGTACATGATCCCCTCTTACGGGAACTCGGCAAGACTCCTATATGGAGCATAGATGCCAAGCTATAGCCTGCATAGCAGATGCCAGTCTCGTGCGACTGGGACGGAAGTGGATGAACACCGGGTTTTCACCCCACTCTTTTCGAGAAGTGTTCAAGAACCAGGTAGGGTGTGACTGTCCTACCATCGGGACCGACAGCTTAACGTACCTTCCGAAGGACGGCGAGCACCATTCAACCATTGCCACTTTTCTCAACAGCTGAATGAGGAGCAGGAGCTGCAAACAACGTTCTTCCGCTTTGATGATCGGCGTATCTGTCTGCATAGCTGTGGAAAGGCTGGTTAGACCTGTCCGAGAATTGAACCGGGTACCTCCAGCATCTCAGTCGTGTGCTCTACCAACTGAGCTACATGACTCCTTTAAGTCAGGTGATCATATGAGTGATATATAACCAACCCTTTTACAAAGTATGATGGCAATAGTACTGATGAGCTACTGATTTGTTGACAATAATATTGTAAACTTACTAAATACATTTTTATTTCCAAGTTATATAGGCCTACAAAAAAAACAATGAAATTGAATGATTTTCAGAGCTAATCGTTTACCTTGACAACTTTGTCTGACTCGTGACGGGCATACACAAGTAATGCACAGCTCAGGCCAGATTACGCTGGCGAGTGTTAGTTTTCAGATATTTGCACTTACGATCTTCCTCGAGAGACAACAGTGCGAGAAAAAGTTTACATCACATAACATAACAAGATTACGGGCTAAGAAAGGTTAGTCACCCCATGAAAATCCCAAACAAACACCAACACCACCACAAAAAACAAAAAAAAAAAAGCTGCCCAGAGTTAGTAAAGAACTTATCAATGTTCGCTTTGAAATTGTGAACAGAATTGGAGCTAATTACCCACTCAGGCAAACCATTCCACTCATTAACAATTCTTTGCGAAAAGCTGATATGTTTAATATATTCGTTAGAACTCTTTGGTTAACTTCAAACTGTTACCAGGTGTCACATGAGGATTAGCTGAAACATGCAAGAAATAACAGGAAGTCAAAGCATCACTACCAGATAGGAACTTAAAAACCTAAATCATATCACCACGTACTCTTCTCAACTCAAGCGTGGTCAAACCAAGAATTCGCAACCCAGATTCATAAGAGAGATTCCTTACTTGGGAAGAAGTCTAGTGGCTCTTTGCTGAACCTGCTCCAAAATGAAGTGATCCTTCTCATAAAAGGGACTGCAAGCCTGAATAGCATACTCAAGGTGAGGCCTGACTAATTTCTTATACAAATGAAGAACAACCTCTCTACCAAAAAAACACAAATTTCTTCTAATCAAACCAAGAATTCTTTTTGCCCTTGCAGCTGCTAAAGCACACTGTTTAGAAGGCTTCGATTGCTAGTAATGACAACACCTAGATCCCTTTCTTGATCAACACAACCAACATTTGAACCATTCATGCAATAATCAAAAGCCACATTGTTCTGACCAAAATGAATAACTTTGCATTTATCAACATTGAATGACATCTGCCACGTTTGAGACCAAAAAGCTAACTTATCAGATCAGTTTGCAAAAGTGAAGAATCCCCTAGCATCATCAACAATCCTGTACAGCTTAGTGTCATCAGCAAATATACAAATCCTGGAGCCAAGGGAAACATTATCATTAATGAAGATTAAGAAAAGAAGCGGACTCAATACAGAAGCCTGTAGCACCACTTGTAACTTTCTTCCATGGAGATACTTCACCATTAACATCTCAGGCACAATTTGACCCTTGCTGTTGTGGTGCCATAAAACTCTCATCAAACAAACAAGCAATCACCATTAACAACAACTCTTTGTGACCTGTCAATTAACCAAGAATATATCCAAGTGGCACATTTTCCCTCCACACCAAGTGCTCTTGTTTGCATCATGAGCCTGCCTAATGGAACCTTATCAAATGCTTTTTGGAAATCTAAATAGATAACATCAGCATTATGACCAGAATCAACTAGTTAGTAACATCATCAAGAAACTCCAATAAATTAGAAACACAAGAACTCTTAGGTAAGAACCCATGCTTGGACAAATCAACAAACCATTGACAAACTCAACAAGTCTAGCACCCTGCCCATTTTTAAATCACGCTAGGGCTCTGCTACATCACTCTTTACATCTGCAAGAACTGCATCCCTAAGGACTAGAGGAGGAGTTTACTGCTAGTAAATAGATTTTCTATTGACCTTTTTTCACCATTTCCCTCTATTGTTATGGAATGGTAAGTGTGACGTGAGCATAATTTGTGCCATACAGTAGGGTGTGATAATTGTGAAAAATTTCAGAAATTATTTCAGTGATTAGAGTCAAGGGTCAAGAGGTCAAATATGTGTTTTTAGGGAGTATTTATGTTCTAATTTGTACATTTTGCTGAAATTTAAAGTAAAAAAAAGTACAAGACCTATACCAACTCTATGTTGTACCTTGATACCTTGGTATATGAATTCTTGTAATATAGACTCTGTGGTCAAAAGATCAAAGGTCACAGAGCTATTGACCTTTTTTCACCATTTTCTCCTATAATGATGGAATGGTAAGAATGACTGACGTGAGCATGAATGGTGTCATGCATGTAGGGTACCATAAATGTAAACAATTTTAGAAATTATTTCAGTGATAAGGGTCAAAGGTCAAATATGTGATTTTAAGGTTCTAATTTGTACATTTTTGCAGAATTTTAAACTCAAAAAGTACAAGACCTATGCCTGCCCTATATCGTATCATGACACCTTGGTACATGAATTGGTGTCCAGTAGATTATGAGGTTCAAAGGTCACAGAACTAATTATTTGCCTTATTGAAGCCTATGATGAAACAGTCAAGTTCTGGGTCCTTTTTGTACCAGAATAATATAGATTTGGGATCTTTTGTGATGTTTTCCAAAAAAGTACCATCAAATATCTCTCGGATGAGGGTACTTTCAATCAGTCCAGTAGCATTCCCATTAATGGGAACATTAGGAATTGGTTCTGGGCATGCGCCAAACGTTTGTCTCTCTAGGTGAGTCATCCTCTGATCAGTTGTCTCTTCATCATACTCCACGCAATCAATGAGCGCATTGTTTTGATCTCGTTAATGCTGCAGTGTACACACAATACAATCCGCGGTTTGCATGGTTTAATACTACGGGCAACGAGGTTAGCTAACTCCGTTATTTTTATACCTTTAACGCTCAGTAGGCCTACAAAGAGATATATCGTCACGAAATTATAGTGAAGTATTAGATATACATCTCGGATTGTCCAGGCTAAGCGCCCAGTTATCATACCATTTTTTATTTGAACTTTCGGTGACAGATCGTGTGAGTATGACCGTGACTGACAGGTTTCACACTGTGTTACTGTATTGAATTCTAAGGAAATGAGTCACAGCGTCAGTACACACTGGACAACTTGCTACAAAACTTCAATTTAACTCGCGTAGGATTCTAGGAAAGACAGGTTTTGAATTAAACACTCAAATTATTATACAAAATGTATGTATAAATAATTCCCAAAAATGAATCTTTTGAAACAAACAGGCAAACGGATAGAAATTCAAGCACTATCTCAACTGTTCAATGTAAAAACAACGCGAAGAACGATGGCGACCGAGATCTAGGCCAGGGCAGCTGCTGTCGTGTCTACGCATATATTCTTATCAGCCTGAAACACGTCTACAACATAGGGGTCAAGTACGGGTCACGTTATACTCTTTGCAATAGCTCAAAAACGGCGTGGTGAACCTATGTTATGGGAGTGGAAAAAAGCATAGGTATTAGTATTACGCTTAATGTTTTGCGCATCCAAATTTCCCAAATGGCTAGGAATTTTCTTCCAGCCGTTTGAAGTTCCGCACGTACGTTATAGGTATGGAGGCTGAAAAATGTGTCTGTGTAAATGGCGCCGACCATTGGTCAAATGTTCCGATTAATGGGAACAAATTTGTTCCCATTAATAGGCATGCTACTGGACTGTCAATAGGGGGTCACTAGAGGTTTTGGCCCTGTTTTTAGGATAAGGTGAAGAGGTGTTATACACCCTCACCAAATCACTCAAATTTTGGTGTGGGTCCATGGTAAAATAGTTCCCCATGAAACTTTTACTGAACAATTATCGTCAAGTTTGGATATGCATAGTCAAGTCGTATCCTTTCTCTACCATTTCTGAAATTTTCAACTTCTCAGCTTCTCTTGAAAATATTTGTATTAGTCTTTTCTCTGAAGATTCTTATTTTTGGATGGTGGAGTGATACCGATGTTGTACCATGATACCTTAGTACATAAATTTGTGTCCCAGTAGACTCTGGGGTCAAAAGGTCAAAGGTCTGTTTGTACTCGCATGGGCAGTACAATCCATCAACATGCCTAAATCTTGACCCGCTTGGGCAGTGCAACCCATCAAAAGTCACAAAGCTATCTTAGTATCCCTGATAGCTCTCCCACTATGCAGTATGCTTAAGGTGATGAGATCAGCAACTCCATGGATTGAGGTCTTTAGGTAATTATGTACTAATTTGTACATTTTTGCGGCATTATAAACTCAAAAAGTACAAGAGCTATACCAACTTTATGTAGACTATGGGGTCCAAAAGGTCAAATGTCACAGAGCTATTGACCTTTTCTCCATTTTCTCTTATAGTTATGGAATGTGACGTGAGCATAAATGGTGTCATACAGTTAGGTACAATGATTGAAAAATTTCAGAAGTTGTTGATGAATCTTGGTGGGCCTAGGATTTCTGAGGTAGATTATAGTAGGTATGGTGAACAAATGAACCCTAAAACTATTTTAGGCATGTTGGAATTTCAACGGGGGTGCAGGTATGCGCTCTACAGAGTGCTGATATTCTAGTTATAGAAATACATGCAAAATTGTCTTGGATCTGCAAGAATGACATCAGTATAACTGGTCACAAGTGTCTTCATTCCACTTCATCTGCACCACTATTTTTTTAGCCACGTGTATGACTTTTGCTGACAGAGCCTCCTCCTGTTATGCTCCACACAAGTGGAATCAACTGCCTGTACACTTCAGAAATGCAAAATCCATCAAAATTTTCAAAAAAACTTCTGAAACATCTTTTTGCACTTGCCCACAAACTTTAGTTTCTTTTTCCTGTTAAGAACCATAGTGCAATTGTATTGGTTTTCGGCACTATAGAAATAACATAGTTTGATTGATTTATCACACTATACTGCATTATCACTTTTCAACACACTGGCGAAACCTAAAAAAGTTGAAACTCCAAACTGAATAAGATATTAATATGCTTTATTTGTAAGTCTTCTATCCCATACAGCATAAGACTAGAATTAGAGCACTGTGCAGAGTGCATACCTTTGCCCCTGTTAATTCCCCACCAGAATAAAATCTACTGTACCTCAGAAACCCTTGACCCATCAAGTTAAAACCCCAAGCAATCTCTTTCTCGCTGTTGATCCTTATTGCCATTTAGATCATTGTTTTCAATTTAATTCAGGCTAAGCATTCTTTGTTTGAGCTCTATTCAGGGTAGATTCACATTCCATCATTTTCATTTATGGCAGAAACCAATTGTTTTGATTCCATTGATACCAAAAACCACTACACTTGATTTTCTACGAGTCCAGAAAATTCATTGTATGGCTGTTCTTTCATGGCATGAGTTCATTGTTCTGTACCTTCCATTGGAAAGTTTTCAACTAAGTTTTGATAAATCTTGACCTAAAATATCCCCACCCCATCCAATTTTGCCCTTCCCCTGTTCCAATACATCCCAAACTGTAATCACTTCTTCCTTAAGCAGTAACAAAACCACACACCAAATTTAATCCAAATCCAATTATCAGTTGTTGAGATATTTCGATGACTCACAAAAGACAACTCACCTTGAAAAGCCCCCACCTTTCCCCTGTTCCAATATATCCCAAATTTTTTGCACTTTGTCGTTAAGCAGGAACAAAACCACACACCAAATTTATTCCAAATCCAATCATCAGTTGTTGGGATATCTTGATGACTGACAAAAGACAAACTCACCTTGAAATGTCCCCATCCCTCCATTTGCACCCTTCCCAAAAACCATAACTTAAGTTATGTATGGTGTACATTAACTAAGCACAGGGGTAGAGGACATGGTTACTGTTTAAATGAGCATGATTGGTGGGTTATGTGTGCATACTAATAAGCTCATTTGCATAAGAATGTAAATATTTGTATCTATGATATCTTTTAAATTAAAGTGGGAGTGCGGATTTTGTTTACACAAATGATCATATATATGATGAGTATTGTCTACACTGACAATGTAGGTGTAATGTGCATATTAATTACAATATTTGCATAACAATAGAAATTCATAGAAAATATTTACCTGAGATAATAATTTGGTAAAGTGGTAGATGGCATTGGTACTGTTCAGTTGAGCATGATTGGGGGCTTGTGTGTGCATACTTGTTAGCTTAGTTGCATAACAATGAAAATATATGTACAAACTGTGATATCTATTTAATCCAAATCCAATTATCACTTGTTGAGATATTTCGATGACTCACAAAAACAACTCACCTTGAAAAGCCCCCACCTTTCCGCTGTTCCAATATATCCCAAATTTTAGAGTGTAGAGTGAGGATTATGTGAAGAGCATTGTCTACGCTCAATTGTGAGGTATAATGTGCATATCAATTAGATCATTGGCATAACAATAGACTTTTCGTATAAAATATTTAACCTAAGATAATAACTTGGTCCTTGGGTTTGGTTCACTGATAGAGAGCATTGGTACTGTTCAGTTGAGCATGATGGAGGGGGTTGTGAGTGCACACTAATTAGCTGATTTGCTTAGCACTGAAAATATTTGTATCTGCGGTATCTTTTGAATTAAAGAGGGTGTGGTGATTTTGCTTAAACAATTGATCATACAGTATATGTGATGAGCATTGTTCACACTTAATGTTGAGGTGTAGTGTGCATATCAATTAGTTTATTTGCATAACAATAGACTTTGCTGCAAATGTTTGTCCTGATATCAAAAATATATGGTAGGCGAGACTTTTTATTTTCACATGTGACAATTCTAGTTTTGTAATGATATTGACATTCCTGCCATGAATAGCAGTTTGTTTGTCTTGCCATGAATAAAGAAGCAAATAAAACTTGTCTTGCTTTTAAAGAATTTCAAATTATGGGGTTTGGGAAATATAAACAATAAGTGGAATATGGGTTAGAAGGTGACATGATGATAAAGTAGCTGAAAGAATTAGGATGAGGGTGAAATTTCATGGGGTGGGATGCCACGAGTAACACAGATAGGTCGGGATGCCATGTGTGACATAGGGTAGAAGGCCATTTGGGACTTAAAGTGGGATGCATGTGGTATATAGTGGAATGCCGAGTGGTACATATTGTGGAATGCCATGTGGGAGATATGGTGGAATGCCATGTGGGACAAGGGATGGGACATTGGGTGGAATGCCATGTGGGGGATGGGGTGGGATGTCATGTGGGACATAGGTTGGGATGTCATGTGTGAAATAGGATGTGATGCCATGTGGGACATAAAGTGGGATGTCATTGGTACATGGGAAAGGATACCATGTGGAACATGGTGGGATCCATTGTGGGACATGGGGTGGGATGCCATGTGGGACATCAGGTGGGAAGTCACTGATGCAGGATATAAGATGGGATGCCATGGGGGGGGACATACGGAGAGATGTCATGTGGGACACAGGGGGATGCCATGTGGGACAGGGAGGGATGCCATGTGGGATATATGATTGGATATATTGTGAGACAGGATGGGATGCCATGTGGGATATATGGTGAGATGCCATGTGGGTCATAGGGTGGGATGCCATCTGGGACATATGGTGGAATGCCATCTGGGACATGGTGGAATTCCATGTGGAAGTTATGGTGGAATGCCATGTGGGACAAGGGAATGGATGGGATGTCATGTGGGGCATGGGATGGGATTCCATGGGCATAGGATGTCATGTAGAACTTAGGGTAGGATGCTATTTTTATAATTGGGTGGGTCATATGTTATGGGTGTCAATTTGCATGGGCATGGGAACCATGATGGTATGTACCATTCTAGTTTTGTCTTAAAATATCTGGGAAAACTCAAAGATATTTTGAAGCTTGTAGTAAAATGTGAAAATTAACAAAGCAAATGAAAATGTAAGTGCATCTTTCAAAGCAGAATAATATTTTGGAATACTTTCTTTGCTATAAGGGAAAGCCTTTCTTATCCTAGTTCCTATTTTCTTGCAGGGACCTGAATTGGTTGTGCACCTAATAACTCTCATTTTATATTTCACATTTTATATTTATTTTTATTTTAAAAGAAATGGTTATCATTGAATGTCTGTCTTTGTCTTTTCAGATCTGATTTATGCAAGAACATTTGATTAACTTACTCAAAAGAAGTACATGTAGAGATTTTTCATCAACGGAGGTGTTACGAATAGCGGATTCATCTCAAAATGACCTAACAAAAACTGATTTAACTTGAGGTTAATTTCAGATGAAGGACCATGGCTGTTGTTTACATATCCTTTGCCTTACTGTCAGCTGTGTTAGGAATCTTACATTTTGCTTGTAAAAAGAAAGAGCAGAACCCAGTGACCAACCCTGCATTTGTTGGCTTCCAGCAGAAATATTTCCTAGCATATTTCTTAGCATTAGCTGCTGACTGGCTGCAGGGACCCTACCTGTACAAACTCTATTCACACTATGGGTTCCTGGAGGCTCAAATTGCTATTTTGTATGTGTGTGGATTTGCATCTAGTGTCATCTTTGGAGCTTTACCCACGCTCTTGCTGATAAATTTGGTCGTAAAAAACTGTGCATAACATTTTGCATATTATATTCTATTGCATGTCTTACAAAGTTATCGAGAAGTTACAGTGTTTTGATCTTTGGAAGAATTCTTGGAGGTGTTTGTACATCGCTTCTCTTCACAGCATTTGAGGCTTGGTATGCACATGAACATGTTCAATCCCATGACTTTCCCAAGGAATGGCTAAACTTAACTTTTTCAACTGCAAGTTTTTGGAACGGAATCTTAGCAATAGGTGCAGGATTGGTTGCCAATATTTTTGCAGGTGTGTTTGGTCCGGTCTCACCTTTTATTGTAGCCATCCCTTGCCTCATAGCTTCAGGAGCAATTGTAGCATCAAATTGGACGGAAAACTATGGAGAAAATAAAATCAATTTTTCTAAAACTTGTGCCAGCGGAGCCAAGAATATTGGTTCCAGTAGAAGGATCATGTTGATAGGGGCTATGCAGTCCCTCTTTGAAAGTGTTATGTATATATTTATTTTCATTTGGACGCCTGTTTTGGCTCCCTTTCAACCTCCATTAGGCCTGGTCTTCTCTACCTTCATGATTTGCATTATGATTGGCTCAGCTCTGTACCAACTCTTCTCATCCAAAGCTGCACCATTACTGGTCAATATTTCTATCGTTATGGCTCTTGTATCAACAATCATTTGTGTAGGATCAACAAAACCTAACAACGAACATCCAACTGTGTCATATGCAGCGTTTCTTCTCTTAGAGATGGCCTGTGGCATATACTTCCCTGCAATGGGATGTCTCAGGAACAAAGTGCTTCCCGAACAGCACCGGGTGGGAATAATGAATTGGTTCCGTCTGCCACTCAATTTCATAGCATGTGTAGGACTTATGGTGCTCCATGGTGACCCGTCTACATCTGGTACCAGGCATATGTTTATCATCTGCTCTGGTTTGTTGGGATTGGCACTTTTCTGTGGGGTCAGGTTTGCTGCCATGACAAAAGATGATGAGGAGCTCAAATCACCTGAAAATGACAGTGAAGGATAAGCCCAGGTGTCTACAGTCTTTGATATCCCTTGCAAAGGCCTGGATGCAGACAGAATGAAATAGATTGCTTAACTCAATATTGTTTGTTTTGATTGATAATGAGAGTGAGGTATAACTGATATTTTCTACAACAGTGCATCTGTCAGGAACCAGGTTTACAGTTGATAATGCAGGTCAAATGTAGTGATTGTAATTTGAATATTAAATGGTGTACTCTTCCCCCTCAGGATTGTTAACAGAAGTCTTCACATCTGTGGTGTACAGTAGTGCATTTTTGTGGAAACTGCAACTGTCATTCCTTGACATAATATAATGCTAAAATGGATATGAATTTTGAATCATACTAGCTTGGGGATAAATATTACTTATGTGCAAAATATGGGATCTTATCTTGCGGTGTTGGCTGTCTGGAGGTATCAGATATGATATTGGTTTATTGTATGGTGTATCAAAACTGTCTGTTGTTCAAGCTTGGGCAGAAAATTATGTGTGAGAAAAACAATTAAGCACTGTATAATGTTATGAGTTTAATGTTTAGTTATAAGCCAAGAGAGCTATATATATATATGTGTTAAACATAAAGGAAGCTGTTAATAATTGTTCTAATCATGGTCACATTCCAGTGCATTCAATTTGTATTAAAAATTTGGAGAATTTATTATAGACCGGCCAAACATGAAAAATACCTCAAGAAAGAATTTCATCGCAACGTTTTTAGCTGGACTATTTGAAGAATAGTAGAGCTATTCTACTACCCACAGTGTCGACGTACACTGACGTCGGCGTCTGGTTAATGTTTTTGCAAAGTTTTGGTTAAAGTTTTTGGTTAGAGTTTTTGGTTAAAGCTATAAATTGTGTACATTCATGTAACTTGGCATAGGGGTAAAGGACATGGGTACTGTTCAATTGAGCACTGTTGTGTGTGCATACTAAATAGCTTATTTGCATAACAATGAAAATATTTGTCTGGTTAAAGTTTTTGCTTAACTTATGAATGGTGTACATTCATGTAACTTGGCATGTGGGTACTGTTCAAGTGAGCAGGATTGGGGGTTGTGTGTGCATACTAATTAGCTGATGTGCATAACAATGAAAATATTTGTATCTATGATATCTCTTAGATTAAAGTGGATGTGGGGATTTTGTTCACACAAATGATCATATATGTGAAAAGCATTATCTACACTTACTGGGGAGGTGTAGTGTGCATATTAAGTAGGTTATTTACATAACAAAAGACTTTGCTGCAAAATGCTTGACCTGAGATCAAAATTATATGGCTTATGATTTACAAACATCACATTTCAGTTTTTGCTATGATATTGACATTCCTAACATGAATAGCAATCAAAATGTTCATCTTGCAATGAATAAAGAAGCAAATAAAAGTTTCCTCCCTTCTAAAGAATTTTAAATATATGGAGTTTGGGAAATATAAACAATAAGCAGAATGTGGGGTAGAAGATGACATGATGATAAAGTAGCTGAATGAATTAGGATGAGGTGGGATTTCATGTGGGAGAGGATGAAATTAATTGTATGTAGGGCAGGGTGGGGTGGGATGTTGGTCGGGATGCGTTGGCATGTTAGACAGGGTGGATTGGCATGAAGAACAAGGTGGGTTGGCATGTGGAACAGGGTGGGTTGGTCATGTGGAACAGGGTGGGTTGACACGTGGGATAGGGCGGAATGGCATGTGGTGGGTTGTCATCCGGATTTCAGGTGTGATGGCATGTGGGTCATGCAAGTGGTGGAATGACATACAGTATCTGGTTTTCAGGTGTGATTGCATGGAGTATAGGCATAGGATGACATTTGGGACAGGTTGGGTAGGAATGTGGGACAGTATGGAATATGCATTATTAGCAGTAAGGGGATTTGTATCGTTTCCAATGTCTAGTTTGTCATTCGTTAAGCAATAATGTTTCGCATAATTTCGCTTTAATGTTATTGTACATTTTTCATGTTGCTTGACTTTTTCGACACACATATTTTCTTAAATTGGAAGTTGTATTACAATCCAGGATGTAGATATGGGAATGTGTAGGGGTTGGGGGAGGGTACAGGTTGGAAAAAGGGCATGACATTCTTTCATTGACATTTGCAAGTTAGGGCCTCTCCTTTCTTTGTTATTTAATTGATAGAAATAAAAGTGGTGTTGTAGTTACAAAGATGGCTAGCTTTTACATGTTTTCTGAGTTACTGGGTGAGGTAACCTTGAGCATTTTTTGTCTTAAAATATCTGGGAAAACTCAAAGATATTTTGAAGCTTGTAGTGCAAATGAAAATGTAAGTGCATCTTTCAAAGCTCAAGTAATTTGAAATCATCTGCCCCTGCTACCCTATTTCTGTATATACTTCCCTCTAGAAGCCCATTCTCTATACTAGCTTTGAATAGTCGAGCATACTGTCCTTCTGACAGTTCTTCTTAATGGAAGCAATCTATGTTAGATGAATCAGTAAAAGGCTGGGAAGACAGTGATTTTGCATTTTAGGGTAGTTTTTAATCAAATGAGGTCAACCAGGGTATTTTGAGATTTTGCATAAATTTAAATCTCTATTCAATGATCTATCAACAATATATGTATTTATAATAATGCAAATGTTTCTAATCCATGCCTTTGAAATGTCATATTTATGCACAAATATATGGCATGACCCAACACAAAAGTGTGATTTTTTCAAACTTAAGTGCATTTTAATATGCCAAAATCATTCATACCCAATCTGTTTCTGCAAACCCTTTTCAGAATATTTAAAGCACAAGTCACATGCCTGGAACAAGAAAGAAGAAATTTATGCTTCGTCAAATTTGTATGATTTTGTTTATAAGACATCCCCAAAAAATAGAATGATCTTATACTTCTTGATATATTATGTGTACACTGGTCAACATTCCATTTTCACTTGAGATGGCATTTTTATAATAGAGGGAATCCATGCTATATCAATCATGTATAGGCTAGGAAGACATTGAGAGCATATAAAATGCTTGACTATGAGCTACTCTCCCAAGAGTCCTATATATACAACTTACGATGTATAACTATTTTGGAAAAAAATCATTCCCTCAAATGACTCACTAGCAGCATAATTGGTAGTCTTTCAACTTACATTATTTAAAGTATCTTGTATTTTAATGTAGAGTGAACCAAATCTGGTCCCCTTTTGGGAGTTCAGAAAACTTAATTTAAAGTTTAAAACTTGGGTTTCCTTCAATCTGCTAGACCTTAAAAATAAAATTTCAGCCCCTGGGCTATTTTTACCCTAGTTGATGTTTGATTAATGAAATAACCCCATTATGTGGCTCTCTATTAAGTAAGTATCATGATCTAGGGACATATCTGCACCCCTTACAGGTGAAATGGCTTGGTTTGTACAATTAGTACCAATAGACTCCTTTTGTTTTTTTGAACTGAGCCCTCGTTATGGGGCACAACTACTTTACTAAACAGACCCTCAAATAAGGCAATCAACTGCTGATAACAATCATTTCTGCCCTTGGAAAAGAATTCCAACTAGTTTTATGAAAGGAAATGCATATAAAGTAGTTTCTTGTCTTGAAAGAATGTACAACAAATATATTCCTGACATGAATAGCAATTCAAATATTTGTTCGGGCATGAAAAAAAAGTGGAACAATAGTCAAAAGAATTTGTAATTAAGTGTCTTGGACATGAATAGAAAATAGATTAATGAATAGAGTGGAAACATAATGGACATGATAAACTCCAAATTAGTCTGAAATGAATATTCATTCTGATTGCAATTTTGGCAAACATTTCAGACTAAGCCTGGTCTATTTCTTATTTTGGGGGTTCATTCATTCACAAATTTGACTAAAATGTTATCTTCGGAACAACCAAAATCTTGTTTCTAACTGGTAAATATTCTTCAATTTTCGAGAAATTTCTGGGAAATTTAACATTTTTTCCCCCGTTTTAGGAAAGTTTCTAGATTTTCGGGCAGCTTTTTCGATTTTCAAGAAATTCCTTTGAATTTAAGGAAATATTGCTCTGCAAAATGTTTTGTACGGAACAAACTTTAAGAATTGATTATGAGGTAGGTAAACAACAAGATTATTTTTTTTGATTTATTCATCAACACTCATAAATCATTAGAATTATTTTGACAAGAATCCAAATTGTTACGAATAGTTCAAACTTATACATTATACTTACTTATGAATTACATGAAATTAGGATACAAACTTTAAGATATTCTTCTGTTTTCAGGGCTATCGATTAACTAACACATTTGATATTAAAACCGTTATTGCTCATTGTTCCAGTTTTTTATGACATTTGTAACAATTGTATATAGAATGACTCCTAACACTGAATAGCAAAAATCAAGTTTCTTTCAATAAAAAAAGGAAATCGTTTTGTGTGTATAATTTGTAATATTTGAACTCATCTATGTTGGTGCATACGAATCTCAAAGTTATCTTCGATTTCCAATAATGATATATACGACTCTATCATACAACGTTTTTGTTGATTTTGTTCGATATTACAATATCCCAGAAAATGCAATATTGATTTATTTCCATCTGATGTAACTTGTAACATTCAAAAGGATGAACATGATTTTCTTCCGATGCAATTTGTAATTGATGATATGAATAGAAAAGGAATCGCTTCTATGACCAGTTTTAATTGAACAATTCAACTTATCAAACTTATAAGAAATTGGTTTCAGTAATTTTCATGAAACGTTTTTGTTGATTCCTTTTTCGATATAAAACAGAAAACTGAATATTTGTGTTCAACCGATGAAATTTGTAAGTTACGATGGTATGAATACAAAAGGACTTCTTTATATGACTAGTTAGATTTTAATGGCGTTATCTTTGGTTTTCGTAATGTGTCTTGGTGCATATCATTTAGCTTCGGTTTCTGTTTCCATGTTGGCGCACACAAACCTATCAAAACGTTTTTATTAAAGTTGTTTCCGTTTAATGGCATTTACGAATCTATTATCAAATTTCATTTCATTCATTCATTCATTTCATTTCGTTCGAAATTAAGATATCCCAGAAAGCCGAATATTTGTTTGCATCTGATGTAACTTGTAACATTCAAAAGGATGAACAATTTCTGATGCAAAAGGATTATTTTCTGTGACTAGTTTTAGACTTCCATAAGATGTGGTTTAACATATCATTCAATTTGTTAATTTCTTTCAATATAAAAATCTTTGAGAAACTGAATATTTTTATCCAGTGGTAACAATGAAAGGAATGCACTTGGTTTCATTTATTAATCTATGTTTTCTAATTTTTTTTTCTTTTTTATCTACACATTAGGTGAGGTTTTTGTTTGATAATTTCGTTCTCAAAATGGTATGAACACAGAAGGAATTGTTTCTGTGACTAGTTGTCATTTAACAATGGTGTAATCTTCGGTTTCCATAATGTGTCTTGACTCATATTAAATCTATCGTAAAACGTTTTTATTCAGCTATTTCAAAAAATTTAAAAAATGTCTCGGAAGAATAACAAATTTCTTTAGTTTGGGCTTCAGTTTCGATCTTGGCGCATACGAACCTATCATAAAACGGTCTTTACTTATTTTGATATGAAATTCTGAATAATTGTTTTGTCTTATGCAACTGATTAATTTGAAAGAATGACGACAAAAGGAATCGTTTTAATGACTTGTTTCAATTTAACAGTCGTGGCGGATACGAATCCATCATAAAACATTTTTGGTTGATTTCTTTCAATATAAAATCTCTCGGAAAGCTGAATGTGTTTTCAACTTTCGATGATATGAACAACAACAAAGATTTTCTGTTACTTGTTCAATTTTAACAAGTGAATTTATCTTCAGTCTCCTTAAAATATGTTATGTTTGGTGCATTCTAATTTACTATAAAACGTTTTTGATCATTTCTTCCGATATTAAAATCTCTTAGAAAGCTGAGTATTTGTTTTCATCCAGTGTATTTTTCGGTTTTCTGAATCACAAAAAACGGAATCGTTTCTATGACTCGTTATATTTGAATAATTAATTATCTTCACTAATCAAGTTCTTTTTGGTTTTGTCTAGTATTTTCGGTTTTGTCTAGTATTTTCGGTTTTGTCAGTATTTTCGGTTTCGTCTAGGCGCATCCAAAACGATCATCAAACGTTTTTGTTGATTTCATTTGAAATCAAAATCTTAGAACATACAACTTGTAATGTTACAAACTTGTAACATTATCTTCACTAATGTTACTAATGTAATGTTATTAATGCTTTTCAACTTGTAACAAACACAAATAAATCGTTGCTGTGAACAATTTAAATAATCTTTTGTTTACTTGGCGCCCTACGATTTTATCATCAAACATTGTATAAAAAAAAATCTCTTCTACTTCCATGGTAGAACATGAAAGGAATTTTCTGTGACTTTTGAGGTTAATCTTCAGTATCCTTAAAAGATGTTTGATGCATCAGTATCATAAAATTGGTTGTGATTCGATAAGATTGAACAATTGATTTTATCCCTGGTTTCCGTCTTGACGCATACCAAACTATCATAAAACATTTTTGTTGATTTCTTTCAATATTAAAATATCTGAGATAGTTATAAATAGTCGTTTTTATATCCGATGCAATTTGTAACTTTAAATACAAAATTGTTTTTGTGACTTATTTTAATTTAACATGAAGTTTTGTTCTGTTGCCTTTAAATATGTTTGGCGCGTACCAATCTAGGATCTATATGCCATCTGTTGCATATTTTGACAATTGTGACTCAAAGCTTACTTCCTTTGAACCAACCACATTCGTTGAGGTCGAGAAATTGATAAAGCAATACCCAAACAAAAGCTGTAATCTTGATCCAATACCAACCAAACTAGTAAAAGACTGCACTGCATCACTTGTTCCAATAATAGCTCATATTATCAATCAGTCACTTACTTCGGGAAATTCTCCGGAATCTTTAAAGTCGACACTTGTTCGTCCTCTATTAAAGAAATCAAGTTTGGATCCGATGTTTTGAAGAACCATCGACCCGTGTCTAATCTTCCATTTCTGTCGAAACTCCTTGAACGCATTGTCTTGTGTAGAATTTCACCTTTTCTTCAGCACAACAATCTTCTTGATAATCATCAATCGGCTTATTGACCAAATCACAGTATTGAGACTACATTACTTAAAGTCCAAAATGACATTCTTGCAGCAATGGGTAAAGGTAGACTTGTTGTCCTTCTTGATTTATCCGCTGCCTTCGACACTGGATCATTGCCTGTTAATCAATCATCTTCAAAATATTGGTTTTAATGGAAATATATTACAATGGTTCATGTCCTATGTAACTAACAGATCACCTGATCACAATGTGTACAAATTAATGATAAAACTTCTTCACCATCTAAGCTTGTATATGGCGTGCTGCAGGGGAGTGTACTCGGTCCAATTTTGTTTTCCATTTATACTAGTTCTATTGGTAAAATTATATGTAAATATGATCTTCATTACCAATTGTAAGCCGATGACACACATTTATATATTTCGTTTAATCAAGCTGAAGCAAATATTGCACAATATAAACTTGAATCATAAATCGTTGAAATACGCAAGTGGATGTCCTCCAACTTTTTAAAGTTGAATGATGATAACACTGAATTTATTATTTAGTTCCAAACGTCAGCGTAACAAAATCAACCTCCCTTTCCTTCAAATTAGTAATGCTCAATATGTGTAGCTTTTAAAGTTCGTAACCTTGGCTCCATTTTTGATGCTGATATGTCAATAGCTGACCATTTTTTTAAGTTTCTAAATCTTTATAATTTCATTTACGTAGCATAGGACTAATCAGAAAATATTTAACAATGCCTGCCACTGAACAACTAGTTCATGTTTTTGTTTCTTCCCGCCTTGATATGGGTAACTCTTTTTTATATGGTCTCCCAGCCAATCAAATCAAACGTCTCTCCCGCTAACGAAATATTGCTGCTAGGATTGTTACCCTAAGTAAACCAAATGAACACATTACTCCCATATTAAGGAATTTATACTGGCTACCGATTCATCATAGAATTGTTTTTAAAATACTTGTTTTTGTGTATAAGTCTACTCATGCATTGTCTCCCACATATATTTTTAATCTTTTAATCCCATATAAGTCTCCCCGGCAGATCATGCGTTCTAAATCCAAACTTCAATTAGCTATTCCACGTACTTCTAGAGCATGGGGTAAACGTTCATTTTCTTCTGCTGTCCCCTTTTTATGGAACAGACTTCCAGACAACATGAAACTTAGTTCTTCCCTCAATTCTTTTAAATCATCATTAAAGACATTCCTCATGTGTTTTGATTCTGTTCAATTTTAAGCTTATACTTGTTCTTGTATGTATGTTTTTTGCAGTATCCTTAACAATTATTTCTTTTTTGTTCACATTGTTTTGCATTAATTGTTGTGTCGCTGCGCCATGAGCATCACTTTTGATGGATACTGGCGCATAACAAGTATTCATTATTATTATTATGAATTTTAAAAAAGGTAAAAATTCGTTTTTATCTGATGCAGCTTGTTACATTTAAAAGAAACTGATTCTTTGACTATTTTTTTTGTTGTAACAATTCAAGCTATTTTTGGTTTTCTTAGAAAACAAATGTATCATAAAACGATATTGATGATTTATTTCGGTAATACAAAGTCTGCCAGTAAGCTGAATACTCTTTTTCATCTGATACAACTTGTAGTAATGTACAATAAGGATAAACACAAAAACAAGAATGAATTTTCAGCTTAAATTAAAATTCAACAAAATTGAAATTTAACAAATGAAGTGATGTACAGTTTCCGTAATATATTGACGCATACGTATGTATTATGAAACTGTTTTTTGTTGATTCCTTTCGATATAAAATCTCTCAGAAAACTTAATATTTATTTACAGCCGATGAAATTTGTAAGTTACGATGGTATGAACACAAAAGGATCTGTGTATATGACTAGTTTGATTTTAATAATGGTGTTACCTTCGGTTTTGGTAATATGTCTTGGTGCATATAGATCTATCATAAAACGTTTTTAAATTTTATTTATCTTCGGTTTCTGTTTCGATGTTGGCGCACACGAACCTATCATAAACCGTTTTTATTAAGTTGTTTCCGTTAATGGCGTTTACTAATCTATTATTAAACGTTTTTGTTCATTTTGTTTGATATTTTTGATATTAAAATACCCCATTAAGCCAAATATTTGTTTCCATCCGATGTAACTCATTCGAAAGGATGAGCACGGTCTTCATCCGATGCAAAAGGATTGTTTCTGTGACTAGTTTTGTTTTTAGTTATCTTCGATTTCCGTAAGATGTGTTGCTGCTTACAAATCTGTCATTAAATGTTTTTGTCAATTTCTTTAAATATAAAATCTTTTAGAAAGCTGATTTTTTTTTATCCAATGGTAACATGAAAACAAATGCACTCAAAAGATATTGTTTCTGGGACCACTTTTATTTTAATAATTCAAGTTATTTAAGCTTTTCCACGGTTTGTATCTATGTGTTTGCACATTCTAATCTATCATGAAAGGTTTCCGTTAAAATAATTCCATCTCAAAATGTTATGAACACAAAAAGAAATAGTTGATTTAGCAACGGTCTTATCTTCGGTTTCCATAATATGTCTTGACGCATATTAAATCTATAAAACGCTTTCTGGTTGAGCTATTTTGATCTTAGAGCACAATTTAATTTGTATTCTGTTTCAGTTTTCAGTTTCGATCTTAGCGCATACGAACCTATAAAACGTTTTTATTCAGTTATTTTGATATGTTTGTTTGTTTTCATCCAATGTTACTCCTTTTACAGCTCCCTGGTATGACAATCTTTTCGCTAACAACTGGGCATACGTGTAGGGAACGTCTGACCCAGTTTGTTTATATAGAGAGCTGTGGGCATCCACATACGCCCACTGGTCCAAAGGTTCATTAGTCCGAAATAAAGGCCCACTCAGTCTGCTAGTCTTAAGGTTCAATAGTCCGAAAGAAACAGCCCGCTAGTCTAGTAAACCTTCAGACTAGTGGGCCTTTTCTTTCAGACTATTGAACCTCCAGACTACTGAGCATTCGGACCCGTGGGATGGCACCCAGTCGGAGGCCCCCTTCTCTTTCATTTTGTCCGTACTGAGATTGGTTTCCGTTGGTGCAAAGGGGGTATATACATGTCGGTTCAAAATGGCCATCCGTTGGTGCAAATTACTATCGCTGTTGGTGCCCTCCCTCCCCCCTCCCCACCCCCTCCCCACTTCCACGTATACTTATTTTGGCTGGAATGTAGCCGAGGTGGCGGAGAAGTCCCAACAAGAATTTGTACAAAGAAATCATGCAGACTTAGGAATAACAAAAATACACAAAACATCGTGGCGCTATAGACCCTATGACGTTTACATTGGACTGGAGCTTCCAATGCGAGTTTCTCATAGTAATCAGAGGCAGGGGAAAAGTTAACTGAGGGGTCCACTGCCCGAAAACATAACATTTGAGCACATATCACGCCGGAGAACCTCTTATTTTTTAACTTTTCTTACAATCCGGGAAATTTGTCGTTAGACATAAAAATGTATCAGTTATCGCATACGGGATCATTGACCCTTCCCTACCTATAGGGCATCAGAGCTCATCAGGGGCACCAAATTTAGTGACAAAATATCTTAAAATACTTAGTTTTATGTAAAATTTGCTTATGAAGTCCTCGAGATGGGGCGCAAAAATATATTCGAAGTACACTGCAAAGTGTTTTCCTACCAATCAATGGCAGCACCAGCATTTTTCAAATTGGCGGAGGGGAAAACATTATCAGCTTAGTCTCAAAAAGCATACCAAAAAAAAAATCAATGAAATGGTCTTAAAAGGACTAAAAAATGCAATGGTACACCATGTACACATTTTTCATGATGCCACTAATATGAAAAACCTGGCAACGTCACTGCTTGAGAGGATGCATTAAGGATAGCCCAATCTTCTAAGGGTGGAAGGGTGTCTGCCCACGAATCCAAAGGCCCGGTGGAGGGAAAAACAATACTTTCGCCCGCCCGCATCCATGTTGAAAAGAAATCGCCGATACGATTTTTTTTTAAATAATTGAAACAAATAACGGTATAATTATAACTACGTCATTTTTATGTTAAGATAACACGTAGCCTAATAATGTCCGTTTGCAATACGCGACTTTTGGAGTCTGAACATCGGGACTATGGAACACCATTTTATCATTTACTTTGGAATGTCAGATATCTGAAATTAATTTTGGATAACCAAAATTGAATTTCAGATATCAAGAATTATGTTTTGGATTATCAAGAATTCTATTTTTGATATCCAAAACAGATTTTCCGATATCCAAAATTGAATTTCAGCTGTCCAGAATTCTATTTTTGATTTAAGAAATCCTGATTAAAACTTGGAATTTATCAAACATTTTATTCAAAAATTCATTTTTATTATCCAAAATACAATTTGTTTGATATCCAAAATTTAATTTTGGATATCAAAATTAATTTCAGATATCAAAAATTGTATTTTTGATATCAAAACATTGTATTTTGGATATCCAAAATTGAATTTTGGATTTCAAAAATACAATTTGGATATCAAAAATCATATTTTTGATTATTAAAAATTGAATTTTGGATATCAAAAATTCAATTTTAGATATCCAAAATTTTATTTTTGATTATTGAAAATTGAATTTTGGATATCAAAAATTTTCCGAACTTGTGTTGATTTTTAGCCATTTGGGGAAATCTTCAGAACTTCTGGGGCTTCGCGCCCCTGCACCTTTTCGCTAGATTCCTACCCTTGATTCGACCCAGAATATTTCGATTTTTCATTTACACTTTGAAACTTTGTGTTGATTTTCAGCCATTTTGGGTCAACAAAAACAATAATTTTCCAGAGCTTCCGAGGTTTCGCCTGGACGTCGCCAGGGGCCCTTAAGCCATATAAGCGGGCTACAGCAAGTTCCACGTGTGGTACTTAAGTACTAAAACATGTCTGGTGATGCCACTGGTTGGGGAGGGGTCTGTTTCCAGTTGTGTATATCATGAATATCAATTATAGATAAGTAGAGCAAGCCTTGCAAATTTTTTGTCTTACGCCCTCCCCACCCTCCTGCGCCTAAAATCTAGTTACGCCCCTGGTCAGACTTAATATCTCCTTTAATTTTGAAGATGCTTAAATTTACATGTTCCTTCACGCCTCGCATCAATTGCCCTCGGGGTGATTGTAGTCGCCCAGTGAAATTTCCTTAAAAAATGCACTGATCTCAACAATTAATCAAGGCAACACCTCCCTGTCTTATAGATCTTTCATATTGGTTGCCTCTCTGTGCAATATGAAAGATTGCCAGACTGGATAGGCGGGTCAAGTATAGGGTCAGGCTGGCCAGGGAGGCCAAACAGAAAAGAGTTACAATAGTCAAGTCTGCATGGGCAAAATGCAGAAACATACCAACCTATTTCATTCGTTAAACATTTCCTTATAAGCTGATGTTGCGTAGAGCATAAAAATATTATTTTACAATCGGCATTGACGTTGCTTCATGCAGTTTTTGCCGAATATTGACACACATTTTGCTCGAATCTCTGGTTGTCCCCATCTTTTTTTCCGGGGAAGAAGGGAGGGGGGGGGTAGTCTGCCCCCTACTGCCTCCCCCATCTCATATATAACGCCACTGGTTTCTAATAACTTTGATAGCAGAAAATATGTTCCAATGTGTGCCAATATAGGGAAAAGCCCTTCGGAATCCCTACATTTCTTGCAATTTTTGGTAGCAGAAATTTGCTTTATATTGTACGAAATCCAGGGTCGTCAAAGTCCTTGTAGGCAGGTCCTGGTAGGCACCCAGGGGGCAAAGCTGATAAAAGCCAGAGGAAAAGCCGTTGGAAGCTCAGCGTTTTTGACTTGATTTTAAGTTGGTATCATAAAATTGCTATAAATCGTGTCAATTCCACACTAAAGTTATAATTTTAACTATAATAATTATTTTGGAACGAATGTTCAAATGTAGCCTGCAGGATCGCATTGACTACAATATGTGTCATAAGTAAGCCTATTAGAGAAAAAATTACAGCGTTGTGTTTTGTAAATGATACACATTGCAGAAGTTCAAAAATAAAAAGTATATAAAATCAGGACAGCAGGACAATAATTTGCCTCCTGTGAACATTCGGCGCCCCCAGAAGCTTCATTGGAGGTAGTTTTACCACTACCCTTTTGGGTACCTTACTTCTCGTGGTTTCTTGAGCAGTTGTCTGGTTGTGGCAAACTTTGTAACTATACAGCCTTACGCACTGTTTAATTTACTGATCTTTTCTTCATCTCTTCTTATTTCATACGAGAGAAATTGGCCAAAAATAAACAAATCTTATAACTCTTCTGGCAGGTGCCTGAGTTTTCATGGTTTCAGTCTTAAGCATGGTAGTGGAGTATACATATATATACATATAATATATACATATATAATATATATATATATATATATATATATATATATATATATATATATATATATATATATATATATATATATATATATATATATATATATATATATATATATATATATATATATATATATATATATATATGTATATATATATAAATATATATATATATATATATATATATATATATATATATATATATATATATATATATATATATATATATATATATATATATACACACATATATATATATATATATATATATATATATATATATATATATATATATATATATATATATACACATATATTTATATATATATATATATATATATATATATATATATAAATATATATATATATATATATATATATATATATATATATATATATATATATATATATATATATATATATATATATATATATATATATATATATATATATATATATATATATATATATATATATATATATATATATATAGCATCCCATGGTTTTAAGCCAAAAATCACATGACAAAATATGATAGAATACATCAAGACTAAGGAATCTGAGGCTATGACATCACAACTAGTCCGATTTTTGTTGTTTCTACACAAATGATACCAAATTTTATACTTGAATATCTTCTTAACGGAATAAGATTTTGGAATGCTTTCTTTAACTACTTCAATGGTTTCTTTTGAAGTCCTCTGTCATATAAGATAAACATGCTTGACCCCTGAACTAATCCTTTGAGCTGTTAAAATGATGAAAAACTTGAAGATCACAATTCAAAGACTATTACCGCTATAGGCAACACTTACTAAGATAACCAAGTGGGCTCAAGGGCCGTATATACCCTCAGTAGGGCTGAAACTCTGGAAGGGGTCAATGGGGTAAAGCCCATGGAGCTTTGATATTCCTTGCTTTTGATAGCCGAAATGATGGAAAACTTATAAACGAAGATAACAAATTGAAGCCAGATGTAACCTTCAGTATAATAAGATGATCAGGGGAGGGTGGAGGGTGGGAAGGGCATGAAGATGTATGATAATCAGAAAATCACATTCGCATTTAGCAGTTTAGATTAATGATAAATAAAATCTTCAAGAAAGGGGTGCGTTTAGACAATTTAAAGAAATAATATTAGTAATGGGAAGGATGTGCACTCGTGAAATAGTTGTCTGCGAAAATGTTGAAATAATTTTTCGAGAAAAAAAAAAATCTTTTTTTTCTCTTCTTCAAAATTTGTATCCGCCCTTGCAAACTGTAGCTAAAACTTGTCGAACCGTAACTTGAAGAAGTCCACACTCCCCGTTTTCACTCAAAGCGCGAGAATATTTGCAATTAATATACACTGAAAAACGGCAAATTTTACTTGTGCTTCGCGGCCTTTTTCTGACTGGCGGGCCTTCGGACTCGCGGGCCATGGGACTAGCGGGCCTTCAAACTTGCGGGCCTTAAGGCTGGCGGGCCTTGGGACTCGCGGGTATTTTTCGGACTGGCGGGCGTTGGGACTCGCGGGTATTTTTCGGACTGGCGGGCCTTCAGACTCGCGGGCCTTGGGACTGGCGGGTAATTTTTGGACTAGTGGGTATCGTATATACAGACAGTATGGATCTACACATCGCCGTAAAATATACTAAGTTCATTAGTATTGTAGCATGGAGTTGTGATTATTGTACCAGTACAATAGTCTGGCCTGACAGGCGATGGATCTCCGGTAAGGGTTGACAGGTTAAGGACTGAGGGGAAGGGGATGCGATGGATTTTTGGCATGGGTTGAGGAATGAAGAGGAGGAGATAAGTGGGGGTTGGAACCCTATCACGGGGCTGGATTACCTGTTAGGAAGGGGGAACTTTTGCTGTGCACTAATTCATATGCTCATGTTGTAGCTATTAAATAACATGTTTTGGCTCCATGCCCAAAGCAATTGCTGCCTCAATAAATTTTCGGACTTATCTTCTCATCATATTAATTTGATATAAATCGGTCTGGACAAGGCCGCGGAGAAAATTGTATGGGCCCAGGTCAAAGTCACGTTCCGAAGAGTAAAAAATGGGTCCTCTTAGGCGTATTTATGACCCTCAAATTCCTCATTAGGGGCGGTGATCTAGTGGTAAAGACTCGGTCTTGAGGCGCTAAGGACCCTGGTTCGAGTCCCGGCCAGGACTACCTGCATTGTATTCTTAAGCAAGACACTTACTTCGTTTGCTTTAGTGGACTCAGCTGTAGAATGAGTAGCCCAAACCAGCGCTGCCGGGGAACTAACCTGCGATAGACTGCCGTCCTGTCCAGGGAAGTAAAAGTCTCGTCAGCTTGCGCCATGGAAACCGAAGGTAAGCACTGGCCCTATCAGCCATAAATGGCTTGTATGAATTTAGCTTTGTTTAGCAAATTCCTAACGTCCCCCCCCCCTCCCTCCACCCCCAGTAAACAATATAATGTTTTTAAAACATCATGAAAACACTTTTTAAAAATTGTAGAAATGTTTTTATGATATCATTTTGTGGTGTCATGAAAATGTTTTTATAACTATTTTTCTTCAAAAACCGTTTTTAGAAACATAAAACTCGGCAATAAAATATTTTGGTCAATATTTTATCGCCAATAAAAAAATGGCGATATGATAAAAACATCTTGTGTGTAATATTATATGAATAATGCTTTTATGACACCACATTTTAATATTATTAAAACATAACACAAAATGTTATAAAAACGGTTTGTGTTTTCTGGGCCCTGAAGGCCTAAGCTCTGGATCCGGGAAACTTGCCCCTTCTAGCCGGGCGCCTAGATCATCGTGTTGTTCTGACTGAAATGCAAGCAGGAAATTTGATATGATCATTAATTAATCATTTATTAAATGTATGAAATGTGAAAGGTATACGCAGAAAATCGTATGAATTCCCCCTTTCACTTTTCTTTTCGTTTTGCAGCATTTCTTTCATTTTCAAAATAAACAAAAATTATGTATAAATGAATGAATAAATCAATAATGAAAAATAAAAATAGCAACAAACAAATAAATCTACTTATAAATAAAACCGCCTTCACACTATGCTATGAAAATTATACACATAAAGGTTTAACAAATAAATTAATGCGTGCAAGGCATGGAATAAAGCTAGAACAATATGTCCCTGGGAATTGGTGACAAAAATAGTTTCCTGTGATGACGGGACACGGGATGTGTCACCAATACAACTGCATGTCTTGGCCTTCAGATTCCAGATATCTTTATTATTGCGCAACTGCATCCAGCAATGAAATGGGCTCTTGTGTGCCCCAACCAGGGGTCGCTTTTCTCGTCAAACTTCTATCTTCGCTACTCCCCTTGCCATTCCTACCATCCCTAATTGCAACGAAAGCCTCTCTATTTAGATACACTCTCCCTCCTCCAACAGTATTTTCCTTCTGACTACGGTTTACTGCCCTCCTAATGCTACTTTGGATACTTCCCTATTACTCTTTAAACTCAACTCCCCCCTCCCAAACCTTCTTCTCGGAGATCTTAACTCCAGACATATTTTTATAGGTGACTCAAAGTCCAACAGGAACGGCAACCATCTTCTTCGTACTATCACACCCTCTACACACTCTATCCTTAATCTCTTTGGCCACCCAACTTACCAGCACCCCTCGGGTAGCGCCTTTATCCTGGCCTACGTCCTTGCTAACTCTCATGCCACTCCTCTATTTAACTAGAACGGTAAATACCGTCATGGTTCGCATGTCCATGCAAATTGACACCCATATCATTAGACCCGGCCAATTATAAAAATGGCATCTCACACTAAGTTCCATATGGCATCCCATGTACCACATGGCATTCCACCCCATGTCCCACATGGCATCCAACCCCATGTCCCACATGGCATCCCACCCCATGTCCCACATGACATCCCACCCCATGTCCCACAAGGCATCCCATCCTATGACCCACATGGCATTCCACACTATGTCCCACATGGATCACATCTCATGTCCCAAATGACATCCCACCCCATGTCCCAAATGACATCCCACCCCATGTCCCACATGACATCCCATGCCTTGTCCCACATAGCATTCCACCATATGTCCCACATGGCATCCCACGCTATGACCCACGTGGATCCCATCCTACATGTATGTCCCACATTAATCCAACCATATGTACCACATGACATCCCTCCCTATGTCCCACATGGCATCCCTCCCTGTGGCTTCCCACCTGATATTCCACATGGCATCCGACCATATGTTCCACATGGTATTCCTCCCAATGTCTCAATGACATCCTACTTTATGTCCCACATGGCATCACATCCTATGTCTCCATGGCCTCCTACCCTATGTCCCACATAGTCTCCTACCCTATGTCACACATGGCATGCTACCTTATGTCACACATGGCATCCCAACCTATGTCACACTTTGTGTTACTCTTGGCATTGGAGTGTTAACATGTACATTTTCAAAATTTGACTGAAGTAAGATTGGAACCATGCATATTACAAATTAGAACAACATATAAAATCGGCTGCGTTAATGCAAGATCTGTGTGTAACAAGGCGTGTGATATTTACGACCATGTCTTGGATCAAAATTTTGATTTGTGTGCTATCACAGAGACATGGCTTAAAGATAACCATGAGCCTACAAAACGTAAACTAACACCAGAAAATCATCAATTTGATGATCATCCTAGATCAGACAAAATAGGAGGAGTTGCTATCTTATATAAAGCTAACATTGAACTGATGAATATTCAGAAATGTAATTTTGAATCTTTTCAAGTGGCGGAATGAAAACTAAAGTCTTTAAACACAATTTTGCATATTGCACTTGTTTACAGACCACCAACTTCATCGACTAATCAGGTCACGTCATCATTATTTTTCGGGGAATTTTCGAACTACCTTGTTCCTTGTACTATATATTAACAGGAGATTTTAACTTCCATATTGAATGTATGGAAAAAAGGGAAGCTGTTAAGCTTTTAGATCTGATAGATAGTTTTAACTTAGAAAATACCATATGGTTTCCTACTCATGAGTCTGGACACACACTAGATCTTTTAATTTGCAGAAAGGATTGTGACATCTCAATCAGAATTTAGTACCTACATACTTTTTTTAGATCATACATTTATATGTGGAAATATCGACATTTTAAAACCAAAATATGTTATTACAACTATTTCATACAGGAAATTAGTTGATATAAATCTTAACGACTTCGCGATTGATCTACATATGTCATCGTTATATACAACATGTTTTAAAGACATTGATTTTCTCACTAACAGCTATGACACTGTTCTTAAAAACCTAGTTGATCTAATCATCTCGAAGGAAAAAGAAAATATTTGAAAACAGTAAAACTGCTGAGGCTCTTGCTGATTTTAAACAGGCCAGAAATGAATATGTAACTCAGCTGCGTCTGGCAAAAAAAACATGTTATTCCAACATGAATAATGAGTGTGGAACGGATCAAAAATTGTTATTCAAGGCTATTAACATTTGCTGGTAAAACAAAAGACAATCCTTTACCACCTGACCACCTCCTACTTCTGAAAGTACAGTTAGGAAATAATTTTGGATAATTTTTCACATCTAAGATATCCAGGATACGAGATGATATCGACAAAGTTGTCGAACATGAAGGTCTTAAACCGTTCATTGACTATGATACTTATATCACTGATGACATATCCTGGTCCCATTTTTCACTACTCAGCGAAAACGATGTTCGCAAATTGATCATGAAATCAGTTTGTTAAACTTGCTGCCTTGATCTAATACCTACATCTTTTTGAAAACAATAATTGATGACATGCTGCTTATATTAATCAAAATTATCAGTTTATCTTTGCAACAAGGAACATTTCCTACAGCATGAAAGAAGGCTGTTGTTACACCACTTCTCAAGAAATCTGGCTTACATTTGGAGCTTAAGAAGTACAGACCCATCAGCAGTTTAGGTTTTGTATCCAAATTGATCGAGTCAGCTTCAATATAGCAATTTAACAATTACCTTGCGAAGCATGCCCTCACTTTGCCTGAGAATTCAGCCTACAAGAAGGGGCATAGTACCGAAACAGCTATTACAAAAGTCCATTCAGACATTCTCATGGAAATGGGCAAACAACACGTTGTACCTTTTGACACCTTTAGTAATGCTGGACTTAAGCGCCGCTTTCGATACTGTAGATTTTTGTATTTTAAGTGATATTTTCAGAAACAAATTTGGTCTAGGAAATGAGGTATTGAGATGGTTCCAAAGCTATATCTCCGATGGTAAATTTCAGGTACAAATAAATAACGAATTGTCTGAGCATTTCGCACTGCATTATGGTGTTCCCCAGGGCAGTTGTGTTGGCCCTGTGCTATTCTTAAGCTATCTCAGCTCGCTTTATGATGTTATTGATAGACACTATACCGTCTGTAGGTAGCTATGCCGATGACCACCAACTTTATTTGTCTTTTAAGCCTGGAAAATATGTAAATGAACAACCAACTGTTCAGACTATGAACACATGTATCACCGACATCAGAATCTGAATGTTAACTCATAAACTAAAAATAAATGATTCAAAAGCCGAGTTCATGCTAATAGGTACCAATCAAATGTTATCAAAGGTTAACATTAATTGTATAACTGTTGGTAACTCTGAAATAAAACCTGTTTCAAACATGAAAAACCTAGGGGTTATTTTTGACAATAATCTTTTAATGAACTTGCATGTAAAATAAATCTCCTCTAAAGCATTTGGTCAATTTATTTAAACTTAAACAAATTAGACAATATGTTAGTAATACATGTATGAATGTATGAATACTCTTGTACATGCCTTTATCACTTCAAGTTTGGATTATTGTAATAGTGTTTTATATGGTATACCAAAACATTAAATTAATAGATTACAGCATATTCAAAACGCTGCTGCCAGGCTGGTCAGAAACAAGCATAAATTTAACCACATTACACCAGTACTTAAGGACTTACACTGGCTAAAAATTGAGTAAAGAATTGAATATAAAATCATATTACTCACCTTTAAAGCCAGGCATAGACTTGGTCCACAGTATCTAAAAGATCTTTTAACTGATTACGTACCTACAAGAATTCTGAGATCCTCTAACACAAATTTATATAAAGTACTCTGTTCTCGCACAAAAACTATCGGGCCACGAGCCTTCAAATGTTCTGTTCCAGTTCTATGGAACGCTCTTCTACAGACCTGAGATGCGTTGAAGGGTGAGAATCATTTAAAAAAGGTTTAAATTCCTTTCTTTTTCATAAGTGCTATTGTTTGTATTTTGTATTTTGTTTGTCTTACGTATTATTTCATGTACAGCGCCACTGAGTATAAGTATGTTTTACATGTTTATAATTTTGGCGCTATATAAAAATTAATCAAATATATTATTATTATCCCACCATGTACCACATGACATTCTACCCTGTTCCACATGACATCTCACCACATGTCCCACATGGCATCCCACCCCATATCCTACATGACATCCCATAGGCTCCATAAGAAGTCTCATCCTCGCTACCACAGTCCCTGATTGAGCATACTATGTATGAAAGTGTCAGTTCATATAATAACTTATATGCAAATAACTTGTTGAAATGGGGTTGGACACCATGTCCCACATGACATCCCATATCATCCCATGTCCCACATGACATTCCATTCCATGGCATTCCACCCTATGTCGTGCATGGCATTCCACCACATATCCTACATGGCATTTTACCCTGTTCCACATGGCATCCCACCTCATGTCCCACATGGCATCCACATCGCATCCCACCCTATGTCTCACACGACGTCCCATAAGCTCCATAATAAGTATTATCCTAGCTACCACAGTCCCTGATTGAGCATACTATGTATGAAAGTGTCAGTTCATATAATAACTTATATGCAAATGAGTTGTTGAATAAGAAAAAAAAAAGGTGGAGTCAAATAATTATGCCTGATATAGCCCTTAGTGTATACAACATGGCAAAAAATATATCATATGTCCCTCATGGGCCCCCATCCATGTTCCACATAGCATACCTCCCTATGTCCATATGCAATCACATCCTGTCACACTCCCTGACTAAGCATACTAAATACAAAAAGTCTGGTCAGGTCATATACTGTAGCAACTTTATGGAAATAAGCACAATGATAAAGGTGGAGTTTAATAATCATGCCTGATACAACTTATGGTGCCCAAATAATTTTAAGGATTTTAAATCTCAAGTGTTACGAAAAAGAGACGCTTGAGAATCTCTGAAGAATATTGGAAAATCTTATCATTTTATAGTTATCTTTTCAGAAAATATCAAATGTTTTGTAGACTTTTTAAGGAAACTAGTCATCGATCCTGTCTTAGGTATCTCTGAAAAACTTTAAGATTTTATAAGGAAATTCTAATCTTCCATAAGGATATCTGAAGAAACTTTAACTTTTTCTAAAGACTCTGAAGAAACTTTAACATTTTCTGAGGAATTATTAAAGAACCTTAAAATTTCTGTGGAAATCTCAGGACAAATTTGTGGACAGACGGGACGGCCGGACGGACGTAATCGCCATTACATAGGTTCGCATAATGCTTCGCATGCGAACCCAAAATGTCACTACTTGCTATGACCTTAACAGTGACCATTTTCCTATTCTTATTCTACCAAACCTATATTCTTCCAATCTGTACCTGGCCCTCTTTACAACAAAGATATCCCTCTCTTTTCTAAAACTGACTGGGTCAATTTCCGTTCCTATCTTTCTCTTCTCCCTTTTCCTACATCCCTTCCCAATACAGCCGAAGAGTTTGATCAACAAATTTGCACACTCGCTTCTTATATCCAGTCAGCCATCTCTCAGTGCATTCCTACCTTTATCCCCCGTTCTCATCGCTCACCCCTTCCTCGCCACCAAATCGCCCTCATCCAGGAAAAACGCCGCCTACGGAGACATTATTAAAACCATCCCAATCCCCAAGTTAAAACCCGTCTCAACTCTCTTGGCCACAAAATCATCATCGTCATCAAACTCCACAAGAAATTAGAATGAGATGCCGCCTGTCAGGCTCTTCATCACACCATAGACCCAAGGAAGTTTTGGAATAAGTTCAAATCGCTATCTGGCTCCCGTACTTCTTCCACTATCCCACCTCTCAAAGCTTCTCCCACTGACACCTCTTTTGTTTATGACATCCAATCTAAGTTTAATCTACTCAACCAGACATTGTGTAACATACAACAACTTTCCCTTCATCCTACTTTTCTTCAACCTCAGCTTACTGTAGTTGACAACTTTGTTAATGACAATTCTTACCTACTCAATCCTTCACTTAAGCCTATCGCTCCTTCTGGTTCCCCGCTGGATGCCCCCATCACTTTAACTGATGTCCTCCAAGCTCTTAAGCGCACTCGCAACACTGCTCCGGGTCCAGATCGTATACACTACATCATTCTTAATAACCTAAATGTACATTCCCTTACCCATCTGCTGATTCTTTACAATATTTCTCTTTCTTTGGGTTACTTTTCCTTCAGCTGGAAGTCGTGAAAAGCTATTTACTTTCCCAAACCTGGCAAGGACCCCAGCAGCCCTCGCAACTATCGTCCAATCACTCTTCTTCCAACACAGATTTTCGAGAAGATACTAGCCAAGCGCATTTCCGATTACATGGAAAGCAACGACCTCTTCAACCCTTACCAGTTCGGTTTCCGCCCTAACAGATCCACCACTGACCCGTACCTACTCTTCACAGAGAGTATTCTTCTCTTACATCAATCGTGACATTCCATCTCTTGCTCTCTTCCTTGATGTAGAAAAGGCTTTTGATGCAGTTTGGCACAATGGTTTATGCTACAAGAAAGTTTCGTGTTTATGATGCGTATTCGTGACCGGAAAGATTGTAAACGTGGTAAGTAGTTTCACGATGCGTTTACGATATGTTACGAAATATCCGTTACATTTCTGCTGGCAGAAATATCATAAACATTTTCTCATAAATTTACACCATGTTTACAGGATAACTTAAATTTGTGAAACATGGTCAGTATATTTAAGCGGGATTTCAACGAGCGTTTCCATTGTAACATATATTTCATAAACATGGCATGAATACTTCCGTGAAGTATCCGATAACGGAAAGTTCATCAAGTCCATTTGTAGATAATTTTCAAAGCAAATATTTTCAAAAGCAGACGTGTTAACTATTCACCAGACTGCCAGATGGACAATTGCCAACGCTGGTCCAAGCTCCAGATTCTCAAATCCATAGGCGGGATTTGCCTATAGTCACGGTCGAGACAAAGTCAAAAAAGTGGAAGGGGTAGTGGGAGAAAATAAGGCTAAGATCCAAAAAGCCACCATACAAAAGTTTACATTTGGGAAAAAAGTGGGGGTGGTGCAAGTGCTCCCCCAAATCCTGCCTATGCTCAACCCATATGTGTAGAAAGCGGGCGAAAAACACGTGCCCCCCATTTTTTCGAAAACTAACAAAAGTGCCCCTTTTGAAAATAAAAAGTACACCAATTACTGTTAAAAAGTGCCCTAACTTTGATTTTCTGCCCCTTTCTTTGATCCTTCCGACACCCCCGGAAGCTTCGGGTTTTTCGTTTGGTGTGATTTTAGTATCAGCAAATCGTGTCAATTCCACATTACAGTACAAGTTAGTTAAACAGGAATATACATTTTGGAATAAAGGTTTGTGTAGGAGCCTATTGATTATAAAACTGTCTTTACTTCAACACTTAGTGTCCTGGGATGTTTTCCATGTTTTTGATGTAAGAAGTAAGAATATAGCTTTAAAAGAAACATTTACAACAGTTTTGTTTTGTAATGATACAAATTGCAGATTAAGTTGTGATTAGAAGGAATACAAAATGTATTCTCAAAAAAAAATTGCGCCCCTGTGAGTATTCAGCGACCACTCAGAAAGCTCCACTTGTGGGCACAGAAAAATCCCTATTTATGTATAAACGAAATACAATGTCTACAATCACACAGTATAGAACAATTTGGAACAGACCCCGTACCAGCGGAATCGCCAGACACTTAAATTTGAAAGCACAGTCAAGTACCAAACACGGAACTACGAAACAACAAGTAACCGTCTAAGGTCCCCTGGCGACGTCAGGGGCGAAACCTTATAATAAGGACCCAGGGGCGAAGCCTCCGGAAGCTCTTTAATTTCTTGTATGTATTGCCACAAAATGGCTGAAAATCAAAAAAAGTTCAAAAATTTAATTGATGAAAAAGAAGACAAATTTAAATTCTGTTGTTAAAATCTAGGTAACCATTTCTTAACAGGCAGAAGAAAAGTTCTTCTGAAAATTGAAAGAAAACGAGCAAATTTGGGGTTCATGTGCGAAGCGGAAAATTTTAGTGATATTAAGAAGACAAATATAAATTCTAATTTTAAAATCCACTTAGAATGTTAGATAATCCTTATAAGGTTTACCAGACTTGCAGTCGAGTACATTTTCTCGAGTACGAGTACAAGGACATGAATACGGTTACGAGTCCTAAAGCCATGAGTATCAGTAAGAGTACGAGTACTTCATATTTCCATTTCCTGAGTACAAGTACTTCATATTTCCATTTCCTGAGTACGAATACGCGCGAGTACAAGAACACGAGTACGGGTACGAGTACAACTATAATATAGATAAAGAAAAAATCACCTTGGATAAGTGAGAGGAACCATTCTTTAGCTACCTATACATGGGTGTGCGGCAACTTTGCTTGAAAGAGAATAATGCATAAAATAGTTTATAAATGTTAGGCCTAAAGACTGAAAGTAGCACCGTAGTTCCCGAGTTATGCCCGATTAAAGTTTCACACTTTTCCAAAATATGGAGAAACTGTTATACATGAAAATGGCTAACGCAAAATATATACATAATTCTTTGAAATTAGTTCCTGAATTCAGTCATTGAATAAGCTAGATATTGACGGGGTCTTGAAAACGTAAGAGTTATCTGTTTTCTTAACTGTGTTAGAAAATCAACAAACAATAGATTAACATAAACAAATAGTCGGACAGTTTTCTCAAATTTTAGTCAGAATTTGCTGCACCACTTCAAAAAATCGCGATAGAAAACAAAGGTTTTACAAAAGAAAATACTAAGCAAACATAAAACATGTAAAAATTGCTGCCTGAGCTTTAAAAAATACTATAAATAATCGATGTTTAACCCATTTTTGTTAAAATTCTTGGCTGTTTTTATGGTTTTTGATCAATTTAAAATGTTATTTTATAACATTGTAACTATACACGCCCATATTCAACTTCTAAAGGTGATTAAAACGATTAAATAATCAAAGTGATTAAAATGTGGCGGCGTACATTTCATTCCCAAACGATTGTGATTGGCTTCTCAATTTAAATGCACATTTAACCATTGTGTTTAATCAAAACACAGGAATTGAAATATATTTACTCCCGCGTTATAGAGACGATAAGTGACCTTTAGGGTTACATATGTCGTAGATAATAATGTTATGGGCATTATTTTGCTTCTGCAAAACAGAAAATATTACTTGACCAAAATGATATTGCATCATAGTAAAATTAAAGTACCCAATCTGTACAACCATCATAATCAGTCTAGTCCACGCTCCCGATCGGGAGATCTCTCGATTGGGAGATCGAGACATGCGCAGTGACTATAATTTAAAACGTTACTAATAAGTTTAGCCGTTGATATCTTTTACTTGTCAAATTATGTAATTCTAAAGTTGTTGTATACGTTGTATAATGGAATTAATATTTCTAAATATTTTAGGCTTTTGCTGGTGATTAAAAATGTTAAAAGATCTGCTCTTTAAAAAATATTACGTTAAAATTTCCTGCTTAAAGTCAAATTTGCGCTGATGAAAATAGAGAAAATAATCTAATTGTTCTGTTACACCAATAAAATTTGAATATTTCGCATATATTTTTTTACCTAAACCTATTTTATATTTATGTATTAGTATTACAGTGATTTGAATTTGAAAAATTTGGGTTTTAATGACAAGAAATCTCCCGATTGGGAGAGATCCTTGATCGGGAGTGTGAACTGGACTCATAATCCCAACTTTATGTTACCAGAAGCCAAAGAGCTTCCGCTGCAAAAACGCCTAAAGTGTGAAATAAATTGAGGGTTTTTAGGTAGCTGGATAGTTAAACTGTTAAATCTGGTTTATTTCGTTTTGAATTTACAATTTTGTAAATCTCCAGAAATTGTTTAAATCTGAAATTGGCAGTCGCTGATTTTTTTTCTCAGAAAAATATTGTATAGCTTGGGTGTAGAACCATAAATGCATCTGTGTGTTAAAATACGGACCTACATATTTGCAAAGAAATTCTTGACTGTTTATCAGTTTATGAAGAATAAACGTCTGTAACATGTATTTTTGCGAAGAAAAAATGTAGTTTGTTATTTTCAAAAGCAAAGTATGTTAATTTGTTATTACAGATTGTTTCTTAACATTTTAGCATCTTTGATCCCATGCTACCAGACGATTTATAAAATCAATGTTTGTTATAGAAGTTAATAGTAAGGATAGGAAACATAACAGACTTAAACAGAAAACCAGCATACAATTCATTGACGCAGTTGCGGTAGGGTCCAGGGGGCGAACTCGCCGGAAGATTTTTGAAGATTTATATTTTTTGTTGCCCAAAAATGGGCCATGATTTTCGCGGTTCTGGATTTTGAATCGAGTGGAGATATGAAAATGATTTTTTTTTTAACAAAGACCGAAATGGATTTCCCAAAAATGTATTGAAATATCCCGAAAATTTACATAAACTGTGACATCGGGAAACTCTCACGGGTCATGGCCCACCGCCCACCGTCCCCCTCCCTCTCCCCTGGCCCCGCCCCTGACCATCTTATAGCTATACATGTATACCCTTGCCACGACAAGTTATGTCAATTGCCTATCGGGGAAAAAGGAAAACTGCAAAAGGCCTATTTGAGGGGTGGGGAGGGGGAGGGGGTGCATGGCTTCGATATTATTCAGACTTTCACCTCCTTATCTGACAGGTTTTAGTTCTATTCTGTAGATTTTGGTCCAAAATTAGAAATGTTTGGGCCCAAATTAAAGATGCTTAAGTTCAAAATTAAGGATTTTTGGTGAAAATGGAAAATGTTTGTCAAAACTTAACGATAAATCAGCTGGATGCGGCATCGTGATGCTGACAACATCATACTTGGGCACCTAGTCTCTAGTTGGGCAGAGATTTAAAATGTCGGATGTAGACCTACTGCTTACAGGCTTAAATCAAAGATACATCTCAACCATGCCCGAATCGTCTAGATATCAGAATCATATCCACTTGACTCGGCATCAAAATAGTGACAACATCCTACTTGGCTGCTTGGGCACCTAGTCGGGCAGAGATGTAAAATGTCGGATGAACTGAAAATCAGAGATACATCTCAATCGTGCCCGAATTGAAAATCAGAGATACATCTCAATCATGCCCGAATCGTCTAGATAGGCTACCATAATTATTGCCACATGTCCACACGACTCGATATGATGCTGATTGGGCTTGGACTAGGCAACTGGGATGCATATGAAACATGCCCACCCACACACGTTCAAAATCCAGAGCCCCGATGATCATGGGCAATTTTGAGCCATCAAAAACTATCAATCTTCCGGGGAATCGCCCCTAGATGCTGAACCCTACCAGAGCTGTGTCCATGAACCTTACAATTTTTCTTCGGCCAGTTTAGAAATGGTAACCCAAAATGTTTATCTGAATAAATTTCAACGTTGTAGAATTTAAATGTTCTTCTTCTCATCAATTACATTTGGGATTTTTGTGTTGATTTTTAAGCCACTTTTGGGCAAAAAAACAAGAAATCTAAAGACCAAGCCTTCAATGCTTCACCCATGAAAGCCTGCACAATTTCCCCCGAAGTTTCTCAATTTTCAGGAAAACGTTCTTCCGGCCGTTTAGAAACGGTAACCCTGCACCCTGCAGCCCTGCTTATCTGAGTAAATTAAACACAAGAACTTTAAATTATATTTCTATCGTTTCTTAAATTTTCCGAATTTTTGTCAGTTTGGGTTGATTTTCAGCCAATTATGGGCATCAAAGACAATCTGACAATAAATCTTCAGGGATACCGCGGCTTCGCTCCCCGTTCATGGACCATTAGGCGGGACTTCTTCCCCTGTGTCCCTACTCTTGCTTCGCACCAGCTAGGAACCCACGATTTGTCATTTACGCTTTGGAAGTTTCTGTTGTTTTTAAGCCATTTTGGCATTTGGTATAAACCTTAATGCCTTAAGACCAAGGCTTCATCCATGCACAATTTTCCCCAAATTTTTAGGATTAATTTCTCTTCTGCCTGTTTAGAAATGGTAATCAGATAATGCTCATCTAAGTTTAATGAATTTAAAACATTTTCCTTAAATTCCCCCATTTTTGCCAGTTTGTATTGATTTTGACAGAAGGGCCCTTATTGTAAATCTGCCATGTCTGAGGAGTTCAGTACTAGCATAAATTATTTTCGAATAAATATTTCATTTTTTCAGCATTTTTTCAGTTGAATTCATCAGAAAAAAAACACCTTAAAAGTCAACAAATAATTCTTGCAAATTGCAACATAAACATACTTGTAAAGTATGAGTACAGTGTATGAAAATACACTGTAGCTCAAAACCAAACATTTTCCCAATTTTGTCAGTTTGTGTTGAGTTTTAGCCATTTTAGCATGTTTGGGGCATTAAAGACAAGATGTACTCAAAGCTTTCGGGAGCTTCACCCCCTGGACTCCGTCCACGGGACCCTCGTGGATCCCTACCCTTGCTTATTCCAAAGACTCATGATTTTTCATTTATATTTGGAAATTTTGTGTTGATTATAAGCCATTTTGGGGCATCAAAAACAAGAAATCTTCAGACCAAGGATTCTCCCTTGAACGCCTGCACAAATTTGCCCAATATTTCTCAATTTTAGACGAAATTTCTCTTCTGCCTGTTTATAAGTGATAACCTACTCTAGGTATTAACATGAGAATTTGAAATTGAATTTTTCTTTTTCATCACTTCAATTTTGTCAGTTTGTGTTGATTTTCAGTCATTCTGGTGGAAGAAAAACAAGAAATTTCTAGAGCTTTCGGGAGCTTCGCCCCTGAAGCCTGTCCGCGGAGCCCTCTTGGATCCTTACCCTTACTTAACCCAAAGACCCATGATATTTCATTTATATTTGGGAATTTTGTGTTGATTATAAGCCATTTAAGGGCATCAAAAACAAGAAATCAGACCATGGATTGATTCTCCCATGAAGACCTGCACAATTTTGCCCGATTTTTCTCAATTTTTAGACGAAAGTTCTCTTCTGCCTGTTTATAAGTGATAACCTACTATAGGTGCTAACATAAGAATTTGAAATAAATTTTGTTTTCTTTTCATCACTTAAATGTTGTCAATTTGTGCTGATTTTCAGTCATTCTGGTGAACCAAAAAAAGAGAAGAAATTTCCAGAGCTTCCGGAGCTTCGCCGGGACAACGCCAAGGGCCCTTAATGTTTAGCAGAACCTGGCAGTCGCCCCTGGTGACTGAAAGTAAAACGCAGGTAACTCCCGCAACTGTCCACCAATGTTGTGTATTCAATTGTTGTTACTGTCTGACTGTTGTCCCAACCATTCACTTGCCATTTGGACATCGATGGAAGCCATGGCGTTCAAAGTACCAGTAATCTGGTATTAGGTTCATTGAAGCTTAAAAAAAGTTATTCATGGTGTTCGTCAATTTTCACTTAAAGAAGTGGATATCAAGGAGGAGATTGTTAGAGGTTTTTTTGGTTCTGTTTCTTTGAGGATTCATGGAATTTTGGGTGAAATAGTGGTGAAACGCATGATATATGAACGCATGATATATGAACGCATGATATATGAACGGATGATATATGAACGCATGATATATGAACGCATGATATATATCTTGAATGTTAAAGAGGCCTAAATTGTAATGTCTTCATTTTTAGGAAATGTTCTTTAATTTTTGAAAAGTTGTTTACAATTTTCAGGAAATTTTCTTCAATTTTTGTCAATTTTACTTCAATTTGTCCAATTTGCTTCCATTTTCGTATTAATTATATCATTTTCGTGAAATTTACTTCAATTTTCGGAAACATTTCCTCAATATTTGAGGAGTTCTCTTCAATTTTTTCCTAAATTATGCATATTTCCTTCCCCAACCCCACCCACCCCCCACCAACCAACTCCCAAAAAAAAAAAAAGGATGAAGCTATGTATAGAAATGTACTGTTGATTATATTATGTTTAAAGAATTGTGCGGAAGTCAAGTATACAAGCTATTAAAGCCCCATTTATTGACTTGGGTTGAAGCTCGCCAACCTTCACCTTACCCCATTTCCTTGACATGCCATGAGTGACATGTGCCCAACTCGTTGATAGTATGATGACATTTCTTTGTCTTCTACTACGCAATTGCCAGCAGCTAATGTTGAAAATGAATTAATGTAGATTGTATTTCCAGAAGGGGGTCGGGTCATAGTCACAAAGAGTTTAAGGTTGTTTGTTTGCACAAAATAATGACGTCGTCATACACATCTGTGGGTAGATTAAGATGGGCGCTTATTATCTACATAAATTCCTTTTTTTGAACAAGAAGACTGAGAATTAACTTTAAAAAACAAAAACAATTGGGGAGCATATTTGTTGGAAAATCTTTAAAAGGTAGTCAAAAGGGGACTGTCATGCATATATCTTCCTGCTGTGATAGGGTGACATTTATTCTGACAGGCAAGCAATATTAGACAGTGGGGGTGATTTGTTAAAAAGACAGAGAAAATAACATTAACTATTCTGTTTGAAATATTGGGAGTTAATTCTCTCACCATCATCTCGGCATAGTCAACCGGTTTTACAGGTCTTCGTTTTGCAGGTCTTCGTTTTGCAGGTCTTCGTTTTGCAGGTCTTCGTTTTGCAAGTATTCGTTTTGCAGGTCTTCGTTTTACATGTCTTCGTTCGTTTTACAGGTCTTCGTTCGTGTTACAGGTCTTCGTTCGTTTTACAGGTCTTCGTTTTACAGGTCTTCATTCGTTTTACAGGTCTTTGTTCGTTTTACAGGTCTTCGTTTTACAGTCACCCGAGTGAGGTGAGGAAAACAAGTCTTAGTAAATAATAAACTGGTTGTTCGGTATAAGTCTTGGTGAAAAGAACTCTTGGTAAGCGTACTAAGCTGTATTTCTTTGCATTTATTTCTAAGGGTTAAACGTTTTTCTAGGTAAGTACCACTGAGGTAGTGTACGTATATTGCAACTTGAAATAGTTTTGAACCATCTGGTTTATGGAATGAATGAGGATAAGGACCAATTTAAGAGGATAAGTGGGTGGGGAAAGCAAGTCTTTATAGTAAATAGAAACCTGGTGGAATGGCATCATTGGTATTGAACTTTATTTCTTTGCATTTTTGCAGTTCAATACAAGTTTTACTTTAAAGAGTTCATTATTATATGTTATTTTCAAAGCAAGAGGATAATAAGTTGTGTACTGAGTATAAGTCACAAAGTTGTGTTCACAGCAGTTCTTGTACTAATCTTTTTATACAGTAATTTATTGAAAATTAATCGCCAATTTTGCATAGTTCAAATAGAAGTTTCAAAAACAGATTGGAAAACGTTATTGTGAATTCTACTTTACAGTTTTCATAATAATATTTGAAGAAAAATGTTTGACCAATCATTTACAAAATATGAACTTAATTTTCAAAGAAATACAAATGGAAATATATTTCCATCATAATGACGACTTATACATTCAGACCCTCAATATGTTTTGATATATGTTTAAATACGTGAATGCACGGGAAAATATAAAACAATTACGACATTCGGGGCCATTGTTAAGGTTTACAAATATATGTCTTGAAAAACAATTTTGAACACAAAAATTGCATGAGCTGTCACGGAACGAACAAGTTCATTTTATACAAGAAATTTTGAATAACATCAAAGTAAACCCCAAATTCATTGCAAAACCTTTCAACTCTAAAATTATTAATTTCCAATAGGATCAAATAGAAGAATTACGAAAATCCTATAAAATGTTATAACACGTTATACATTACAAGTTTTCCGCTTTTTATCACAAAAGTTTACCTTATTTACACATTCCTTTAATATAGAATGCCTTAATGATTTAAAATTTTCATTCCTGAAATAAGCGCAAAAAAGGTAAGTTGAAAAAGTTGTTTTCCGCCCACAAATTTTTTAGGCCGGAAAACACCGCCGTTTTCTGGGGCGAAAAATTAGGGGCGGAAACTAACGGCCTCCATGTTATTCCTCTTATTAGTCACTACACACGTATTTACTGTGGGACGTTTGTTACCAGGTACGGGTTGTTAAAGTTAGCGATGCTAGCTACGAAAGAAAAAAACCTTTCTTATATCATCTACTTATGGACATAATGCTGCTCCAAATCTTACGTAAACAGGTGCAAAATTGTACACAAAAACGAATTCTTGTGTCAAATCTCTGTTAAATCTCTGAAAAATCTTTATGATATTTTGCCCCGCAAATGAACAATTTGCGATGCAACCCTATATGTATGGCCTATCTTTTTCCATATGCAGTATATGGAGCCTTGTTCGCTCCGTTAGGCCGACCAATCAATAAACGTCATAGATCACTACAAAAAAACATAAAGGAAACGTCAGCTAATTTAAAACAAAAGAAAATAGAAAATGTCTGTCATGATAAACAAAATTTAAAAAATGCCATGCTTGAAACGGCTCATTACATTTGTTAGCTACCTGTCTCTCAGAGCTATCCGCTTCCGGTCCTGAGTTAAAAACCTGCATCATAACCGTCTCCCTCAACTTACCTGCCTCCTAAAAGTGGAAATAATAAGGAAATGGTAGATCGTTTGCACACATACACACACAAAACAAAACATGATTATTTGATTTAAGGCAAGAAATTAAAGAAATAGAAATCAGAAAAAAACAAAAAAAGCTATCAAGAAAGGATGAATAAAACAGAATGTGGCTCGACCTTGCCAGGATTCGAACTTATTACCCCTTGACTCGTAGTCAGATGCAAGTTATCCGTGGGGACACAAGGCCACTATTATACTTTCTGAAATTGAATTATTAATTTAGTTTACAATATTGATTGTAAAACAATGTATACAATATTATTTCATACAAATTGTTATATAACCTCATCTACAAAATTATACAAATAAAACCCAACATTATGTATGTGTATTAGAGAAGATCATTATCTCGGATACACAAACTCAAACAACTCTTCGGGAATCATTGCAAATTGAGGATACCAGGGCGTGCTGACCTTTGTTGACACTGGAAACAAAATTTCATGGATTAGGGTTTGGCTTTACTTTTGGCTTAACTGAAGTGAGTAACTTTCTACAACGAAAGATGAATAAGCCATCAGTTTAGAAATGAATTTAAGAAAGGATACCGTACTATAAGTTTTTATTGTACAGTACGTCCCAGCGACAAAAGAAATTCATTTTTAGCTCTCTGATCACCGGAAAAGTATATATATTGAAAAAAAAGAAGAACATACAATTGGAGGTTGTCGACTGCACTGGCACTGGGCTGGCACTGCGTCAAACAACATTAAACACGAAATCTGCTAATTCAGATTCATGACTACGGGGAAAAATAGAAGTGAAATATTTATCAATGTAGGGCTGCTGGTCCGCCACTGATCCCAAAGGCCCAATAGTCCGAAAGAAAAGGACTATGAGTATTCGGTCATAACGAAATTTTGAGGATCCGGGACTCTTGTGTTTGTGAAAACGTACACAAGCACAAGTGAACCCCACCGCTTTACTCTACGTACAAACGATGCATATATTTCAAATTTCAAAATGATGTTTTTCCACGATATTCCTCGAACGAAGCGAACGTAAAAGATTAAGGCCTCTAAATGTGACGGACTTCACACTAGCTGTAATGGTAAAATGCTTTTGTTTTCCCCGACAAACTGGTTGTTCAGATTTACGCATTTTATTGTGACGTCCTGAATACTCGAATTGGGCTTTCGGACTAGTGAATTTTCGGACTTCGTAAATTGAAAACATCGAACAACGCTCTGAAGCAAAAGTTTATGGGCTACAACACGCGTCCGAAAACATTGCACTGAAAATTTAGTATAACTCCATTTGGGATGTTAAAACTTTCTTAGTTTCGTCTAAAAATTCAACCATGCATACTTCCTTTTTTTGTTATCTATTAAAGAAAATTTACGATAGGCCATTTGGAAGACAAAGTTTTTGCTCTTCTAAAAAAGTTTGGTTAAAAAAATGATATGCGTTTGACCAAAACGACGTACGCATGCTTCTATCAGTCTGTCGCCAGCACCATGGAAGCTATTCAGTTAATAGCTCCTGACAGCACAAACCCATGCAGAGCGTTCGCAAATGATTGACACTTTTTTGAATGGCAGCCCAATTTTTCGAAAAGCGTCTTTGCGTTTGCGCGTGCGTTCTCAGCTCCAAGGGTATGCTGCCTAGCATATACCAGTATACAAGTATACATTATACCAGTATACAATATGTTATACATATAAGGGGAAAAAAAACTGTAAAAAATAAATATACATGTATAAGAAAATAATATCGCCCAAAATTTGGTTCTGACTTTGTTCCTAGCATAACAAAATCTTCAGTTTTCGGTAAATTTCTTTAATTTTCGGTAAATTATCGGTATTTTTTAAATTATTGGCAAATTTCTTAGATTTGCATAAAACTTCTTTAATTTTTGGGAAATTTTGGGATTTTTTTTTGGGATCTTAGGAATTTTTCTTCGATTTCTTTTATTTTCGGACAATATTCTTGATTTTTGGGCAATGTTTGTAAATGTCTTCAATTTCTTTCATTTTGGAGCAATTATTTGATTTTCGGGAAATTTTGATCATTTTCGAGAATTATCTTTCATTCTCAGGAAATGTTGCTAATTTAGATATTACACAAATTTCCAATAATTTAACCAAAATTTCCCAATTTAAAAAAATAAAATTACCACAAGTTCCTTCATTTCAAACAATTTCCTAATTTAGATGTGCCTCCCACCCGAAAACTGAAATCAGACCCCACCCCTCGCTTTCTATACGCCTCTTGACATACATGGGCGGGATTTGACTACCGAAAGTGGAAGGGGTGGGGGGAGGGGGAAGAAGTCACGCTAAGATGAAAAAATTGCCATACAAAAGGTACAAATTCGGAAATTCTTTGCTAAGTTAAAAAAGTGCCACTTTAAGGCAACTTCAATACATCTGAGTATCATTTTATTTACAGATTGTACAGTTGAAAGTTACACAAACTTTTTGTTTTCTGTTTATTAACTTACCCAAAATATCAATAGCTTTTAATTGATTTGGCGTCCGGGAAAAATATTACCACGAGGGGCTGTTCAAAATGTGTGCATTTAATGAAAATTACTGATACTTTGAGTAGTCATAAATTGTAAAGTTTTGTGATATAAGAAATATATATCACCAAGAAATATATATCACTCAGAATTTATATCTACCTTAATACACTGTGGTGTAGCGGTTATCATACCTGTCTACAGACCAGGAGGCCCTGGGTTCAAGCCTGGGTTGAGTAGACACGCCAGTGTACCACAACTGGTTATCAAAGGCCGTGGACATCGACTTGGTTGTCGATGTTATGTCTGTCCGTACGTCGTACCTGTGTTCTCGTCTGAGTCGTATTAAGCGTTTCGTGATAGCATTTGTACTATCATAACCGAATACGCAGGCGACAACCCCGTCATTGTAATTGTGTGTTCAACTCTCTCTCTCTCAGATTTTATTATTCGTTTCTAACGGATCGTGAAACGAAAACTTCTCCTGAATCTTTCAGGTGTCCTCCAGTCAGCCCCTGCATGAATAAGTAAGAGTAATCAACGCAGTTTTATTTTGGTACACGGTATCTAATCCTGCAATAGTGTATCTAGTGAACATGGCCCGAGCACAGACAACGTCAATGCACGTAAACTATTTAAGGTGGAGGAAATATTTACATTTTTTCACTTAAGATATCAAAATCAATGGATTTTTTTAATTGGATTCTCGGTTGCTACTAGATTGAGAAACAATTTACCTCAGTAAGTTTTACTTTGACCTTCATGATTGGTTATGAAAGCTTATTTGTTTGGGCTGACTGTAGTGTTAGTTACGTTAACGTTACCATACTTTGTATTGTGTAGGCTAGCCTTGATGAAGCCCGAATGGATAAACAAGTTGCTGGTAGACCTAACGTTACTTGATAGGCAACGTTAACATTAGGCCCCAACCAATGTAGGCGTATAATTTAAAAACTATTCGAGTATTCAGGATGACGTCTTAAAAACGTGCGTAAGTCTGAACAAACAATTTGTTGGTGAAAACAAAATTTGTTGGTGAAAACAGCAATTTAAAATTAACAATAATAGCCAGTGTGAAATCTGTCAAATTTTAGTGGCCAAGAGGCCTAACCTCTACTCTACAACTTCGCTTGGGTATTTTTGCAGGAAAATGTTGCAAATTTGGAGGTAGTATCGTGGAAAAGATCATTTTGAAGTTTGAAATGGGTCTATGTATCATGCGTACATAGGCTAAGCTTGTGCACAAATCGTAGCATGTTTCCACCGACAAGAGTCTCGCATGTTGAAAATACCAGGATGATCGAATACTCAAATAGTATTAAATAACTTCCATTTCCATGTTTAACTTAAGGACAGTACAAGTACCAGCACTAGCCTATGAATGATATTTGTTCATTTTGTTAGACGTCAATTTCAGGAAAAACCTAACTAGAACTTGGCACGAATATTCAAGCCCACATCACGTACAGTTGTAAAGTGACCTAATCCTCCAGATTTGAGTATTCAGTCTGACATCACAATGTGTGCGCAATTGAGTTGTCAGTGAAAACAAACCCTACTCTCTATTGATCCGCCTATGGATTAAACTTTGACATAATATTATAAAAAATATCGAGATCAACGTATGCCAAAGTTGAACAAAAATTTGATTCTCCTGATTAAGAACAAAGTGTAAATTATAACAAAAACCTTTCTTACAATGCGTAAAAACAGAAATTTGATAAAAGTGAAATTGCGATATGAAATCTTTCATACTTTCATCGAAAACTTTCATACTTTTGTCTAAAATTTAAACCATACATAAGCCTACTTTGATTCCATCTTTAGTCTGTGTTTAACCACAACAACGTACACACATGTCCATCTATGATCGTGAGCCAACACTGAAATGCGAGAGTGTCACAATTGATTGACACTTTTTTGGATGGCAGCCCAATTTTTTGTGAAATGCGTTTGCATTTGCGCGCATTAATCTCTACCGTGGGTTCTTTAATAACTTCAAGCGTCTCCGTATGCGTTCCGCAATTATGAAAGAAAACTTTACACAACTCAATTTTGAATATTTTTGCTCATCGTGAATGAACCATTGTGTGTGTGAGTGCCCTTGGAAAAGTTTTTGTACCATCCCATTTAATTGTGTACACCTGCGCGATAGAAGTACACTTAACTTACATGAATGCACGCAGTAGCCATATCATACACAGTGGACAATCAGTAATGGTGGACGGAGAAAATCTTTAGCACAAGTTCTCAATAAAATGCTAATATTTTTGCTTTTTTTTGTTGATGGTTTTAGGATGTTTTAAGTTTATTTAGGTAGATTCATAGTATTGATTATCAATATTTTGAACTGTAAGTAAATTTTTTAACCTTTCCATGAATGAAATCTTTATCATTTTGCGTAAGTTTGAGTATTCTGTTCAACGGACATTTTTATTTGCCATTGGATTGCATAGGGTATGCTCCCTAAGTGTTTGTATGCCAGGGACAGTTTACGGAACCATTTATTATTGTTTGGCCGTAATTTCTTTCACTGTAAGCTGTTTCTGCATGCTGACTTTAGGTGATTGCTGTCGTGTACAGATCTGCGGGAGCTGGTTAAGTTGAAAAATTTGTGTATGTGGGTATATGACTATAGGGCTCATTTAAAACTGAATTTATTAGGTCACATCCAGTTGTCAATGGGAGAAAACACGATTTTGTGTGATTTGGACCAAAATTGCGCATACCTCAACTAACCAGAAACTGAAAGGTTGTGTGGTTCCGATGCCTTTTTTTTAAGAAGCTGTTGTAGTGCAGGTGGAATGGTAACGTTATTTTATGGACTCATAATGTCACTCCTTACAAGTAAGGATTAACATCTGAGGATATTGAGATCTGCTTAATTTCATTTTGTATCAGTTATGAGCCCCCATGAGACCCCAGTTGAATTTCAAGTCAGCATGTTTCTTGGCCCCCCCTTCATATACAGCAGGTTTTGAAGCAATAGCTCTTTGAGTCCCAGTTGTGCAAAACAGAAATGTTAAATAGTAAGGTGCTTTTATTTTCTGATATTAAATTTTAAAATGTAAATAGTTAATTTTACATCTAGTCTTCAAAGTTTTATTAGAGATAATTAACTGATTTTTCAGACATTGTCTATTTGTTTAAAGTGATTTATTGCAATTGCAATTCAAAGGTGGAGTCTTGCCACTTTCTAATCACAATAATTCTTTAACTTAATGCTTTTAGATAATGAAAACAAATGATTTGCTTTTATCTTCTTGTTTGTTGCATGTACTAAAAAGGAACATCAGTTCAACCAATTGCAAAAGTCAGGAAACTCATTAATTTTATATATTAGTTTTGATTTTAAAAATATTTGTCCTCAGATAAGGCCAAAATTTCACATTTCACATTGTGATGTAAAATAATGCTTGCCTCACTGTAAGACGGCTGTCTCACCCTCACCCCGAATTCATGCCTAGCAGCACCCCCATTTACTAGAGAATCAACATGCCAATTAACCTGATAAAAAGAATTAGAATAAGAAAACCTGTTTCAATGACTAAAACAACCACTCACATACGCCACATCAAAATTTTGTTGAGCTTCAACATCATTGATGTTCTGGTTTACACTTTGCGCCCCATAGCCACCTGCCTCTTTTCGTGCTATGCAAAAAAATCTGTCAATTATTTCAGTTCAAGTTCATGCAGCAGGATGTATGGAATCACCGTTTTCAATGTACACAAAGGCAAAATAGCTCTTGTTTATTTTCGTTTACAATTCTTTATTTCCCACCAATTTTCGATATGTTCTTAAGTAAATTTTATTTCCATATCCAGAGATTCTACAAAGAGCTTTTGCAGTGTGAAGTCTTATGGCTATTAGGATGGCACTGAGAATCCCTAGAATTTTGAATAAACGTGCGAAATCCCATAACTTTTGCTTCAGCATTTGTTTATTTCCTTTTTTCTTTTTGATAGTGCTGTTGATTTGCGATTAATTCACTAAACATTTAATCGCCAAAATTTGTGAGCATGTAGCGATTAATCGCAACCAAGCTTAACCCAAAACTCAGTAATTTTTTTATTATATGGAACTGGTACAGTTCACACACACACAAACATTCCATGCTTTTTGGACCAAAAATAGGCAAAGAATCTCACCAGATGCAAATTTGATAGTGTCTTATAATTACCCGTTAGGCTGATAAAACTCGTTAAAAATAAAGATCCTGGGTTTGGATGACATTCAAACCTGCATAGAAATAAAATATCTAATATTGGAAATAATGTCCATTTCTGGCAGTCTGAACTTTCATCTGCTGTCACAAAATAGTCGACCATATCCCAGTACAGTAAAATGGCACTTCCTTGCTGTAAATAAATTTTTAGTTTTTAAAGTGTGGCAACAATTTTGAATTTAACAAGTTGAATTTACTTCTGTCCATGAACACGCCATAGGGGATCAAGAAAATGAAGGAATTTGCTTGATTTTTAATGCCTTTTTTCATGCATTTTAAGTATAGAGGGTGTGTTTTCAGTTTATAGCTCAAATCTTTTAGGTGATTTTTTGAGTATTTTCAATCTTTTTCAGTGGTGCTAATTATTACTGTACGCTAGGCCACCCATATAGTATTTTCCCGATTAATTGTTTTAATAAATGTTTTTAAAAGAGTTCGGAGTAATTAGCGATTAATCGATAATTGTTGACAGCACTGCTTCTTGACTGGCAGTTAAACAAGTACTTAAGTTGGTGATTTAACATTTACATGAAGTAAAAGCCAGTCACGATACAACACAAGCAGATTATCATAAACAACATTCTTACTTAGAGAATAATAGGAGGGACCCAGTAGAGCTGTGAACGTTTAGGGATTTTAGTAAACGTGTACACGCCCAAAAAAGCGAGCGTGTATCGTGTACAAGCGTTTAGTACCGTAATTTTCGGAAATACACCAAAATTGCTCTAAAACTACGAAGCGAAGTAAAAAAAATCGCACAACTAGTATGGAAAAAGTACTGACCGAATTGCCCAAATAGACGCTGAGTTTTGCTTTCCAAATCGTAAAAAGTTTTCTTCTACAGTATAATTTATCATTTTTATGGAAAGTATGCATGGAAATTCAGTTTAGAAAGAACAGATAACTTCCTTTTAATGTCATTTAAACTCAACATCGCGTAACTTTTTGGCCTATTCGCTATGGCTTCCAAAGTTCTTCTGTGAAAATCCCGCATATGATAATACCTTGCCGTAAAACATTTAAAAACTATGCCACCACCACCATGAAGTTCTGAAATATCAGTCCTCTCAAAAAAAATGGCCGCCATCTTTGCGATGCATGCAGATTTTCAGCTCTGTTAAAACTTTTTTCTGTTTGTTTATTATGCAAAAAATTTTCTTTCTTGCAAAATTTATTTGACTCATCAGGTAATATTTACATGTAAATGTACTGATTGTCACGATTCAAGTATTTTTCAATTTTTTTTTGGTTGATTTAACAGCTTGTAAAACGGGCCTTAATTGCGTGGGATTTAAAGCCTTTATGGCCTAACGTTAGGCCTATTGTTAGTTTCACTGTTTACTGCTGCTTATTCGCGGTGCATTTTACAAGTTGGATTACTCAGATTTCGGCGAAATCAAAGTGCATAATATCCCCATTCATTGTTGATTACTGCGCACTTGTGATTCGCATATTTAAAAAGGATTATGCTTATCAGGGTTACAGTTTTTAAAAAGTCATTGATTGGAATTTTGTCAGCCGAATGTGTGTGTGATTTGAATCATGAATATTGATTTTCAACGGCAAGACACTATGATGTATGAAAAACGATTACTCGCAATAAAGTATTTAGTAAATGTTTACAAGATTTGTGAGGGTGTAGAGTGTACACGCTAAACGGTCACAGCTCTTGGGCCCAGTCAGTATTTACATAGCGGGGAATGACTTTACAAAGTTTAAACCAATAACAGAATAAGGTGTGTTGCATAGCTGATAATGTATAAATCATGTTATATTTTCAATCAGAGATTTTTTGAAGAAAGGTTAAGGGAAAACAATTTACTAAAAAAGTTGAATTTAAAATATATTAACAATTTTAAGAATTTGAGGATGAGGGCATCAACCTTTTATAGTAGACTTACAACACACAGTCATTACTACACAAATGAGACGGAGCTTTAAACTTAATATCTTCTTAATGGAGTAATATTTTTAAATGCTTTCTTGGCGACGACGACGAGTGAACACACTATTACAATGATGGGGTTGCCCCTGCGTATTCGGTTATGATAGTAACAATGCTATCACGAAACGCTTTAATACCACCCGGACGGAACACAGGTACGACGTACGGACAGACATAACATCAACAACCAAGTCAATGTCCACGGCCTTTGATAACCAGTTGTAATGCACTGGCTTGTCTACCCAACCCAGGCTTGAACCCAGGGCCTCCTGGTCTGTAGACAGGTATGATAACCGCTACACCACAGTTGGTAGATAATGCTTTCTTCACCATTCTGTTTCTTTTAAAATCCTCTTGCAAGACAAAGTTGCAAGACCACTGAACTAATCCTTTTCTTGATCTCAAACATGGTATTAGTTACACAACATTATAGGGTTACTTCACTGATTGAAATTATGTGATGTGTTGGTATGGGCGGCTGTTTGGGCAAAAATAAAATAAAATAAAAAAGTAAGAAATATAAATATAAGAATGAAATAAACAAAAAGAAACCAATAAAAAAAAAAAAAAATATATGATATTAGAAAAATATAAATTGAATAATAAATAAATAAAAAGAATTCAATGCAAAAGAAATTAGGAAAAATTGTTAATAAGAAACATAAACTAAAAATAAAATGATTGAAAAGAAACCAATACCAAAAAAAAAAAAAGTTATACAAAAATATAAATTAAACATGCAATAAATAAAAATAAATAAATACAAACGAATATGAGAAAAATCTTAACTAAAAATGAAACAAGTAAAAAGAAACATGAAAAATTTAAGTATATAGTAATAAGAAAACAACAAATTAGATATGAAATAAATAAAAAGAAAACAAAATCCAAATAATATACAAACAGAAAATATATCTCCAAATATAACTACTTATATATAAACATTAATATATCTAATAATAAAAATACTTCTATAAGCAGTTTATCTTTAAATTTGTCTTTAAATCTTTAACTTTAAATCTTTAACTTTAAATCAATATATCTTTAAATTAATGTATCTTTAAATCAATTTATCTTGAAACAGAAATGTAAATATAGTCTCAGCCTTTTATATATACAAACAGAAATATAAGTCCAACAAAATATTTACGTACAAAAAAATATATACGTACAAAAAAAAGAAATGTAAAAAAGGATATATATGCGCAGCACTTTGCACACCACAATGCAATGTAACATGTGTTGCATACACTTGCAATTTATTACTGATTATACTTGGCAGCAGTTTCACTGCGCACCACAGATATTATATATGCATATCGGTTTTGTTAACGTACGACTCAGACACTTACATCAGGCCTGCAGGCAGTAGGTACGGTAGGTACAGCTGTCTAAGCCACGGTATCAAAGGGTACTGGTACTGTTAGCCAGGGCACTCCATTCTATTGCTTCCGACAAAAGTTCTGTTGCCCTTCTAATTAGGCCTACAGCTTCTACAAATATCTGGTTGGAATTTGTTTCCGTATCCTTTTTTCCACACGAGGTTCTTAAATACCCAGACCAAGCATGTCACGCTCGATTGCGGACATACTTTTTGTCAAATAGGCCCACAGCAGTGATCTTGTTATCATTTAAAGGAGCTTGAATAGTTCTTTCAGAAAATATAACTTTTTGTGTTAAAGAATTTTGCAAAAAATTGGAATGAAAAAGAGAGAATTGGAAAAATTGCATAATATTTAGGGAACAAACTTTTTTCTTTAAAAGCCTCCTTGCCATACTTCCAGACCTAGATTTTATTTGAAAAGTTGTGAACAATTGTCAAAGACATCAAAGTATCAAATTCCGGTCGAATTTTGACTGCCCCTCTACCATCAATATCTTTTTTGGCAAAATTTGTGCCAAATTTGATGATTTTCAGCCTTTTTGAGACCAATTTAAAAACAAATCTCAGCGCACAGCATGCGATGGCCCAAGTTCAAGGCCCCATGTACTTTCAATTGATTCAGAAAATCAAGTACCCCTCTTAATTTTTGATTTAAGTTATTATCAAGCACTGTTTTTCTATAGTTACTTTATTTAATTTTTTCATTGTTTTTGAAATGTTTTGCTTTTTTAAAAAAAAAATTAGACTGGTATCAATGGAAATCATTGTTTTGCAAACAATCTTTGTAAAAAGATAAATCATTTTTCATTATTTACAAGAAAAATACAAGCTTAAAATGTGCAAATTTGCAAATTTTTGTCAATAATTTCTTTAATTGGACTTTTTCATTGGAAAGTGTATTGTCTTAGCATTCATATAAACTTAACTTGTAGATGGTAGAAAACGAAAGGAAAGTTGTGAAAATTAATTTTGAAAACAAAATTTCGATAATTTTTGTTCTGTTTTGAACCCCTAGGTTTTTTAAGGGTTTATGTTGGCTTCACGCTGAGCATGGCATGCATTGCACAAACATAACGCATTCGGGCGCTAGTGTCAGCTTGTAGGCCCATACTCACCACGCCTGGGCACAAATCCTGGTGAAGTGCATTGTGGTGTGCAAAGTGCTGCGCATATTTCTCTTTTTACATTTTTTTTCTTCTTTTTTTCTCATTTTTTTTTTGCAGTATTCTTAACTAACATTTCTTTTTTGTTCACATTGTTTTGCATTAATTTTTTTATGAGCATCATTTTTGATGGATACTGGCGCATATAACAAGTATTTATTATTATTATCATAATATTTTTTATATTCATATATATCTTTTTGTACTTTTACATGTATTTCTGTTTCTATTTATTTATAAACAAATGAAATATATTTCTGTTTAAAGTTGTTTTACTGTTTTATAGATATAATAATGTTTATATGTTTAAAGAAAAAAATCTTTTTGGAGATATATCATCTGTTTGTATAGCATTAGTATTTTTCATAATCTTTGTTATTGTAGTGGAACATTGTGTGTTATAAGATCTTACCGATTTTAATTGTAGTTGTGTTTTTTTCTATTTATTATTTTTGTTTCTTTCTCTCTTGTTCTCTAAAATTCATTTTATATATTTTGTATTATTTTTATTATTTTTTTTTTTGTATTTTTCTTTTTATTTATTTCATATTCAATTGATATTTTCCTTAATTAGATAATTTTATTTTTTTATTGCTTTCTTTTTATTTATTTTATTTTTAATTAATGTTTCTGCTTATTTATTTCTCTTTCTAATTTACTTTGTATTGAATTCTTTTTATTTATTTTCTATTCAAACTTAGATTTTTTAAATAGAGGATACTTTTTTTCTCCAATTTTGCCCATATGGCTGCCCATATTGTTGGGACGTCAAAAATTTCTGCCTTTCTTTTTATGTGAACTTCATGCATATGTTTCCATGACATCCTGTGTCAAGTTATTGATTATGCAATTATGAGAAAATTACCAATGGAAATTTGTACAGCTTTTTTGGTCTTATTGAAAGGGGATTCATAATTTTATTTTTGAAAAGAGATTTTCTCTGACTTTTACGTACTAGTATCAGTCATTTCAAAATTTGAATTAGGGCAGGTTTGCTTAGAGAGACGGTACCTGTACATGATGGACTGCAAGATGGATGCAAAAGGTGTGATGCCCAAATAATAAAAATGACAAGCCATGAGCAGTTGACCTTTAATACTGAAGCCTTTATCCTGTGGCCTTTATACTAGAGCTGTACATTGGTGTATCAGATATCAAATATCGTGAGAAAAAAATTATGCGATATATTTCCCAATATCTATGTTGTGATTATTAATTTTGGAAAACTGCTTGGGTTTCAGCATGCAAATCTCAATTTTTCCATAAAAATTAAGATCCAAGGAAAGAAAGCATGTAAAAGAACCTGATATTTTGCAAATATTTGGTTAAAATCTGATTGATTTGAAACTTGTCTAAAATTCTGTTTCCTAATTTGTTGTTATAATATGCAGTTTATACATTAAAATGGTATGGGTATGTTGGTTAGGACATATTTGATATGATGGAAATAGCGATAAGAGCAATATTATGATGGTCATAGTGTATGTGTAATAAAGGATCCTGCAAGGGAAGGGATTGACTTCCTCCTGGGTCAGGTGCAGGAGGTACAGTACATATACGATGTTGTCTTTGTAAATACAGTATGACCCCATTTCTGTGGTCTGCAAGCAACAGTAGAAGTGACATTTTACATTGTATAGTGTAAGGATCCAAGATTTTTTTCTAATTTGATTTGATAAACATCGAGGTCTATCTATCATTTGGTTAAAGGAGCCCACAGCTGGGATCCATAGAATATTCTAATACATTTGTTATCTTGCATGTAGTTGTACTGATAACCTTATATATAGGTTATCTTGCATGTGGGAGTACTGATAACCTTATGAATAGGTTATCTTGCATGTGGTGGTACTGGTAACCTTACGAATAGGTTATCTTGCATTCGGTGGTACTGATAACCTTTTGAATATGCTATCTTGCACGTGGTGGTACTGATAACCTTATGAATAGGTTATCTTGCAGTGGTGGTACTGATAACCTTATGAATAGGTTATCATGCAGTGGTGGTACTGATAAACCTTATGGATAGGTTATTATGCAGTGGTGGTACTGATAACCTTATGAATAGGTTATCTTGCATTTGGTGATACTGATAATCTTATGAATAGGTTATCTTGCAGTGGTGGTACTGATAATCTTATGAAGAGGTTATCTTGCAGTGGTGGTACTGATAAACTTATGAATAGGTTATTATGCCGTGGTGGTATTGGTAACCTTATTAATAGGTTATCATGCAGTGGTGGTACTGATAACCTTATGAATAGGTTATTATGCAGTGGTGGTGAATAGGTTATTGTGCAGTGGTGGTACTGATAACCTTATTAGTAGGTTATCATGCAGTGGTAGTACTGATAACCTTATGAATAGGTTATTATGCAGTGGTGGTACTGATAACCTTATGAATAGGTTATCATGCAGTAGTGGTACTAATAAACCTTATGAATAGGTTATCATGCAGTGGTGGTACTGATAACCTTATGAGTAGGTTATCATGCAGTGGTGGTACTGATAACCTTATGTGGTTATTATGCAGTACTGTTATTATGCAGTGGTGGTACTGATAACCTTATGAATAGGTTGTTATGCAGTGGCGGTACTGATAACCTTATGAATAGGTTGTTATGCAGTGGTGGTACTGATAACCTTATGGATAGGTTGTTATGCAGTGGTGGTACTGATAACCTTATGTATAGCTTATTATGCAGTGGTGGTTTTGATAACCTTATGAATAGGTTATCATGCAGTGGTGGTACTGATAACCTTATGAATAGGTTGTTATGCAGTGGTGGTACTGATAACTTTATTCATTTGACACCAAATTGGGTATTAAGAATGAGACCTTTGACAGACAGTGGATAAGACTGCACTAATGCAGGTTTCCCTGACAAGCTTTCATAGTTTTTGACTGCTATAGTGTTTTAAGAGGTGATTAGAATCTGTTTAAAATGTAGTTTGCTCTCTGACTGTTATTGGGACTGTCTTTTAAGTACTTACAGATGTGAAAACATCATTTGTAGCTTGGCTATTCAAAGAATAGTAGAGTATTCAAAGAGGTAGAGGACATGGGTACTGTTCAAATGTGCATGATTGGGGGTTGTGTGTGCATACTAATTAGCTTATTTGCATAACATTAAAAATATTTGTCAGGTTAAAGTTTTGGTTAAAGTTTTCATAAGTTAAAGTGTCCATCCATAACTTACAGTAAGTTATGAATGGTGTCCATTCATGTAACTTGGTGTAGGGGTACTGTTCAAGGGAGCATGATTAGGGCTTTTCTGGCATAGGGGTACTATTCAAGTAAGCATGTTGTAAAGTGCTTTGATAAAGTCTATGACAGTTTAAAAGCGCTATATAAGCACTCTGATTATTATTATTATTAAGCATGATTAGGGGTTGTGTGGCATAGGGGTACTGTTCAAGTGAGCATGATTAGGGGTTGTGTGGCATAGGGGTACTGTTCAAGTGAGAATGGCACAAGGGTACTGTTCAAGTGAGCATGATTAGGGGTTGTGTGGCATAGGGGTACTGTTCAAGTGAGCATGATTAGGGGTTGTGTGGCATAGGGGTACTGTTCAAGTGAGCATGGCATAAGGGTACTGTTCAAGTGAGCATGATTAGGGGTTGTGTGGCATAGGGGTACTGTTCAAGTGAGCATGATTAGGGGTTGTGTGGCATAGGGGTACTGTTCAAATGAGCATGGCATAAGGATACTGTTCAAGTGAGCATGATTAGGGGTTGTGTGGAATAGGGGTACTGTTTAAGAGAGCATGGTTAGGGGTTGTATGTGCATACTAATTAGCTTATTTGCATAATAATGCAGATATTTGTATCTATTATATCCTTAAATTACAGTGGATGTTAGGATTTTGTTTACACAAATGATCATATATGTGAAGAGCATTGTCTACACTTATGGTGAGGTGAAGTGTACATATTAAATCGGTTATTTGCATAACAATAGATTTTCATACAAAATGTTTAACATTCATGAGCACATAATTTAAGTTATGAATGGTGTACATTCATGTAACTTGGCACAGGCAAGTAGAGGACCTGGGCACTGTTCAAATAAGCATGATTGGGGTTGTGTATACATATTAATTAGCTTATTTGCATAACAATTAAAATATTGGTCTCTATGATATGTCTTAAATTAAAGCAGAAGTGGGGATTTTGTTATTGTCTACACTTAATGGTGAGGTGAAGTGTGCATATTAATTAGGTTATTTGCATAACTATAGACTTTCGTACAAAATGTTTAGCATTAATGAGCACGTAACTTGAGTTATGAATGGTGTACATTTATGTAACTTGGCACAGGGGTAGAGGACATGGGTACTGTTCAAATATGCATGATTGGAAGTTGTGTGTGAATACTAATTAGCTTATTTGCATAACAATGAAAATATTTGTATCTATGATAAATGTCTTAATATGTATGTCTTAATATAAAGTGGGTGTGGGGATTGTGTTGACACAAATCATCATATATGTGAAGAGTATTGTTTACCCTCAATGGTGAAGTGTAGTGGGCATATTAATTAGGTTATTTACATAAAAATTTCCCTCAACTTTTTCAGCTGGTAAATTATAATTTCCCTTAACTAGATTCTTTTTGAGTACTTTCCTAGCATATCCAATAGTTTTAATCCCTAAATCACAGGGAAAATATGAAATAATACATTAAACTGAGGATATCAGGATGTGATGTCACAACTATATACAGTAGTAGTCAGATTTCAGTCATTTCTAAACAAATGAGACAAACTTGAGACTCATATATCTCCTTACTGGATTGATATTTTGGAATGCTTCCTTCACCATTTTTTTGGTTTCTTTTTTAGTCCTCTTTCATATAAGGTGAATTAACTTGACCACTGACCTAATCCTTTAAGATGATTAGAGAGGTTACATAGGTAAGTATTCTCCCATCTTTCTAAGACATTAAAGTATAGTATGATTACTGTGCTGCAGTAGATGAAAGAAATGTGTTATATTCTTTCAGTTTGAAGTGCCACCATGGATGAACAAGGTTATATACTTTCCTCAAATTATTATTTAGTTGTTATTTGTATTTTTTGTTCTGCTTTACTTAGTTCACTTTATTAACACCCTACCCTCTTGGCACATTTGACCCTGACTGTTCTGGTACTGTTAAACATCAACATACCAAACCAAACGTTCCACTTTTAAAAAAATGATCTTAAATGAATACAATTTTGTTTCTATAATTAATTATAACGAGTTTTCCAAACAAATAATTGTTTTACATTGGACTTTGTGAAAAGCCTGTTTGAGTGTTGTACTGGCACAGTATATTGTACCCCTCTTGATTGTGTCCTTAACCTGAATTACTGTAGCTTTTTGCCTGTAAATGTTTGCTGGGAATTATGTCAAGTTTTGCTTAATAGTTAAGCTAGCACTCCTTTTAATGAAAGTTATTTCAAATAAGAGGCGTGGGAAGTATTATGTTATAGTAGGATTAGGTTTCCAAGTTGATTTTACGGCTCAGTGACTCACTTGCATGGAGCTATTAACCGAGACAGCTCCATGCTCTGTGTTACTCGACTTTGAACTGTTCTTAGTATGTAGTACAGTATGGTGCAACACCCATGATACTTGTGTACACCTTGTTGATGCTTCTGTGTGCACAGTATTTGATGATATTTGATAGTGTTGTCTACCATTTACAAGGATCGGCTGTGGTGTCACAGGTTTCTACTTACAAATCTTTCTTTTATTTTGAAGATACTCTAAGGTGGAATACAAATTCTGTTTATTTTAAAGTGGTTCTGCCATGGCCTCTAAAAAAATTGAGATTTAACCTGATATAGGTTTTTCATACCCTTAATCTAATAATCAGTCAAGAAATCCTGGTTCTAAGTCCATTTTCATGATGAAAAATGACTTAAAAATTAATCATTTATTTCTTATTAAAAAAAAGTTCAACGGAATTTGTGACATCATAACAGTTTGCTATGTCATTTCAGGGACTGCTGATCGTAAACAATGCATCACACACATACTAATCACGTACAAATAGCGTCTGATTGCGCAAGTTTTTCAAGCTGTTCAGATCTTCATTTGACATTTTCCTGTTCGAGCTATGATAAAAAAGATTTGGAAATAAATGAAGAACATTCTCATAATGAAGGGATGTTATTCCTTTTGAATTTGTACCACTTGCAGACAAGAAAGAAGGTTCAGGCTTACAACCCTTACACGGTCCTACACTCAAAGCTTGCGTAGTTGGCATGAAATTCTTACTGTACCGTAAATAATATTTTGTTAAACGATCAAATTGAAGTGTTTGCAACAACATCTACCGTTTTGTGTTTAAACGTCTAATGAAAATATAAAGTTTTATTTATCAATGTTCAAGTCTCTGTCGCTTGACGGTTAGTCAACAGGCCTAACGTGAACTTAAATAATTCATTCACGCAATTCCGTTTGCATTTTTACTCTTGAATTGAAAGTTTTTGAAGAAATTGAAAATTTTGTTAGTTTATTTTAAAGTTTTGATATGCTAAAAGGGACTGCTTGGCATATAGACTCAATAATTACAATTTAGTTATATTTGATCAATTTTCCTTCCTTCAATCATATTCCACATTATATAGAAAATAAATCATTCAAATTTTCAACTGATTAAGTAGCCCAGTCGGTTACGGCTTCATCTTTTGAATGAGAGGTTATGGGTTTGAATCTCACCGAGACTTTTTTTCTTTGTTTCTCTTGTTTCTTTCATTTGAATTTGTATTACTGGCGGAACAGTCAAATTTTCATGTCAGAGACGATGTAGTCAAGCTACTGTTTAAATGGAACAGAACAGGGGTAATAATCTGGCGTGAGCTGAATGATATGACACTACCCGGTAAGCCCCGCAAACTCGGTTCATGTCAAGCGCACACAAAATGTGTCTTTTTTGTTTCCCTTTGCCATTGATAAACGACTTTTAGTTTGAGAATTTATATTACTGCATCCTCCAACTACACAACGCTACAGCATTTTGTTTAATATTTGCTTGGAAAATGTAATATTTTAGAAGAACAAACAGAGATGCTATCGATACTAGTTGTGAAATTTCAATGGCGGCCACACGTTATACGTGGCATTGATGCATTGTTTACATACAGTCGTTCCTAAAATGACGTTATTGCGTACTGAGCCTTATTCTGGGTTTTGCGTCAGGTGACAAAAAATGCTATTTTCTTTTGCGATTTTCTCCCAACCGATGGGGTTTTGTGCAGAAATAGTTATATTTTTGCAAATCAAATAATCCAAATAACATATTTAATGTAAGTTCTGACCCCCATGGCAGGACCACCTAAAAGTTTAAGTTTCATACATGTACAACCTAGCTATAAAATCATTGAGCAATATTTTGTCCCTCTTTCCGCATAGCACTAACGAATGTAAGAATACACATTTCTGAGAATGTCCGTGTTAAAGATTCTTTTATATTTGTATATCCTTTTTATTGTGTTTCTGAAGAGCAAAATACTGAAAAAGGAACACGTTACTTTTGTATGTGTAATTTTAGGCACAAAGACATTTGTCAGTATGCAGAATTGATATGCAGTTTTTGACATTCTTCACTACTGAAAAGAGGGATGATTTTAGTACTAATCACCCATGCTTATCCTCTGACACTGAACATCAAAATGTTAATGTAGCATAACAAATTTACGAACTATGTGTAATTATTTTGAATGAAAATTTAGTGTCCTCGATTGAATGAATGGAAATAGGTTTGTTTCTCCTTTGTGTTAGCATATTCTACATGTATTCATAAGGTTTGGATCTGTGTATGTGACAGCTTCGTTAGCTCAACATCCCTTTAAGGGATTTTGAGCTTAAGCAGGGCTGGCCCAAAATCCAGATTTTTGTTGGAATTCGTTCCGGTTTTTGCAGATCCTAAGCGTTTATTTGATGTTGTCATGTTTGCCTTACATAGATCGATCCATGGATGCAACAACACTTTGTATTAGTGCGTAGTTTGAAAGAATTTTGCATTCCAAATCTCACCAAAAATGACTTATTCGGTTTTCGCTTGCAGTGATCCGAATGAATTTAGCATATATAATATGGTAGATTTGGAAGGGCCAGCGAACGTTTCCGAAAGATGAAGAATGCTGCTTTCATGTGCCAATTAGGTTATGATATCCCGTTTGGGATTTGTATCACACTCGTAGTTAGTTGATAGCTCATTTGGGCTATAACTTACGTTTAAAAACTAACGTTTTAAAACTAAAATAGCCTAAATGGGCTATATAGCAATACAATATAATTCAATTAAATAACTCAAACTATAAATTTTAAAATCATAAGAGTGTTGATAACCAGGGAGCTTAAAGTAACATCTCCCTGCAGTAACATTATTTGGCTCTTCACAAGAACATCTTCTGTTTGTCTGTTCATGATTTATTAAAATTTGCATCATATTGCTGTTGATGCTTAAGTTTTTGTAGGCTTACTTGAAAAACAGTTTTCACATATTCAAACATTATTTAAAGCACCATTACGCAGTGGGGCAACTATAGTCCTGGGGATTTTGGCACTTCATGCAGCGATGTCAGAACGGTAATGAGGGCGGGGGGCGGAAACTTTCCCCCTTACCCTTACTGTAAGTACTTTCCCCCTTACCCTTACTGTAAGTAAGGATAGCAGGAGGTGCCCTTTTGAAAGTTGATGGCAGACCAAGCAGGAGTTGCCCTTTTTAAAATTTGAGGGCGGATTGGGCTGGAGGCACCATTTTGAAACTTATATGAAATCATTTTAGGTCATTCTTGAAGCTTAAAAACAAATAGATATCCACTCACTCACAAATGTTTCATAATACATAGAAGTTGTTACATACATTCAGTATTTATTTGACACTATTAAAGCATGTCATTTTACCAGGATCACCGACACAGAGGGTCATGGTGGGAGGGGCATGCATCCAATAATTTTGTAAGCAGCAATTTTCAAAAGAAGCCTTTTACCCATTCACCCGAGGGGTAATTGTTAACATTGGTTGTGGCTCCCCAATCTCAAACCTATAGGTGGGATTTGCCAACAGAAAGTGGGGGAAAGTCCAAACTGTGTGTGGGGAGGGAGGGGGAATTACAAAATCACACTATGATACAACACCTCATCATACAAAAATATTCATTTGGACAAAACGTGAGGGTGAGGAAAGTTCCCCCTTGCTCCCCTCAAACTCAAATCCTGCTTATGTTTAAACCAAGTAGGAACCATGGGGCCAGGAGGCAAGATTCCTCCACTTTTTTGAAAACTGACAAAAGTGCCCCTTTTTTAAATGAAAAGTGCCCCTCAATTGCTGTCCAAGAAGCACCCAAACTTTTAACTACCCACCAACAAAAACAGGCTTATACCCACCCAAAAATATATGTTGAGCTACTACATCATTGATGTTCTAGTGCTATATGGTGATGAGAGCACAACTTGGTCTTTGCTACTTATTGTCATAAACCATTCATGTTCTGTTTAGTAATCAGACCTGTTTGTGCCCTTGGACCATGATTTACTGGAGGTTTGACATTCATTGATAACAATGTGAGCTTTATTGTGTGTTGTGGATATACTGCACTGCTTGGTAAGGAAGTAGATACTGTGTGGTTTTCATACCAGTGTATGAGTTGTTGTAGATATGCTGTAATCATGATTTGTATGAAGCCATACATCTTGGGCAACTTTTTTGTCAAACCTTTTCCCTTCTACTATTTTCAGTGTTGCTTGAAATAAAAGTGTCCCGGGATGATCCAACATTGAGACACGAGGTACTAGGAGACTTAGGAATTGATAACTAATTAAGATTGTAGCTACTTTATCCTATTCACTGATTTAGAGCTGATGAACTTTGTCTCTACTTTTTCTTTTCTCATTGTCCCTACCCATGCCTTCCATAATATGTTGTGCTCACCCATGCCTTCCATAATATGTTGTGCTCACCCATGCCTTCCATAATATGTTGTGCCCACCCATGCCTTCCATAATATGTGCTCACCCTTGCCTTCCATAATATGTTGTGCTCACCCATGCCTTCCATAATACATGTTGTGCTCACCCATGCCTTCCATAATATGTTGTGCTCACCCATGCCTTCCATACTATGTTGTGCTCACCCATGCCTTCCATAATATGTTGTGCTCACCCATGCCTTCCATAATATGTTGTGCTCACCCATGCCTTCCATAATATGTTGTGCTCATCCATGCCTTCCATAATATGTTGTGCTCATCCATGCCTTCCATAATATGTCCCGCCCTTGCCTTTTATAATATGTTGTGCTCACCCATGCCTTCCATAATTTGTTGTGCTCATCCATGCCTTCCATAATATGTGCTCACCCTTGCCTTCCATAATATGTTGTGCTCACCCATGCCTTCCATAATATGTGCTCACCCTTGCCTTCCATAATATGTTGTGCTCACCCATGCCTTCCATAATTATTGTGCTTATCGATGCCTTTCATAATATGTGCTCACCCTTGCCTTCCATAATATGTTGTGCTCACCCATGCCTTCCATAATATGTTGTGCTCATCCATGCCTTCCATAATATGTGCTCACCCTTGCCTTCCATAATATGTTGTGCTCACCCTTGCCTTCCATAATATGTTGTGCTCACCCATGCCTTCCATAATTTGTTGTGCTCACCCATGCCTTCCATATATTGTCCTCACCCTTGCCTTCCATAATATGTTGTGCTCACCTATACCTTTCATAATGTTGTGCTTACCCATGCCTTCCATATGTTGTACTCACCCATTCCTTCCATATGTCGTCCCCACCCATGCCTTCCATATATTGTCCTCACCCATGCCTTCCATATGTTGTTTCCACTCATGCCTTTCATATATTGTCCCCACCTGTGTCTTCCATACGTCGTGTAGCCTTACCGGGGAAGGTGGGCACTTTGTACTAAATGGGGTGGGGTGTGCAGCCCATCAACCAAAAACTATACCTGCAGTATGACAGATTTGATTGGTACCTGCAGTATAAAATTATGGAATTTTGAGTGCAGTATTAAAGAAGTCAGTTTTGATATCTGCCGTATAGATTATTCAACAAAAGTAAATTGTAAAAATGGACCAGCAGTACGAAATTTACCAAGTAAAACAGCATTTTTGGGACCTTCACTCGGAAAATGATGAAAAACAAACGACACCTGCAAAACAAAAATGATGCAAAAAAAAAAAGGTACCTGCTTAGCAGCATATATATATATATATATATACCTCACATATAGAAGTGCCCCCTCCCCACCCCCTTCCTTTTCCTGCCTCCTCCGGAGCCTCACTTTCCTTCCCTGTCTGTAACACATGTCAGCATGGATATGGAAACATTGCAAAAATGATACTTCTCTGCTCATGAGTAAAGTTGAGCAAATCTTCTGCCCATGGGCAGTAAATAATGTTTTTTGTCTAATCAAATCCCTGGTTTAATATAACTTAACTAGAATTATAGCACTCTGTATAATGCATTTCCCACCGGAATAAATGTTCCTCAGAAACCCTCGACCCACCAAGTTATAACCCCAAACAATCTTGTTCTCACTGGTGATCTGTATTGCTATTTACATTCTAAACACTTAAGGATCATCACTTGTGATCATTGTTTTCAGTTTAATTCAGGCTCAGCATTCTTTGTTTGAACTCTATTCAGGGTAGATTACATTCCATCATTTTCATTCATGACAGAAACAAATTGTTTTGATTTCATTGAAACAAGAGACCATTTCACTTGATTTTCTTTGGGTCCAGAAAATTTATTATATGACTGTTCTTTCTTGGCATAGCTCATTCATTGTTCAGCACATTCCATTGGATTAGGGAGGCTTTGTGAAAATTCAAAGTAGCATGTTTATAAATAGCTGTTTATGAATAGGATTAAATGAAAGATGGTGGTTGTAGGAACAATTAAATAAAAGAATCATGTCAATAGGTGACACGGTTCTCAAGTTATGAGAAAAAAAGGTGTCACTTGGATTATCCCAAATTTAATTGTCGTTTCAATGACAACCAGATTTGGCCAAATTTTGGTCAATTTTGAAGAATTAAACATTTTTAAAGCCTAATAAATGTTTGGACATGTTACTTTAACACTGATATCACATATTTTCTGTTCTGTACAATATTCTCTTCAACTTGAAAAAAAAAATACTGATTGAAAATATATCGTTATTAAAGAATGAATGACATAGTTAAAGTGTAAACAAACCATAACATTACATTAAATTGGGAAAAGTGGGACAAATGTGTTTTAATGTAAAATTTGCTTAATTTGTTTAGAATGCAGTTTTGAAAACAAATAAACTTGTGTTCTAAGCAAATAGTTCAGACATGTTTAAAATTAGCATTTAAGGACATAATAAATGAAGTAAATAATTAATTGACATTGACGAAAAGTGAGACAATTTATTGGGTCAAAGTGTGCAAATCTTAAATTCAGTGTGCTTCAAAAAAAAAATTAAGCTAACAGTTGTAAGATTCTAGCTAAAATGTGTATAAATTAAATAACAAGGCAAACAAACATATAATTCAAAAATTAATTGATAATCATGTGAATTAATTGGAATTCCCCACTTTTTGGGTTATTTACTATGACTAACAGTGTTTAAAACTATGCATTTAATTCGATTAAAACTAATTTGAATGAAATTATATTCCTTTAGAATGTTAAAATAATACAAACATTTAACTACTGATTAATTGTTAATGAATTAAATATGAATATTAATTAAAATGTTTGAAGCAAAATTATATGAAAAAAAGAAAAAATATTGTGATAAAACACAAATTTTATTTATTCAAAAGTTGTTTAGTTTTTCTCAGCAATATTATTATTAAACAAATTATACCCATAGATCAAGACAATTCAAGATAGTACGCACACAATATCAGTGTACTTGCAATGTTCAGTTGGGCGATAAATAAAAAGTCTGGCACTCGCATAAAAAAATAGATAAATAACAGGCCATAGGCCAAGGTAGCTGCAAGTGATAGTGATGCAAGTTTAAAGTTACCAAAAAACATGTTGTAGCAGCATACCCGCAATAACGGGAAAAGTTTATCAAGAAATGTTTAACTCTCCTAAAGAAAGCAGGCCCTAAAATAGCTGCACTGTGATTGTTGAAAAATATGAAGAAAAAAGTTTAATCAAAAGTTACTTTTCTTTCGGCAATGATAGTATTTAACAAATCAAACACATAGATCAAGAAAATTCATGATGGTATGCACAGTGTACCCGCAATGTTTGGTTGATTGAGAAATGATAACCCCCCACCACTCCTCCACCACTAACTCCCCCCCAAAAAATTACAAAAAAATCTTGATCTAACTAAAAGTTAATTTCCTTTGGGCAATATTTAAGAATTTAAATTCAAGATGGTCCATACTAAACATTAGTTGCTTAATCACAGTAGGCTTACACTACAGATTGCAGCCGAAAATGGCTGCTACTGCAACAGTGTATACATGTGTGTACACTACAGTAGTAAAGTTATGGAAGTACTGTTAGGGAGCTGTGTACTGTATATTACTGCAAGCCTAAATCTCGGCTAAAATTGGCTTAAAAATACTCTAAAACCAGCTGATAAATATTTAATTAAGCTTACCTTAATTTAAATAAGTTATGCTTAACATTACCTACAATTAAAAAAGGTAAATTAATACAATTGCCCTCGAAATACGGGAATTCCAGCTACAGTACGGCATTGTTTACAGTTAGAACTTACAAGTTACAAAAGCAACTTCGATGCGATTGTGAAATCATGGGTCAATTCAAATACAAGTCGCTTGATGTGTAAATGGGGCATCGTGACTAATTATGTATCATTTTAAAGATAAGAAAATTCTTTTTCAAACGATGCTTGAGTTTTTGTAATTGTGTTTTGATAAGCATGCTTTGGGATGAAAAAAAAAATGGTTTTCAACTTTATTCTATATAAAAATCATCGAAAACTTAAAACTCCAGTATCATTAGATTATTGTCTTTCTTTCTGGCCACATATTGGATACAAGTGATCAATGACGTACCGGCGATTGCTTTGTATAAACCCACCTCGTATAACACACAACATAATGTCACGTCCCAAAAATTTCACACAGCTTCAAGTCTCCAATATAGCATTTTTGATCCTCCCGTTATTCACTCAAATTTTCATCAAATTTCATAATTTTGGTCTTATATGAAAGGTAATACTACACAATTTAGTAATATTACATGACGATCCAAGAGGCCTATTACTTTTCAACCCCAAGTCCCGATTGGCAAATGGAACAAGTCGGGAGATCATATTTCAAACCCCTGTCTCCTCTAAGTCTCACTCTCCTGGACTCTTTCATTAACACCAATGCTGGATTAACCACAGTGAATGTGAGCAAACTAAATTGCTGGCTATACACAGCTACACAGTCCTTTTTAGTGAATTGTGGTTTGAAGATCTTATTTTCTGGGCCCAGCCAACCATTTGATTCACTAATAGTTTTCTCCCTTTCGTGCCTGAGGACTTCGAGAGAAAGAATAAAAAGTACTGAGGCAGGATGATAATTGTAAGATAAATTGTGGTTTCTGTGCTGAGGTGTTTCTGGACAAGTTTTTATAGGCTTCTTGGATCATCATGTACACTGTGTACCAACTTTTAGATATGTTTAATAAAAGTAGTAAATATTGTAAGTTAAAAAGAAGTATTTTTAACACATTTAGTTGTGAGTTATGAAAATAGTAAGTGTGCATGCTCGCAAATCGAGAAGTCATAAAATTTGTGGTTACACATTACATCGGGAAATTTGATTGCTTTGGCCTCCCTAATTGGAAAGGTTCAATGAAGTCTTGATAAACCTTGCCCTAATATATCCCCATCCCTCCATTTCTACTCTCCCCTTGTAGCACAGGCAATATATGGATTCATGTGCACATGTTTAAATCTGACAAAATTCGCTCTTTTTTTTTTTTTAATCGCGGAAATTTTAAAAAGTAAACTTGCTACGACCTTATTTGCCATTTAGGCTGGGTGGTCTATTGGCAGAAGTTAGACCAGCACGGTACCCAGACCCCACGTACTTAGGGTGGTTTAAGACATTCGCTGGGCCGATCAGGGAATGGCAATTAGCCTTCCAGGCTGGTCAGACCTGGTTTTGGGAACCCAGTGTTACGCGAGAGCATGGCTGATGTTCCTGTGCCTTGTAGATATGGTACTGGTTTTGTATGAGTGATCTACACTTTTATCCCATTGACAAGGGATCTTTCTACCCCTGTTCCACTTTTACCGTCAGCCATCCCGCATCTGTTATCGTGGCTATAGCTCTCTCCCATTGGTCTGACAGCCTGTCTTTCCTGCCTCCAATCCCATTTGCTACCTGCGCTATCAGAGAGCTCTCCATCAAGACACTTTTCTTGTTGGCTGCACTGCTGCGGCCTCCGGGAGCGTCAGAGTTCCATACATGCCCTATCCTGCAGTGAGGGCCACAAAAGGTTCTGAGTCTGAACCCTCCCTTTTGAGGCTAAATATTGCAGAAAAGAAAGGTAATTAATTTCATTTTTAATATCATTTTATCTGACTGTGATAGCCAATAGCATTCTCAGCAACTAGCAAGTAATAAATTATTATGGTTCAAGTGTATTATGGTTACATTGAGTAACTATATTATTCTAACTTCTATTATTCTAAACATTACCCATTCATGATGTCCCTAATCCCAGTTAAATGAAATATATGCATATAGTGGTAAAATGAAAGCAATTGCTATCTGTTGTGCATTACAAGAACTGCTAATACGGAAAAAACAGCAAGTTGGCTTATAAAATGGTGGCTATTTTGGATTTATGCAAATTAGGCAATATTCTAATCGTAGGATTTTGGTAGACTTCTATCATTCTGTGAACTTTTCTGAGCAGTTTGGTGGTAAAATAAAAGCATTAGTATCTGTTGTGGATTATAAGAACTGGTAATATGGGAAAAACAACAAGTTGGCTTATAAAATGGTGGCCATTTTGGATTTATGCAAATTAGGCAATATTTAACTCGTAGGATTTTGGTAGACTTTTCTGTCATTCTGTGGACCTTTCTGAGCAATTTGGTGGTAAAATCAAAGCAATTGCTATCTGTTGTGGATTACAAGAAGCGCTAAATAGGAAAAAAAACCAGGTTTGCTCATAAAATGGTGGCCATTTTGGATTTATGCAAATTAGGCAATGTTCCACTTGTAGGATTTTGGGAGTCTTTTTTTCTGCCATTCTTTTGACTTGTCTGAGCAGTTGGGCAGTAAAATCAAAACTATTGCAATTTGTGGTGGGTTAGGCCCCATTTTGGCTTACAATGCCTGTGCTATTATTCCAATAAGTCCAAATTGTAATCACTTCTTCCTTAAGAAGTAACAAAACCACCCACCAAATTTAATCAAAATCATCGCTTATAACAAACAGGCACAAACATAACCTCCGTCCAACTTCGTTGGTGGAGGTAATGAGAAGACCTGTATGGTAAAAGGCTTTATAAACAGTAGTAAGCTGTACTAGAATCAATACTCTCTGCTGTATGATAAGTTCAAAGTTAAGCTACTGGAAAGGCTACCTTAAGTGGAGAATGATTTTGGAAAGGCTAGCTTAATTGTTGGCAATTAATCATCATCTCCTGAGTGTGTTGCTTGACCTTGATGGAATGGGTGTGATGCAGTGCTTTGGCAGCAGTACTGTTTGCACAGCAATACCACAGTTTAATATTCTTGTTGTACCTTTCTTGACTGTTCTGTAGAAGGGTCATAATATCCCATGGTCACGCAGATCAAATAAAGAAGCGCTGATTGTGAAAAAGTACTTTGATATCGTGTTCCACGTAATAGATTCTACTAGTGCCTTTCAAAGTGACTTATGCAGTGGCTTTTCAAAGTGACTTTACGATAAGTTTTTGGTTTTAATGCGATCAGCATCAGGAACCTTTGCGGTAATGAAGGTGTGTGTGTGTGTATGTATGTGTTTACAGATGTGTGTGTGTGTGTGTGTGTGTGTGTGATGCTACCTCATAAACACGATATCTCAAAAACCATACACTGGATTCATGTCATACTGTATGTGGTACACAGATAGCCCATAGTCTGTAGATATGCCATATTGTTTTTGGTGTTGATGTCTCACATATTAATGAGTAGGCGGGGCTCAGTGTTAAAATATTTAAATGTTCATATTTAATAACCACATCACATATCTGTTTTGTTTCATATATATTGTAATTATGTTGTTAGTGTCTACATGTTCTAGAGCTGTGAACGTTTAGGGATTTTAGTAAACGTGTACATGCCAAAAAAAAGCGAGCGTGTACCATGTACACGTGTTTAGTACTGTATTTTTCGGAAATACACCAAAATTGCTCCAAAACTAGGAGGCGAAGTAAAAAAATCACACAACCAGTATGGCAAAAGTACTGACTCCATTGCCCAAATAGACGCTGAGTTTTGCTTTTCAAATCGTAAAAAGTTTACTTCCACAGTATATGGAAAATATGCATGGAAATTCAGGTTATAAAGAACAGATAACTTCCTTTCAATGTCATTTAAACTGAACATCGTGTAACGTTATTGGCCTAGTTATTGCTATGGCTTTCAAAGTTCTTCAGTGAAAATCTTGCATACTAGGCCTATGATATACCTTGCAGTAAAACATTTCAAAACTACGCCACCACGACCAGGAAGTTCTGAAATATCAATCCTCTCGAAAAAATGGCCGTCATCTTTGCGACACATGCAGAATTTGAGCTTTGTTAAAACCTTTTTCTGTTTGTTTATTTTGCAATATTTTTTCTTTCTTGCAAAATTTATTTGACTTTTCAGGTAATATTTACATGTTAAATGTACTGATTGTCACGATTCAAGTTTTTTTTGGTCAATTTAACAGCTTGTAAAACGGGCCTTGATTGCGTGGGTTTTAAAGCCTTATGGCCTAACGTTAGGCCTATTGTTAGTTTCACTGTTCACTGCTGCACATTTGCGGTGCATTTTACAAGTTAGCCTTAGATTTCGGCGAAATCAAAGTGCATAATATCCCCATTCATTGCATTTGTGATTCGCACATTTAAAAAGGTTATGCTTATCGGGTTTACAGTTTGGAAAAAGTCATTGATTGGAATTTTGTCAGCTGAATGTGTGTGAGATTGAATCATGAATGATCATATTGATTTTCAACGGCAAGACTGTCTATGAAAAACGATTACTCGCAATGACGTATTTAGTAAACGTTTACTAGGATTTGCGAGCGTGTAGCGTGTACACGCTAAACGGTCACAGCTCTAACATCTTCATGGTACAAAAAATTTGAATTTCATTAATATGCTTAGTGGGCAGGGCTCAACATGATTTTGTTGAAAAGAGTTTGTAAACACAGTATCTCAAGAAGTATACATGGAATTCAGTTCATATGTGGTACAAATAGTCCATTGTTGGCAGATGCACCCTTCCTGTTTTTGGTGGTGATGTTATGCATATTAATGATGAATATTACAATCTTAATATGTTCATATTTTAATAACCACATGTCTGTTTTGTGCCATATGAAGAGTTATTATGTTGTTGGCTAGTGTCTACATGTTTATGGTACAAAAATGTTCAATTTTAATAATATGCATGGGCGGGGCTTTACATGATTTTGTTGAAAAGAGCTTGTAAATACAGTACAGTATCTCAAGAAGTTTACATGGGATTCAGTTCATATGTGGTACACAAATAGCCCATGGTCCGCAGATGTGCCCTTTTGATTTTGGTTGCGATGTCGTACATGCATATTAAAGTAGGCGGGGCTTAATGTAAAAGTTTTCAAAAGCCTATATTTTAACAATCACATGCCTGTTTTGTTTTAAATTTATTAGAATTATGATGTTAACAAGGATGGCCCAAATTTTACAGGGTGTATTTTTCTTGAGTCTTAAGAATATGAGAACATACTTTTCATGCATGTGATGGTTGGTACTGAAAAACTTTGATACAAATGTTCAAATTAATCCTAATCATTTCATGTAAATACTGAATTAATTTTCAAAGACCTGGGTATCAAAAATTGGATCTGTGTTTTTTCAAAATTTTCTTGACCAGAGTTCCTTCACTGCAGCTTTAAGAGATATTCTGCTACCAAACAAATCTAACATCCATTTCCCTGTACCTCTGGTCATGAATGGTATTATTTCCCTTCTTGCAGTTTCACTTTTTAACTAATTCACTAATCAAGAAACTAATGAAAGCTTCCAAATTAATTGTACCTTCACTGTAACAAGACTTCAGTATGCAACATTCATCACTGCTCTTCCATTTGTAATGATTTGCTCCAAAATGACTTCTTCTAAGCTTGGGCGATATTGAGGATAATGCAATATCAATATATCGCCTGAAAAATATCAGTACTATCGAAATATTTTTATGCAAATTATATGACATCATACGTAAGTCGTATGTACTGTACTGTTCTGTGCGAGGTAATCTCGTCTTGGCTCAAAAAAGTCAAGTAAAACTTTTTGTACAAATTAAGAGAAATCACTGCAAAATATATACATAAATCTTCAAATTAACACCCACTATGCTTACAAATGTTCTTTACATGGTTTCTATCTCCAAAGATCAAGCACAGAAACATTGAAAAGTTTAGGTCTCAGCATATTCCTAAAAATTAAACAAATGTTGTGGAACTGGTACTAGGCCTACACTGTATGCTTACAAAAATCGGCTCCCAATTTTTCTTTGAATTTCATATCTTACTTCTCGTGAATGCTTTACTAAAAAAGCATTATTTTGGTAGCATTTTATGGACTTCTAGACATTCATAAGTCCATATATAACACATAAACTCAATTTCTAGTCTGCTTCAATCATCACACGAGTGGTGTCACTCAGAAGAAACTGGTAGATGTGTGTACATGATAAAGTACTGTACTGTAGTGATACTGTGTGTAGTTACTGTACTGTATACAGTGTACAGTATCTGATCGATCTGGCAAGACCAAGCTGTCATAACCAGTCTGTCACGTTGACGTTCTGAAGGAACAAAATAATGAGAAAAACCTCAATAGTTTTGTCAGTGATTTGTCAATTAATGACTACTCGATATAAAAATTCAGATTCAGTATTCCTTTTGAGGAAACTCAACACAATGTTTGAGAGTTCAACATCTTATAAATTTTGTTGTCTGACCATCATAAGCCATCAAGTATAAAGTTGGAGTATTGCACAATGCTTCTGTACTCCATGAGTCAGGTTGTTTTTTGTTCATGGAAGGATTTTGGGGTAATTGTTATCACAATATTGATGTTTTATTAAAGTTTTGTTATAACTGACTGCCTGAAACTTTGATATAAATTAAATTTATTAACTTTTTGTGGCTGTTTAATGAAAAATACTTGGATGTTTGATAGTCATATTTACCTTTTTAATAGTTCATGTATTGTGTTTAATTATTGGAAAACATAATATCGATATATCGATATGACCCTTGAACTCAATTTCAGCCATATCAATATGGGTCAATATCGAAATATCGATATATCTCCTGAGCCTAACTTCTTCCCTAAGCAAGAAGCACACTGTACAACAAATACTTGAATGTACACAACAAGATTTGTAGCTAACTTGACCTTGGAGACCTTCTCTCAAGGTCACCAAGGGTAGAGTGGTACATATTTCACAAAAGGTTCTGACCATCAGAAATGACATCAGGAACCATGAATCTACAGAAATGACATCAGGAACTGAATCTACAACCTCCAACATAAGGAACAAGTCATATCACAGAATTGAAAGGTATATGAACAGGTAGGATTTTACCATAAATATGTTCCCTTTAATATTCTGAACATTTCATTAAAGTATATCTATCAAAAATGTCCACTTATTTTTTAAATATTTGCGAAAAATTAAGCCCTAATAAATGCTCAAACCAAAATATTTGGAAATCAAAACCATGGACCCTTGTTGCACCACCAATCTTGATACAGCTCATGCCATATATACATTCTCAAAATCATTCAAACATAATCAATCAAAGCAAATTTATTTAACACATTTCTTAAAATGGACTGTCAACAAGCTTAGCAATTATATTAACGTAACAGATTCCAATTTTCTATGGACTAAAATGCAAATAATTCTGTCTGAATTTCAAATTTAAACATTGAACATAAAATAAATTCAACCACAGCATTTTAAAGATCAAAGTAAATTACCTGTGGTTCCACAGAAAATAACATACATGTACTGTACAGCACGTACAAATCCTAAAGGATAGCAAAAGAAAATGTATTGTCCAGTAAAGTCTGGCTTGGAAACAATTTACTGTCTCTTACATAGTTCATGATAACATGATCAATGAACGCAAATAAATAAACAACAAAATTATTACATATAATGTTCTTTGATATAAATTGACAATTCTGCATAATCTCCACAATAATGTAAGCACCGAATGCGACGGCATCTTGGTAGAACTGTAGTATCTTGGGTTTAAAAATACATGTTCAATAGGAAACCAAACATCCAGATGCAAGAAACACATTAGAGAATCATGGTCATCATTCCCCATTCTTTAAAATAAATCTCTCCAAAATATTGTAGGATCAAAAGTACATTGATACAAACAGATGAAAACAAAAGCAGCCAGTTCGAGTCAATTAACAGTACTTTAAAATGAAAATTTAGCATCTATGTTTTTTTGCGACTAAAGGGCGCATTAAGGCCATCGATGAGAAATTGTTGAGGGGTGGTCCGCACTTCCTTTAAGTCAGTCCAAAGTTAAATCAAATTAATAAATCATATTTAGGCACGATAACTTTTAGGAGTGTGTAAAACAAATCAGCTGCACAGTTATTTAAAAAAGATCACAGATTATATGAACGTTCCAAATTGTAATGGTCCAGGTGTTAACAATAGGTCCACTCCAAATTGATTTGAAGATACATGTATGTCCAAAGATACAGTATAGAATCCATCCCAAAATATCCATAACCCCACCTGTACTACCAAATGTGAGCTGATTGGAAATGCTCTCGCTGTGGGGTTTTGCGACGACTGACACATTTTTGGGATAAGCCACTCGTAGTATGATGACTACAAATACTGGTAGATTTTACACAAAAACCAAGAAGATGAAGAGATAACATTATCATAAGATAGGAGAAAACAAGAGAGTACTATTTGTGGTGCATCAAAACTAAATTATATTTTTCTACAGCTCAAGTTGTATATATACGTTTTGTACAGTTTTTTCAAAGATAATTCTCGGCTACATTGTTACACAACTGCACTGACCAGCCTCCTGAAAGTGTCGCCTGAAAATCCAAAATTACTTCTGACCAGAACATGTGGCCTATCCCATAATATCCTAAACAAAGGAACCCCTTCTTCTGTCCAGACTTTGACTGACAGATAAAAACAGGAAGGAGAAATAACCAGGGTCACTAAATAAACAAAAGAGGATGAGAGAAATAACCCCTTAAATGTAACTGAATACACTGAAGGAAGTCTAAACTCAGGAATGTATCAAAATACACGATCAAATAAGCGGTTTTATTAAAGCAATAGTTAGTAAATTAAAGGGACCAGGTAATTTCATTTGAGTCAGAATTTTAGAGTCTTAACAAATAAAAATTAGCAATCAACATAAGAAGATGGAAAATACTTATTATTTTAGTTTAGAAATGGCATAAAGCTTAAAAAATACACTTGCAGCACATAGTTTGCAAACTTGAGAAACACAAATATCAAACCATAGGCAAAAAGAAATACTTATTTTAAAACCCACATGAAGAAGCAACATGCAAGCAAAAAAGCTAAATATGCTAAAATCACACATTTTGGTATGATACGATCAAAACAAGAAAAACCTCATTTTCCAACCTCTTACATAAAGAGGAAATATGGACTCAAGTTCAGCTCCATTAATTCTTTATGATTGGAGAACTCCACTTGTTATGTTAGGCTGTAAGTATTACTGTATGGTACACTGTAACTTTCACATAACCTTAGTGTTGTACTGTCCTACCCTTACTCCACGAAAAAACCAATACATAATAAACATACGTTGGGAGACCTAAAAACAAGTCGGATTTCACATTTTGGGATCGATTTTGTAAGAAAGTGTTTGTGGTGACTGTTTATGAAGGGCATTTGTATCAGTTTATGCAAAGTGGTTGCTACCTGTCCATATACCTTTAGAGAATTAGTTGAGGAGTCATGTTATTCAGTAACTTTTAATTTTTGCTGATATGATACGAAAGAAGGTAGAAAAATAGTTAAAGATTAGCATAGAGTGCATGCATCTTCCTTGACTATGTTTACTGTACCTCCTTAGAGGGGCTCTGGTTCACGTACCAGTCTTCCACAAATCATTCGTCAGTCCACCTAGGACAACCAAAAATCTTATCTGGCCAACCCAGAATTATTTTCCTCAAACTTTCTTCAGGTGGTATATTATAAATACCCTTCCTAGATTCAGTTTTACTACTTCTTTCACATCCCATGGTTTTTAAGCCACAAAATCACAGGACAAATTATGATAGAATACATCAAAGACTTTGAGGAATCTGAGGCTATGACATCATAACTAGTCTGATTTCAGTTGTTTTTACACAAATGATACCAAACTTTAAACTTGAATATCTCCATAATAAAATAAGATCTTTGAATGCTTTCTTCAGTATTTTGTTTCTTTCGAAGTCCTCCATCATATCAGACAAACAGGCTTGACCACTTAACTAATCCTTTAATACAGCACCCATATTTACTTTCAGAACAACCAAAAATTCAGATTCACCTGCCTGGCGGGCAAGTTGATTTGTTGATTCGTGTCACATTCTTAAGGGCTCTAGGTCACACTGCATACAGTACATTATTTTAACCATTGTTTCACCTCATAAGGTGTGGCATGGTGTTTACTTAGTTGCTGAGATCGACTTTGACAGCAGCCAGTGTCATGACACACTCAAGCTATTTGGCATCGATTATCAAAAAGCATGTCTTCAATTTTATTCAGCTAATTCAGTTATTAACCCTTAAACGACAACGCGGTTGTGACATGACCAATTGGACATGTACTTCTCAAAAAATCATTTTGCTTCGTCAAATAGGTACTTACAGGACAATTCTGGTCTCATTTCAGAGAGCTCGAATAGTTCTTTCAGAAAATGTTACTTTTTGATGGGGTTTTTGGGAAAAAATGGATTAAAATAGATTTAAAACAATTAAAATGCACAAAACTTAACTAAGAAACAATTTTTTTCAAAGCTTGCTTGCCATACGTACATATCTTGCTTTTACTTGAAAAGCCGTTAACAAGTGTCCAAGATATAGTATCCAATTCTGGTTGAAGTTTGTCTGCCCTTATCACCAATATCTTTTTTTGGCAAAAGTTGTGAAAAATTTGATGATTTTTAGCCTTTTAGAGACCAATTTTGCAACAAATCAAAACTCAGGGTTGCAGTATACCTACCTCATGCCAAAAATATTGTGACAAAGCTTTCATCACAGATTTTCAATTGAAAACAAATAGAGCAACTACCTCCTCTTTATTCATGCTGTTATTTAAGTTGAAAAACAAACCCTTACACTGACACATACACAGTCTGGTGAAGCAGATAGTGTGTGCTGGCTGTGCGCGCTTTGTTTTTCACAAGTAATTACAGTGGTGATTATTCATAATTTTTTCCCATTGTTTTTGCATGTTTTTGCTTCGAGAAAAAAATTAGGACTGATATCATTGGAAAGGAAATTTCACAAACAACTTAAATATGTAAAAAAATCATCCATTTTCATTATTTACAAGAAAAAATAGGAGCACAAAAAAATTGGCCTAATTTTGCCTAAAATTTGCAAGTTTGCTTATTTATGTTGATATTTTCTTTAGTTTGACTTTTTTTATTGAAATGTTTATTGTCTTAGCATTTATGTAAACTAAACTTGTAGTGATAGAAAACCATAGGAAAGTTGTGAAAATTGATTTTGAAAAGAAAAATTCAACAAATTTTTGTCACATTTTGAACCCCTAGGGCTTTAAGGGTTTAGGCTGTACGAAGAATGAACTTGATTTTGTGTGTTGGTGCAAAATAACACCTACATTGCTTAACCAGGAAGTTTTTATTTTTATTTTATTGGTATTTTCATAGGCAGTAGGCCTGTTAAAATATTTTCAACAATGTCACTCAAAACTCATTGCAGGTTGAAATTTCTAACACTAAGGCATTTGCACTTGAGTATCCCTGGTCTCACGTTGTGACAGTGTTTACCACTCTGCAGTTTTGTCACATCTTTCAATGTACACTTGTTTTGGAGTTGAGGACTGCAAGCGTTGTTACCTTTGTATGTTTGTATGTCTGTAGTAGTACCTGATTATTCAACTTATTACTCATGGGTATATTTCTGAGAGCTGTAAGTAACAAGTCCTCAAAAGCTTAGAGATTGCTTACTCATGTGAGCACATGCCCACCTGTGTAGAAAAGCTGGTGAAGGTCTTTGAAATAAAAATTCATATGAGCGATTCCGTGCTCCATGACTGATGTTTACAAGCATGGAATCATCCCCACTTATTTCTGGGACCCTCCCAAGGAGGAGTGGGGGGCAATTCCATGCTCTGTGACTGATGTTACAAGGGTGGAATTGTTCCCGCTTATTTCTGAGACCCTCCCTGGGAGAAGTGTTGGCAATCATGCTTCATGACAGACTTACAAGTATGGAATTGCCCTTGCTTATTTCTGGACCCCCCTCCTCTCCTTCCCAGGTGAAGTGAGGGGAGAGTCACACTCTGCAACTGATAGAGGATAGAGGATTCTCTTTCTTTTGAGAATTCCCTTTAAATAAATTACTAAGTGGGAAATTTGCTATTGCTTGATAAGTGAACCTCAGCATAGATTAATTGATCAAAACAATCATTCCCCCTCAAATTAAATTCCTAGTGTGGACAGTGCAGTATGGAATAGTTCCCTCCTTGGGAAGCAAGAGGTAGCATGGAACTAATAAGGTATCACTCCGCCATTCAAAAAATTAAAAACCCTCAGAGAAAAGGCTAATACAAATATTTTCGAGCTGGTCCCATTTCATGGGACAGGAAGCTGAGAAGTTAAAAATTTTAGGAATGGTAAAGAAAGGATAGGACTTGACTATGCATATCCAAACTTGACAAGATTTGTTTCAGTAAAAGTATCATGGGGAACTCTTTTACCATGGACCCACACCAAAGTTTGAGTGATTTGGTGAGGGTGTATAACACCTGTTCACTTCAGCCTAAAAAAAAAAACCAAAATGTCTGGTGACCACCTATTAAGAGTACCCTCATCCAAGAAAAAATAGATGGTACTTTTTGGAAAATATCACAAAAGATCCCAAATCTATAGCATTCTGGTACATTAAGGACCCCGAACTTGACTCTTTCATCATAGGCTTTAATAGAAAAAATGATTAGTTCCATGCTACCAAGACTACATTAGGTGTACCAATTCAGCACATGTACCAATTCCGCGTATTTTTGCATTTGTTTATTCGTTTACTTCTAGTCATTTATTGATTGCTAAAATCTTACCATTTGTTCTTACTCTTAACACATACAAAATCACGAATTTGTGCTGAATTATGACTTCAAAATATGTTTCGTTCACGAGTAAAAGAAACATTTTTGCCTCATGATTTCGAGCCTACATCACTCGAGACACTTGATTCTGTAAAAAAATGAACCTTTTTTCCGTTTTGATCAGAAAGGCACGAATAAAAAATCCTCAAAAATATGGTCAAGCTTCGCAGGTAAATTAACGTATGGAAATTATTGTAAAGTTGCAAAATAAACAAAGTTTGCATGATAAAATTGTTTTCCCATGTTTTCGCGACCTTTATTGCTTGCGAAATTCCGGTACCAGTTTAACGTATTGTCTTTTCGTAACTATTCCACTACGCCTGCGCCGTATAAATACGCAATTTGTTATTTTTCTATTGCAACTGGTACATACAAAAACAATAGAAAAAGGTTCAATCTTAAAACCGATTTTATTTAATAGCCGACTGGCTGATGGGTATCATTGTATCTAGACCTAATTTCAATGAGTTTATTTCAGATGTTTTTGTTCAATATATTTGTGAAAAGCTGAAAAGTATATGTATAAAAATGAGATAAATTGCAGAAAATTGTGTGTGGAAAATACGCTCAACTGGTACACATTTGGTGGTACATGTACACCTTGTCAAAATTTTAAAATAAAAATTTAAAAAGAATAATACAAATTTTAGAAGTTCAAATACTTTTTAACTAGAATATTTATATCTTAAACTTTTTATCAATGATATTTTTTAGAAGTAGAAAACTACATATAACGAACGGAAGTAAAAACAATTTCTTGTGCTGAATTGGTACACCTACTGTACTTTAAATTTTGTATTTGATTTGTGACCTTTATAGTTGTTTGGTTCATATGAACAAGCTAGGTGAACTTGAAAACATTTAACAGGTAACTCAGAGGGTAAGATTAGCAAGGTCATCAAATTCTTCTATCAAAGTTGTACACTTGACTGCAGAATATAAAATAACATAATAAGTTGATGAGACATAGAATATATTCATGTGATATGATATTGTAACATGCTGAGAAAGTACAAAAAGAGCTTCCAGTAAAGAAATGAAAGTTTATTACTAAATATCCGAAATAAAAACTGGTAGCTTTACAAACACAATTATAGAAAAACAAAATGGTTCCCAGAACGTTTGCATCAGATGTGCAGGCCTACAGACCATTGTTTAAGTCCCAGCCACATATACCGATGGTTCCATGTGGCTAGGCTTTCTGCTGGACTTAATCTGTCAACCTGCACAACTCAGGCTGATAGGTCAGCTGCCTTGGAGCTCAAAACATCAACTAAAACAGCCAACGTAAACAGTTGTTGGGCAAAGCCCTATAGGCTAGATCACATGACCAGCCTCAGCCAATGAAGAAGCACAAGTATGACTCTTACAGCTATTAACATAACATAACATAACAAGATTACAGGCTAAGAAAAGTTAGTCACCCCATAAAAAGCCCAAACTAACACCACCACCACAAAAAAAAAAAAAAAAATGAAAGACGCTCAGAGTTAGTAAAGAACTTATCAATGTTGACCTTGACTTGTCGTTATTAAATTCATGATTTAATATAATCATTTTGATGTGATGTTCTAATATTCCGATCTGAATAATCCAATGTGATGTTCACAAACAATTGATGTAGGCCCTAATAATACTTTGATAGGATGTTTCAAACTCCCATTGCGCTTCTGATATCGTCAAACATTTCTACTCAATTCAGACCTTTCATTGACTACTTAACTGAACGGGCACGGCAATATTTTGATGTTATAATGACACTGTTATAACGACGCTAATATAATTTGTTTTGCAGTGGCGATGGCTTGTGAAACTGAACAAAATATCTCCCGATTTTGTCATTTTCAAATTCGCCTGTAAAGCGCCGGTGAGGCCGCCGGTAAAGCGCTGGTGAAATGCCAGTAAAGCGCTGGTAAAACGTTGGTAAAGCGCCAGTAAAATGCCGAAAAAACTCGCCAGTGTCAAACTGCTCGCATCGGTACTGTAAATAGATAACATCCACATTATGACCAGAATCAATCATCAAGAAACTCCAATAAATTAGAAACACAAGACCTTTTAGGTAAGAACCAATGCTGGACAAATTCAACAAATAATTGACCAGTAAATGATCTAGTACAACATCCTTAGCAATGGACTCCATAACCTTGCACACAACACTAGTAAGACACTGGCCTATGCTATGTGCTTTCAGTAAACCTACTTGTGGGTAATATTTACCCTCTGCCCACATGCATATAGATACAAAAGACAAAGGAAATATTTATAATGAAACTGATACTGCACCTTTAGTCTTTTTGCACTGTGCTACTGCACACAGTACATTGAACTTGTCCACTTAGTACAGACTCACCTTAGCAGCCCAACACATGCAGCAGCATCGAGTTGTCTGTGCAGTTGAGTCTATGTTGCTATCAGTTTTAATGTATCAAGATTCAATTACATCCTGTGATGATCTGACACAGTGTTCTATTCCAACTCTCTGTTCTCATTAAGTGCCATTTCATCCTGAGTGTAAACACTAGCTTTTGAGTGTCCAGTAATTGTATTTTGTGAAAATTGGTTTTATTCTGTTTACAGTATGTTAAAAGCCTACGAGGCAATATAGCTTAATACTTAAAATTGGATTAAAACCATATACAGTGTTAATACATTTGCAGAAAAACCAATTGAAGATGGACTGCTTTTGAACTTATATAATTTCCAGGAGTTAATGTTAGTTTTTATGCAAATTTGTGATGTATGAGCAGGCTTATGTACAACCATTTTTCCTTATTTCCTCTTCAGTATGTATAAGTGTCAATATTAATACTCAGTACAGGGAGATCACCCTTGGTAGCAGTTGTCACCATTATTGTACTGTTTGTATCCTCTGCTTATAAGATGAAACACTGGGTGTTTGTACTGCCAACAGTTTGTGTGGAAGGGGAAGTAGAAGCAAGGGTAGGACGGAAACCAGAACAGGTTGATGACTTCCTTATTCGGATTGTCTTGTGGTTATGACCTCACCACAATGAAGGTTCACCTAATACACCGGTGGTGTTACACTATAGTCATCTTGATCAGTATTCTCTGGTACTACCGAGTTCATATACTGCTTTTTATTAGGGGGGCTTCTCTTCATAGTGAAAAATTAGTACAGTACTTTATATGCTACAGGTGCTGGATTAAACTACTACTGCAAGTGCTGCATTGTGTCCTTGAGAAAGACACTTTTCTACTTGCTCCAGTCCACTCAGCTGTATAAGAGAACCAGCATTGCTGGGAAGTTTAACCTGTGTCATGTGCGGGGGGACTCCTGTATGTTCGTCCGCTTGTGCCTTGGAAACCAGGGATAAGGACCAGCCCTATGGGCCTAATGGCTCAGATGGATTATCTTTATCTATTTCAGTGTTACTAATGTCAGCAGCTTAATATCCATCTCGGATCTCTTTGAGAATAATTCCTCTTATTATAACCAGCTTCTCCCCCAATAAACAGTACATGATGTACCTTATATCATTTATCTTCCCATTCTCATTATTACCACCAATGTGATTGAAACACAGAGGATTACGTAAACTGTTCATCTGCCTACATGTATGTCACAAAATATGCACAATAAGCCCCCAAATTTAAAATGCTTTAAAATGATCAGATTTGTTCTGATTTTGATGGGATTTTTGCTGTATTAATGGTCCATTGTACAATAAAAAGAAAGCTCTCTCTCATATTTGACTAGTTTGTTCTTGACTGTTACTGCAGTGGAGGGAATCTCCTCTTTTGAGTGAAGGACAAAAATTATATTTGAGTGCAAGGGTGAAACTTGATCTGAGTGCAAGTATGAAGTATTAAGTGTTGGAGATGGGGTGAGCCCTTAGTAATACCACATACATTATTGGAACAAGGAGATCCCAACACTGTTCACACTAGAAATTTAAATTTGAAGGGGATTTTTGGTGTTTTCATCTAATCTATGCTAAAGTGTATAAGCAATAGAAAATTTCCCCCTTTGTTATTTGTTTATTCTAAGAAAAGAGGGGAACCCTTCTATCTCTCTTACTAATGTGAACACTGGATCCCAAGATATGACAGGAAACTCAAATTTGGTCAGAGTAAATAAAACATCAATTGATCGTCATGATGAATAAATATGAATAAATAATTTGCCTCAACATTTATTTTATTTTATAAAATTCAATTTGGTTACATTCGACTTTGATTAAAGCAAGCATGTAAAGAATTTCACATGTGGCGATGACACTACTAATTTTAAATGTAAGTCATGCTACTCCAAACGAATAAGATATCAGGCTTGAGGGTAAGCCCCTTTTGTGACATTGCTATTTATAGGTCAGTGCTTAAACATCAAATAGAGCTTTAGAAGGTATATTGAGGGGAAACCGTGTTCTGAGGTGGATGTGCTATCTGTGTTTTGAGCTAGTATGTTAGTGGTGCTTGAGGTACCACGTATTTGTGTAGAGTGGTTTCCTGCCATTCCAATTTCTTGAGCTTAGTGTTGATTTTCCTTGTTATTCTAATATACGGATGTACTCACCCAATCGGAAGAATAGTTAAGCTTTCAATTGACTTTCCAACAAAAATGGCATATTCAATTGACTTCCTTTACATAAATGTCATATTCAACTCACTTCCCAAAAAAATGCCATATTCAATTGACTTTCCAACATAAATGTCATATTCAATTGACTTTCTTACAAAAATGACTGGTAGCACACAGAAAGGGACACAGGGATAGACATTCGTGTGAACTTTGTAAGGAATTTTCTGGATATCTTGGCAGTATGAGAAACTAATGCTATTTGATTGTAATAATCTTATGAAAAACTTGGTGAAATATAAAGAGATGATTTCACTGATATACGTGGCTTTATGCATCAACAGGTCAAAGGGACAACATCATAGGCTGGATATGGGGGTAGCAAGGGGGCACTGTTCCCTCACTTTTTTTTCTCCAAATTTATCTTTGGTAAGGTTAATTTTGTTTCTCAACGAGATTACATGATTTCTTCTCACATTTGACTTGGCCTCCCCCCCCCCCCTCCCACACTCACACACACACACATTCGGTAGGCAAGTCCTATACCTATAAGCAGAATCTTTCCCCCATTGACAGCAGTAAGAGGTGTTAGTTGGAGGGGCAAAACGAAACACGAAAAAATGATTAGCAAATCGACCTAGAAGGTTGTCGAAATTGGGGAAAGCCGGGAGGGGTAGTGTGGACATGGACCTTACAGGGTGACGAGAGTGGCCTAGGTGTGGATCACGCATTTCCGACTGTGTTAAAAAACTACCTTGTGTATTCCCCCGCCCCCAACCACCCTGCTGTTTTAGGTCATTGGACTAGTCTTTTCAATTTTTGTCTATAATTATGTTTCACTCAATTCAAATTTGATGCACATTTTACAAAGTGTAAAGAAAATGGGCAGACAATATTTTAGTACTTGTCGTTTCCATTATGATTGGATGACACAAAAATTTAGGCGTATGCAAAAATTACTTGTTTGCATCCCAATGACAACTTACAATATACGTCCAATTGGATCAGTGGCATATCAAACTTGACCAGCCTGTTACCAAGAGGCGGAAAATTGAAGGTGGTCTAGTGTGTATGCAGAAAAGTGGCTAACACAACTTATAATCAGATCATTGCACCCTGTCTACAACCAATTTACGGAATACACCATATTTAATTCTTAACCAGTGGAGTATCAAGCTGGGGAAGCCAGATGGGCAAAGTTCATTGTCTAAGGGTTATGCAGAAATACTGAAATTACAGTAACTAAGCTGGCAAAACATTCAAGATTTACAGTCCAAACTTGAAGAATTTTGATCTAATAGTTGTTTTTTGTTGTTGTTTAAAAAAAAAGGAGAAAATTTGTCTGTGATCGAAGTTGAAATCGAACATGGCAAATCCTGACTGGCCCCTAAGCTGCAAAGTGAATCTTTTACCTGGCCCGTGATTAAATATGTGCTGTCTTATGTAAATGTAAGTGTTTTCATAAGCATATTTACTAAGCATGATGTGACAGAAGACATACCACAGTGGTGCATTCATTGGGGGAAATTATGTGACCGAATACCCCACTGTGGGGGATGGGGGAGGAGCCCAGATATTTGCCACCCCCAAAATGCACGACTGAAGTAAAATCAGCCAGGACAAAACTGTGTTTAAAGTTGAAATCGAAGATTTTAATCGTACCTGGCCACTATGGAAAGTGTTGAGTCCCCTAGTGAAAAATAAGGATAGCTTTTCCGGTGAATTTTGTACGAATATTATAAAGATAATGAGCTGATTATAAACTAATACGGTATGCCTCAGGTGATGTGAGTGTATTACTTTAAATGGGCACTAGTCCAAAAGTGAGGGCGCAATCTTTTAAAGACTGAATTAATTAGGACAATTTTTTGCCCACGTGGAGAGCTACAAAACTTCTCTAACATCAATGTTTATACCAAGTAGTTACCTAAGATTCATAAACATTCACATTTTATGATGTCAGTAGGTAAAGCATGTCAACGAGTATTTGAAAAGTTAACCAAAAAGACGCCCTGGTCTAGTCCTTTAATATGGCAAATTGGAAAACTACTAAAGTCAAACTAATCAAGACAAAAAATGAAAGGGATTGCCCACTGGCAGAAACTCTTGGGAGGGGTCAAGTGTTCTGAATTCCACAACACCACATCCTTCCTGTCCGTTTTACATAAATCCTATACATATGCACAATATTACGTGGTCAGAACGGCATCAGAAAACGATTTTGGTCATTTCTTTTCATTCTCCATCTACACCTTTGAGAAAAAGTCATTAATTTGAGAAAAACAACATTTTTTGCGGCCAAATAAGTTTCTTGCAACCAAACAAATCTTTAAAGAAAACCTCAAAGTCCCAATTATCCGTTCAAGTCAAAGAAGATATTTTCGTGGCCAAAGGAGTATGAACAGCCAAATTGAAAGAGAAAGAAAAATGTCAGTTTAAGCCAAATAATAGTTTTTGCTGCCAAACAAGTCTTAAAAAAGCTCTTTTTTTATTTGGCTTAGAAAAGCAAATATTCCGAATTGCCAAACATGAATTTAAGAAACAATATGTAAAAGATACTGGTATTAAAACAAACTGAAAGTATGTATTGGGATGTCTCCTATTCCCGCTTAAAGTATTCTTGGCTTGCCCCCTCCCTTACGTTTTGCAAACACATTTTTGCCAAATTTTCCACGATAATTGCCCACGTTTTTGTGTTAAAGTTTGCCCCCTCTAAGCTTCTGATCCCTTGCACCCAACCCTGAGCGTTTTTCTCATAACTGCCTAAATTATAGAATTGATAGTATAGTTACAGCAATGATTTAGTTGTACTGTGAGCTGTAAGCTGTCAAATAGCGCCCATCACAAATTTCCTTTGAAAGAAAAAGCCGACATCTTAGTAACAAATTCAAGGGGTTTGCTCTTTATATAGTCCATTTTCAACTCATTTCCTTTCCAAAATGCACGTGGCTACGGTATTTTAGCCATGGAATAAGCGCCTACAAGTGTCCATAATCTTCACCAAAGCTATAATACTGTTGTACTGCTTCTGAGTAGTTAAGCTTTCACATTGGTAACGTTGGTATTGTGTGTTATGATTTATATTACAGCCGCTTTCAAATGCTGATTTTTTAACTAACATTAGGCTTTTAAAAGCTTAACCATTATTTGGATTAAGTGATGTAGTCGCAGGTTATTCTAATGTTTTCAGTGAATGTACACAAAGAAAGAACTGTCTCATGTACCCACTTAATATTTTCTTTCACCATGTGCACTTGTGCATCCATTGAAGAATTATGTATAGTGATTAATCTACCATAGATAGCAATTTGGAGCCATTGTTTGGAGCTACAACTTTTAAACAAGAAATTTGTAACAGTAACATAATTTACCTCCACAAATAAAAACAAAATCAGGAGTTTATCTGATTGCAGCTTAATTTGGTTAGGAAATTTCATACCAAACAGAAAACTTTGTATAAACTGTATCCAACTCCATTCACACAAGTTTTCCAAATGCTTTTAATCTTTTGTAAATGCCGAGAGAATGTGAACCCTAACGAACATTCAAGTGTTCCGTGCATAAAAACAGCATTTGACGAGCACTCTAGGCCTGCAACTCCATGTATTGAATGTACCGACTACTGTATCATAAACGTAAGTGAGGCCAAATTTTAACTTAAAATCGTAGCTGGTTATCGCCTATGCCTTAATTGCGACAGTCTGAAGGGAAGACTTCCTATCCTCGTGGAAATTGAAAACATTCCCTTAAGAAAACAAATATCCAGGCAGAGCAGTTGAAAGTTTGATGCAAATTTAGATACTTTACATGTGCATACAACAAAAAACTTATACATATTACACAACGTTTACGTGTGTACACACTGACTTAATGCATTGTACTACTGTAGTACGTACATGCATAATACGCGCGCATATTGGTTGTTGTTTATAATTTTCCTTGCAGCTGATTGATTGGTCAAAGTACTCTGACCCTTCACGTTCGGCTAAACTCGGTTTGAGAAGGTCTATAGACTTTTTCAAATAGAGTTCAGCTGAATGTAATTTCTTCAGTACTTTGACCTATCAAGTACTTGGGGAATTTTCCTTTTGTTACGCAACCAATCAGATGCAGTTACTGGAGCATAGGAAAGCATACGCTTACTCTCATACTGTGCATGAATTTTGCAGACTGGCAAGAGTTCCCCAGTATTTGATTGGTTGATGAGATACCCCCAGTATACCCCATTGGTCCATTATAGGCGTATGAATCTCAACCATGTGACATTTTTTAAACTAATAGTTTTCTGGAAATTGCTGATTTTGATTTGAAAACTGTCAAGGTCTATACAAGTTTGGCAATGTTTTAGTTTGATAGCAAATAATAAGGGGCCTTGCACAGATGAGCCTTAACCATGATGAAAGCATGAATTTATTTCATTGACGCATAATGGTAGTGCCTAAGTTTGATAATCGAATGATTAGTGTTCCAGTGACTCGGCTATTGGATGTCACAATTTTGTTTAATAGGTAGAACAACCAGACATGTACATGCACAATGTACCATGCATACACTAGGTACCAGTTTTGATTACTTTTTTACTGCCTAGAATGATTTCCAATTCAACTTGTACTTTTATGAGACAGATCATTACAACTTTTCTCACAGTACATGGTACTTGGTGTCATACAATGTGTTGATTTCTCTCAAGTTTGCCAACCGTCAAACCTTTGTCATAGCACCATGCACATTGAAACACACTGTGCACTATGGCAGAGACTTCCAGTGACTTATCTCCTATCACTTCCTGCATTGGCTTTGTGATTAGACAATAGGCTTAAAAGATGAAGCCAAATAAATGTGTCTAATTAGTTCCTGTCCAGATCAACCTGTTGTTTCTTAAGGGTAATGGACGGATGGGATTAATGCAGGCTGATCAGGATTAAGTGCATGCAGGGATTATGCAGCATGAGTATATGCAGGATGGCTGTGAATGGTATTTTGATATTAGTGTATTTTGCAAGAGGTACTGAGATTGTTTACTACCAGTATTAACCATTCATTTGTTTGGTATGTCACTTAGTATATGATGCTAATGTCACTTAGTATATGATGCTAATGTCACTTAGTATATGATGCTAATGTCACTTAGTATATGATGCTAATTTACGATGATAATAAATAATATTCATCTTTCTTTAAGCAAATTTAATTACATTCTTTTTGCTGATAATACAACTATATATCTTCAGGATCATAGAATTGAAAATGCTTTGATTATTGCTTCGTCAGAATGCTCTAAAATACGCTCTTGGTTCAATGCAAACAAATCATCCTTAAATGTGAAAAAAACAAAGCTTATTATTTTTACCAAAAAAATCGTTGATTTTTTTGTTGTTGAGTTTTTGTTACTCTTGATAATCAAAAAGTATATTCATCCACAAGCACACAAATCTTAGGGATTCATATTGACAATAAATTAATTTGGAAAGAGCACGTTTTAACCATTGCTAAAAGAGTGGCCAAAATGTAGGTATCATAAGTTGCCTCGGGCATTTTCTCTGTAGTAATGCTTTACTTTTGTTGTACAATGTCCTTATTTTCCGATTTGTAATTATAATATACTTTTATGGGGAAATTCTGCTTGTCCTACAGTACTCTTAAAAGATTATCTCTTATTCAGAAACGCATTGTTGAGAGTTATTTTAAATTCAAAAGCCCATTATCAATTTTACTCTCAACCTTGTTAACCTTAAATGACCTATATAATTACAATCTTTCCATCTTTGTTTACCAGCATCATCCCAACCTACCAACCTGTTTTTAAACATTTTTCATGCTAAATAATAGTTTGCCTAAGTATTTAACAGTTCAAAAGATAATCTCACTCAGCCTTACACACATACTTATCTTGCATATTCTCAGGTGAGGTGTGACAAGACTGGAACAAGAATGTGGAATTCTTTAGATAGTAAATAAAAACTTTTAAGTCTTTATCCATGATTAAGAAGAAGCTCAAAACCTTCTTATTATCTTTATATGCCTAACTTAAATGTCTTTTAAAAGGAAAATCCACATGTTTTTTTTCTTTTTTTTTTTCTGGGGTAGGATGTGATCAGGTCGGGTGAGGTGGGGTTTATTATCGTTTTGTAAGTTTAAATTGTATTATTGTTTTTTCATGTCGCTTGTATATATTTTTGTTATATCCATGTGCTGTTAAGTCCATGACTTAATATTTTTTTTCATATATCATTATACAGAAAGCCATCTTTGTAAAAGCTGTTATATGCTTGTTATGGTCTCCATCACTTTAAATATCCATTGTATTTTGCCTTAAAGAAGTGGAAATAAATAAATAAATAATTAGTATTACCCTCCTAGTTTTTAATGGTCATGTAGTAGATCTCATGCCCATGGTACTGTAATCAATTTATGTGTGACTTTACGATTGTCACCGCACAAAACACATGCAAGACGTTTATTAGAGTGGGGGCGTGTATTAGAGAATATACGCTATACATTGAAGAAATAAGAGTTGTGCTAAATACCGCTATGACCTCTGCATTGAACTCTAGTTTGTGAACATTTTGAACAAATTGTTTATGTCAGGCAGAACAATGTTCATAGCATGAAGTTGATACTGAATAGTACTCGGCCATTTTGTCAGTGCAGTCAATTTGTAAGTTGTATCAAGTACATGATGTGCAGGCAACAAGAATCCTCTCATGTATTAGGGTTTGATAATACCCTTAAACAGTGGCGTAGCTAGGGCTTTATGGGCGGGAAGTGAGTGCGGCCCTGCGGGCCCCTGTGGTATATATGTACAATGATATATATTTTTTTTAACGGGCCCCCATATAGGGCCAGGAAAGTTTTCTCAGGTAGTATATTATAATTACCCTTACTAGACCTGTTTGACTACTTTCCTGACATATCCAATGGTTTTTAAGCCACAAAATCGCAGAACAAAATATGATAGAATACATCAAGACTGAGGAATGTGAGGCTGTGATGTCAGATTTAAATCATTTTGTCACAAATGATATTAAACTTTAGACTTAAGTATCCCCTTAACGGAATAAGATTTTGGAAAGCTTTCTTCACCATTTTGTTTCTTTGGAAGTCATCTTTCATATAAGATGGACATGCTTGACCATTGAACTAATCCTTTAAAATGCGTAGTGGTCCATGTCATCTCTCCCTTATTACCACCATCTGTTTCTCTCATTTGTCAGACGTATAAATCAGGATTGTGTTTTGCTGCAAAAGTTTCATTAAAATGTTCATTTTACCATGACATAGTTTGGGAAGTGATCTGTCTTTGTCCCTAGCTGTCATTATGCATAAGATGTGCAGTAGCTTTGATTGAAGTTTTGGTTCCAATGCGATTGCATCAGGAACCTATTAGTGCTGTCATGACATATCGATAATCGCGATATCTCTTTTCCCACGACATGAAATATGCCTCTCGCGACATATTGCGATACCAAAAACTAATACTCAACTAAGAAATTTTCGCGCAACTAAGCTAGGCTACTTCGTACATTACAATTCTAACATTACAGTACTTACTCTAAAAGTCAAGTGTAGGCTATTAAAATTGTGCGAAATAATCGTTAAACTTTAAAACAACTAATTAGAAATTGTGCTTTGTCACCACACACTGGCACGCGCTGAGGCAAAAAGAACGAAAAATTGGTCTAGAATGTGCCACTCAGGCTCTCACTTCGATGATTCATGGTAACTTTGGCTGAATTACCAAACATGTGCATGAATATCATGGAGTAAATTGTAACTGCATGATCATATAACATTAGTGATATTAACAATTTGTGTCTTGAGTCAGTTTTTTTGAAAAGTATCGCAAATACTACGAAATATCGCGATATACGATATATCGCGATACTGCGATATATCGCGATACTATGATATATCGCGATATTTTTCTCCATGATAATTGATACGTAATAGACCCATGTTGTGACAGCACTAGAACCTATGCGGTCTTGATGGCATGTGTGTGTATGTATGTGTGTGTGTATGTGTGTATGTGTGTGTGTATGTATGTGTGTATGTGTATGTGTGTATGTATGTGTGTGTGTGTATGTTTGTGACGGCCAGCTCGTGAACGCGATATCTCAAGAACAATACTGGATTCGTGTCACATGTTGTTTACAGATAGCCCATGGTCTGCAGATGTGCCCTATTGTTTTTGGTAGTGATATCATGCAAATTAATGAGTAGGTACTGCTTAAAGTAAAAATCTTTAAATGTTCATATTTTAACAACGGCATGTCTTGTTTTGTTTCATAATTGGGATAATTATGATGTTAGCTAGTGTGTACATGTTCATGATGTAAAACATTGCATTTCATGCGTAGTGGGCGGGGCTAATTAGGATTTTGCTAAAAAAAGCTTGTAAACGGTATCTCAAGAACGGTAAACTGGGTTTATGTCATGTATGGTACACATATAATCCATGGTCTGTAGATGTGCCCTATTGTTTTTGGTGGTAATATCATGCATATTAATAAGTGGGAGGGTTTTAAAGGGAAAATTTTGAAAAAGTGATAAATATACAACTGTATGTCTGTTTTGCATCATATTGGGCATGATGATTTTGTTGGTTATTGTGTACTTGATTATATTATCAGCAGATGTTATTAATATGTATGGTGGCCATGGCCTAATGTGAAAGTGCTAAATGATGTAAACGCCATACCGTACCCCATGAATGATACATTCGATTTATGCTATATCAGGTACCACCCGTACCCCATGAACAATACATCCGATTTATGGTATATCAGGTACACAGATGGGTCATGGTCTGTACATATGTTCTAATGTGGTGGTAGTGAATATAAATGAGTAAAATTCTTGCAATAGTTTCAATGAGCAATCGTTTTTGCATCATATTTGTTATGATAATGTTGTTAATTATTGTGCAAATTGTTAATGTTGTCAACATTTTTGGTTGTGATGCAATCTGCATCAGGGACCTATCCGATCCGCTTGTCGTGCCTTTGTATGTATGTATGTATATATGGGGTATGTATGTATGTTAAGCTTGGGCAATACTGAGCATTATGCAGTATCGATATATTGCCTGAAAAATATCATTATGCAAATAATATGACGTCATACGTAAGTAGTATGTACTGTTCTGTGCATGGTAACCTCGTCTTGGCTTAAAAAAGTCAAGTAAAACTTTTGGTACAAATTAACAGAAATCACTGCAAAATATATACATAAATCTTCAAATAAACATCCACTATGCTTAAAAATGTTCTTTACATGGTTTCTATTTCAAAAGATCAATCACAGAAACATTGAAAAAGTTCAGGCCTCAGCATATTCTTAAAAATAAACAAATGTTGTGGAACTGGTGCTAGGTTTAAACTGTATGCTTACAAAAATTGGGTCCCAATTTTTCTTTAAAATTCATATCTCACTTACTTCTTAGAATGTTCTACTGAAAGGCATTGTTTTGATAGCATTTTATGGACATCTAGACATTTAGTCCATATATAAAGTGTTGTCACTCAGAAAAAACAGTGGTAGATGTGTGTACATTGTAAAGTATTGTACAGTAAATGATACTGTGTGTAGCTACTGTACAGTGTGCAGTATAGAGCTGTGAACGTTTAGGGATTTTAGTAAATGTGTACATGCCAAAAAAAGCGAGCGTGTATCGTGTACACGCATTTAGTACCGTAATTTTCGGAAATACACCAAAATTGCTCTAAAACACTACGAGGCGAAGTAAAATAAATCACGCAACCAGTATGGCAAAAGTACTGACTCCATTGCCCAAATAGACGCTGAGTTTTGCTTTCCAAATCGTAAAAAGTTTACTTCTACAGTATAAATCATCATTTTTATGGAAAATATGCATAGAAATTCAGTTCAGAAAGAACAAATAACTTCATTTCAATGTCATTTAAACTCTATATCGCGTAACTTTTTTGTCCTATTTGCTACGGCTTTCAAAGTTCTCCTGTAAAATTCTTGCATGCTAGGCCTATGATATACCTCGCCGTAAAACATTTCAAAACTACGCCACCACTACCAGGAAGTTCTGAAATATCAGTCCTCTCGAAAAAATGGCCGCCATCTTTGCGACGTATGCAGAATTTCAGCTCTGTTAAAACCTTTTTCTGTTTGTTTATTTTGCAATATTTTTTCTTTCTTGCAAAATTGATTTAATTCATCAGGTAATATTTACATGTAAATGTACTGATTGTCACGATTCAAGTATTTTTCAAGTGTTTTTTGGGCGATTTAACAGCTTGTAAAACGGGCCTTGGTTGCGTGGGATTTAAAGCCTTATGGCCTAACGTTAGGCCTATTGTTAGTTTCACTGTTTACTGCTGCACATTTGCGGTGCATTTTACAAGTTAGCCTACTCAGATTTCTGGCGAAATTAAAGTGTATTAATCATTGGGATTAATGCGCATTTGTGATTCGCACATTTAAAAAGGATTATGCTAATCCAGTTTACAGTTTGGAAAAAGTCATTGATTGGAATTTTGTCAGCCGAATGTGTGTGTGATTTGAATCATGAATATTGATTTTCAACGGCAAGACACTATGTATGAAAAATGATTACTCGCAATGAAGTAATTAGTAAACATTTACAAAATTTGCGAGCGTGTAGCGTGTACATGCTAAACGGTCACAGCTCTAGTACAGTATCTGATAATATAATACCAAACGTTAAACTTGAATATCTCCTAAACGGAATAAGATTTTACAATGCTTTCTTCTCCATTTTGTTTCTTTTGAAGTTCTTTTTCATATAAGATGGACTTGCTTGAGCACTAAACTAATCCTTTAATATAATTTTGCTGAAAAGAGCTTGTAAACACGGTATTTCATGAACAATAGGCATCATTCATGTCATATGTGGTACACAGATAAGCCATGTGTACCCTATTGTTTTTGATGGTGATGTCATGCATATTAATGAGTAGGCAGGGCTTAAATGTAAAAATCTTGAAATGGTCTTATTTTACTACATGTCTGTTTTGTTTCATATTTGGTCTAGTTATGATGTTAGCTGGTGTGTACGTGCTCATGGTATAAAAACATTGAATATCATTTTAATATACATAATGGGTGGAGCTAAATATGGTTTTGTTGAAAAGAGCTTGTAAGTACAGTAACCGCAGGACAGTACATTGGATGTAGGTCATATGTGGTACACAGATAACCCATTGTCCATTTGTGTGCCCTATTGTTTTTGGTGATGATGTCATGCATATTACTAAGTGGGGGAAGGGGTGGCTTAATATAAAGAAAATCTTGAAAAAATGAAAATTTGTAGCAACCATAATGTCTGTTTGCATCATACTTGCATGTTATTTATCAGTTATTGTGTACATGCTTATGTTGACAACAGGTTCTATCACTAATATGCATGCCTTAATGTAAAAATTGCTCCAAAAAACTTGTAAACACATCGCACACATATCATATGTTTTACACAGATGAATTATGGTCTGTATGTGACCTATGGTGTTAATAGCGATGTCATGTAGGTGGGGCAATATTGCAAAATTCTTCAAACAGTGGTAAATGTGCAACCATATGCATGCTTTGCTGGATCATACGTTTAATGTTGTCAAGTTCACTTTATTGATATGCATGGCAGGCATGGCTTATGAATATATGTTGTATAGCATATTTCAAGATATGCAATGCCAGTTAGTATAAAACTTGAAAATTTACCAACAATGAAAGGATGCATCGGAACCACTAAACATTTTCGTTTTCTGGTTATTGATCTACATGGTAGGTGTGGTATTTTATTAAATATCCTGGATCAAATATTTCATGATATGCAATGACATGACAGTAAGTATACATTTTGCAAATCAATCAGTTTATGAAAAAGAAGCATCAGATCCACAAAACCTTTGGGTTCTGGTTTGATAAATTGCTTAAATGTTTTTTCTGATTGTTTTTGCAGGTGGATGGAAGACAATTACATGAGGAGATAGACAATACAGAGGTGACCAGGTCCCTGTCACGAGAAGAAGTGGAACAGCAAGGATATAGGCAGTATTCACACAATACATGGGATATTAGAGGAAATTGTTTTCAGGTTCAAAAAGGAAATGAAAGCAGATTTTCAAGAACGTTACTTCCTCACCAAGCCAGAAGGAAGTCAGGCAGATATTACTACTTGATTCTGAGCTTCTTGTACCGGATATACACTTACTTGTTTACTTGCTTCATGGAAATCCTATTTCAAGTCAAAAAGTTATGACAATGTTTAGTTTCTTACTTTGGAAAAAACAATGTTTATTTCCTAGTTCCTGTATGATGCTGAAAGGCAGCTTTTAAAGGGAGGATATTTTGATTCATTATGGCGAGCAAAAAGGGAGAGAAATTATGTCACATTGCAGTGATTGGAATGACCGGCTCTGGGGAGGTGCGCGGGGACCAGGGTGTGGGCAAGTCGTGCCTGTGCAATCGTTTCATGAGGCCACATGCAGATGATTATTATCCTGAACACATATCTGTCTTCAGCCAATGTGACTTTAGCAGTCGCATCGTTAACAACGACCATTTCATATTTTGGGGGGAGGTCAACAAGTACGCTGAGGTGGGCGAGTGCATGTTCAGTGTTATTGAGCAAACTGAATTTATCGATGACTCCTCTTTTACCCCTCTAAGGGGTAATAGTATCAAGCCGTACATGAGGCGCTGCACAGAGACCAAGTTGAGCTCTCCCGAGAAACTAATGTACATCTGCAAAGATCAAGTGGGTGAGTATCAGAGAACGCTACCCCCAGGCAAGCTTGGAAAACGTTGTTGACATTGTGAACCACGTTTGTGGGAAATCTGTTGCTCTTAGCCAGAATTTTTTTGTTCATATCATATATTTTTGTTTAAATGAACAAAATATTTCTTTCCTAGAATTCCTGTTTTTCCTGCAGTTTTAAGTGCCAGATCCAGGGCTTCTTTCCAGCTCTGTAATGTGGGGAAATTTAATGCCCATTAAGCAACCAAAAAGCAGGATCAATTTAATACATTTTCAATGTTTTAACATACAAAAATCACCAAAATTTCCCAGGGCTTCCCCACCTGGAACCCTACAAGAGGTTCTATTCCTTGACCGTTACCAGGGCCGTATAGCAGGCCCCTGAATATACAGCTACAATCATTTTATGTTTGTGGGAAGAAATGGAGGTAGTCAAACCCTGCCCCCAAGATTAGTCATTTTATAGCTGTACTATTTTCTATTTGCCAGCATATTTAAAGGAATATTCCCATGTTTTTCGTAACGTTTCATAAGAAAGTGTTAAATTTTAGAAACAATTTAGTACAAAAATCATGTTGATATGTTATTCCTACCAGGAGATTTTGAAATTTTAAGATTTACAAAAGCCAATAAACGAATAGGAAAAGGCTCAGTATGACATCAACAGATCCCACAAAGTTGATGTATTTCATTAATATCTATCATCCTTTTTGGTTTGCATGTGAACCTATGTAATGGCGATTATGTACGTTTGTCCGGCCGGCCGGCTGTCTGTCCGTCCGTCCGTCCAGCCACAGATTTTTCCTGAGATTTCCTCAGAAATGTTAGTTTTTTGAGAATTCCTCAGAAAATGTAGTTTCTTCAGAGTTTTTCAGAAAAAGTTAAAATTTCTTCAGATATCCTTATGGAAGGTTAGAATTTTCTTACAAAATGTTAAACTTTTTCAGAGACACCTAAGACAGGATTGAAGACTAGTTTCCTTAAAAAGTCTACAAAACATTTGATATTTTCATGAGGGACAAATGATATAATATTTACCATGTGGTATATACCAAGGGCTATATCAGGCATAATTATTTGATTCCACTTTTTTTTTTTCTTATTTAACAACTCATTTGCATATAATTTATATGAACTGACACTTTCATACATAGTATGCTCAATCAGGGACTGTGATAGCTGGGATAAGACTTATTATGGAGCCTATAGGGCGTCATGTGGACATAGGGTGGGATGCCATGTGGGATGCCATGTGGGACATGGGGTGGGATGCCATGTGGAACAGGGTGAAATGCCATGTAGGATATATGGTGGAATGCCATGCAGGACATAAGGTGGAATGATATGGGAGGGAATGTCGTGTGGGACATGGGATGTCATGTGGAACATGTATCCCACCCCAAGTCATTTGCATATAAGTTATTATATGAACTTACATTTTCATACATAGTATGCTCAATCAGGGACTATGATAACTAGGATGAGACTTCTTATGGAGCCTATGGGATGTCATGTAGGACATGGGGTGGGATGCCATGTGGGACATGGAGTGGGATGCCATGTGGAACAGGGTATAATGCCATGTGGAACAGGGTAGAATGCCATGTGGGACATGGTGGGATGTCACGAGTAACACAAGAGTGTGACATAGGTTGGGATGCCATGTGTGACATAAGGTAGGATGCCATGTGTGACATAGTGTAGGAGGCTATGTGGGACATTGGGGTAGGAGGCCATGGGGACTTGGGATGTAATGCCATGTGGGACATAAAGTAGGATGTCATTGGGACATTGGGAGGGATACCATGTGGAACATATGGTGGGATGGACATAAGGTGGGATGCCATATGGGACATCAGGTGGGAAGCCACTGATGGGGACACAGAGGGATGCCATGTAGGATATAGGGGGGATGTCATGTGGTGCATATGGTTGGATTAATGTGGGACATACATGTAGGATGGGATCCATGTAGGTCATAGTGTGGGATGCCATGTGGGACATATGGTGGAATGCCATGTGGGACATATGGTAGAATGCCATGTGAGACACTGCATGGTAGAATGCCATGTGGGAGATATGGTGGAATGCCATGTGGGACAAGACATGGGATTGTCATGTGGGACATGAGGTGGGATATCATTTGGGACATGGGATGTAATCCATGTGGGACACAGGGTGGAATATCATGTGGGTCATAGGATGGGATGCCCTGTGGGACATATGATGGAATTCCACATGGGACATGGGATGGGATGTCATGTGGGACATGGGTTGGTATGTCATGTGGAAGATATGGTGGATTGCCATGTAAGATATGGGATGGGATGTGGGACTTAGTGTGAGATGCCATTTTTATAATTGGCTGGGTCATATGATATGGGTGTCAATTTGCACGAACCATGACGGTATTTACTGTTCTAGGTAATTAGTAAAACCTGCTAGAAAAATAAATTGATGAAAGTTATGTATTTATATACATTGCCAAATATACCCTACTTCAAAAACTTTTGAATTTTTTGTTGTTACTAATCATACAGAAACAACCAATTAACGTTCAAAGAAATACATAAACATTTGCAATGGAATTGTCTCTATGACATCATCAAATACGAATTCATCATACTGTACAAAAACTTTAAAATGCAATTAGGAAATCTTTACTAATCAATATCTCTAGAACGGAATATGATATCAACCTGATTTTTGTACCAAATTTGCTCTAAACGTATACTCTTTTATATAAAATTCACAAAAAAACCATTGGAATATTCCTTTAATGGAGAATACAAAAATGTTTGAAGTCCAAAGTTTTTCCTAGGCAAACAAAATATCTCTGTGCTGTGTCTTGTCACTTAGGCCTTTGATCAGTATATGATACCGGCAACATGGGTGCATTCAGAATGATAGAAGAGAGCACCAACAGAGCTAAGTGGATTGTATTCTATCATTATTAGTGCTTGATGTTGCATAAGATGAACAGCTGACAGATGAGCTTATTGATGGGGGTACAACAAAATACCTTCATAGGAGGAAAGACCTTTCCACATGTAGCATTGCAAACTTGTTAACTTGCCTTTAATTAATGATATTATCAGTGGCACTGCCAATGTAATCATATTCACCTATGATAGTCAATTAAGGTGAAGTATCTCAGTGGATCATCTTATTGAAATAGCATAGGAAAAAATACTGTCTACTTTTAAGCATTATACAATGGAAAGTGTCTCAAGTGTGGATTTGATATTTGTGGTATACAGTTGTTACTATGTATTAGACAACAAAAGGCCTTAGTTTGGACCAAAGAAAGAAATCTGTTCGAAGGAAAATAAGCTGATCAAAAAGATTTTAATTCTTCAGTAGATTTAAAGTTTTAAGTTATGTCCAGGTGACCTCATACCCTTGACTTCTTCGAACAAAGAGATTTTTACAGTCATGGTCATTAGTACAATAGGTGTAACAGACTTGCAACAATGCTTTTTGGTAGAAAAGAATAGGAAGGGCAAAATTGATAATAGATGAAAATCATCTAGGTCTTGAACGTGACAAAAATGTGGAATTCTTAGGAAAATAAAGAGCCAGATCATACTGTATGAGTATTAGGGCCCAAAGCAAAAGTCATTTCAGTTGTGTAGGTTTGTCAGAGAGGAACATGGTACTGTACCTCTCATGGAAAAAATCTACCAAAAGGGGAATTGCAGAAAGATTTTTTTCCCCATTAAAAACCCCTTTGTATAAAAAATATGACACTCTCCAATTTCGTTACAAAGATTGTTTCAACACATGATTTTCTTTAAAAAAAAAAAAAAAACCCATGTACTAGAGTATCTCAATTTGGGGGATGTGGTACATACACTAAACAAGTAACTCAATTTGAGGGATGTGGTATATACACTAAACAAGTAAATCAATTTGGGGGATGTGGTATATACACTTAAACAAGGAATCATTTTTGAAAGAATGATCTGAAAAGATAATAACAATACAATACACAGTACATAGTACACAGCACATAGTACACAGTACATAGTACACAGCACAGTACACAGCACATAGTGCACAGCACATAGTACACAGCACATAGTACACAACACATAGTACACAGCACATAGTACACAGCACATAGTGCACAGCACATAGTACACAGCACATAGTACACAGCACATAGTACACAGCACATAGTACACAACACATAGTACACAGCACATAGTACACAGCACATAGTACACAGCACATAGTATACAGCACATAGTACACAGCACATAGTACACAGCACATAGTACACAGCACATAGTACATAGTACACAGCACACAGTACACAGCACATAGTACACAGCACATAGTACACAGCACATAGTACACAGCACATAGTACACAGCACATAGTACACAGCACATAGTACACAGCACATAGTACACAGCACATAGTACACAACACATAGTACACAGCACATAGTACACAGCACATAGTACACAGCACATAGTACACAGCACATAGTACACAGCACATAGTACACAGCACATAGTACACAGCACATAGTACACAGCACGTAGTACACAGCACATAGTACACAGCACATGGTACACAGCACATACAACAAGCCTGCACTACTACCCTGCTCCAATCTCTTATGCTGAGCAATAAGCGAGATGGCTGCTGAGCAAGTGTCATTTTTAAAGTCTTTGTTGACCCGGCCGGGAATCAAACCCACGACCTACCGGCTGATAAGTGGGTGTTCGACCAATTGAGCTATCCAGTCATAAATGAGCTACCAGATACAAATTATTGCTGTCTGTTGAGACAAAATATGGTGTGATGTTTCTGTTGTTTCCATGAGGTGATAAATTGCTGTAGAAATTAATGTTAAGCATAGTCCTTGATTTTTATTGGCCTGCTTATAATGTTTTTCATGATATTGCATCAAAAAAGGATATGTTGTTCATTAATGCCATTCTGGTGATTTTGATTTTCCCCTTAATCTACATACAGGTGACGAGCTCAGATACGAGCAGAAAACACTGCCAGAGGGAAAATTCCATGTGGATGGGTTCTTACTGCTCTTTGATGTGAGTCGTGTCAAAAACAGAAGCCTGGAAGGGCAGAAAGAATTTATTCAGAAATTGTATCAAAACGTGCACAAACAGTCCAAGAAGCCAATAGTACTGGTGGCAACAAAGTGTGACAATGCAGAGGATATGAGCATGCGAGAGTGCAAGACATTTGCAAGTAAAAACAAACTGACCCTTATTGAGACCTCTGCTCAGCTGGGAGTCAATGTGGATTTACCATTCTTATTATTAGCAGCTTTGATTGATAAAACAAAGAGCAGACCCAAGGAAATATCCTTTCTTGATGCAAACAAAAAATTCAAGGAAATCCTGAACAGTACTACTGAAGTTTATGTCAGACTTTTAGAGCAGTTTGTTACAGATTACCATAAGACATGGCCCACACAGAAGAAGGAATTTGAACGGCAAGATGGGTACGTGAAGTATATTGAGATTGCTGGAACATCTGAGGCCAGGAAGCTGTTCCGTAAACACACGCAGCGACTAAAGGCCATGCATCAGCAAAGAAAGCTTGATCAGTACTATTCACACTTTCCAGATGCTCTCAAGGCAATGTTCCCAGATCTGAAATCAATAGATGACAGGTGAGTGCATGTTAGTTTAATCCATGATCTCCGGTTTGCTTGGCACAAATGGATGAGAGCACCTGTAACAATCCCCTGGATATGACACCAGTCCATCTCGCAGGCAAACTTGAAAAAATTGGCGAACGTTCCGAACTGCTTTGGCGGGTATCCCTCGATCTTAAAGGGTAATAGTCAATAAGCAAAATATAAAGAATATTAATATTATTTTATATTTTTTAAATAATATTTTTTTAAATTTATGAACAAAAAAATATTTCTTCGTGCGAATTCACATTTTCCTCTGCAGTTTATAACCATCGGAACTGTGTCTTTTTTCCAGCTCTGTATAATATGGGGATGTTTAAGGAATTAATATCCAGGTAAATACAGGATCAATTTTAATGCATTAAAAATACCCCAGACCCTCCCTAAAGCAGGACCCCATGCTGAAGGTGCTCGTACATTAGGAGCTTGCGTGTTTGCTACACAAACACTAGCGGGAACTACAGCTACAATTATTTCATGTTGGTGGGAAACTTATTGTTCTTTGTCAAAAGTATCTTATCACATCAACTTACATGTTTACCCCTTCACCCAACATGACCATCAACTTACATGTTTACCCCTTCACCCAACATGACCATCAACTTACATGTTTACCCCTTCACCCAACATGACCATCAACTTACATGTTTACCCCTTCATCCAACATGACCATCAACTTACATGTTTACCCCTTCATCCAACATGACCATCAACTTACATGTTTACCCCTTCACCCAACATGACCATCAACTTACATGTTTACCCCTTTATCCAACATGACCATCAACTTACATGTTTACCCCTTCACCCAACATGACGTTTCTTAAAGGGCTGAATCATTTGGCCTGTGAAAAATATTGATTTTGACAAACTGTTTTTTGCCATGAATAGTATGGTGGGGTGTTATGTAGCAAAATTTGATTTTGTGAAATTTTTATTACATTCTTAGAACCATGTTTTTTGGGAACATTGGTTCCAAGAATGTAGCAAAATTAATCATAAAATTACACAATGACCTGTACTAGAAGTTTTCCAGATGAAATACATTGAAAGTTATAGGTTTTTCCCATTTCAAACAAGTCCAGTAGTTTGATTCCTATAGTGCCCATATCATGATTAATGAATGCAACAATGCTTTATTGTCTTTAAGCACTGTGTTTTGCTTTTAGTCTACCTATGTGGTCTCTGATGCTCCCATGGAATTGCCTAGGTGCCTGGGAGAAACCCAGGTAGTGGACAGGTCCCTAAAGGCAACCAACCATGGGGTGTTGATTGTAAGGAATGGGGTTATTCGCCTAACCCTATCCCCTCCCTTCAGCTTACGCGTTAAATCAGACCTCTTCCATCTCGGCATCAACCCCGCCACTCTCGGCATCTTCTCCTGGCCCACTTTTCCTCCTTGGGCCACCTCCTCCCTTCTGTCCACCTAAGCCTCTCCACTCATCACAAAACTCAAACCCACCCTAACCTCTTCATCAATCTCCACAACCAAATCAAAGACCAACTCTCAAATTACACCTCCATCTATACTGATGGCTTCAAGGAAGGCAACAAGACAGCTGCTGCTGCCGTCATCCAAGACATCACTCTCAGTAGCAGACTTCCCAAATACTTATCCATCTTTTCAGCCGAGGCTAAGGCCATTCTCCTTGCCCTCAACTTTATTGAGTACTCTCCGCTCAGCCACTTTGCCATTTTCTCCGACTCAAAGGCTGTTCTTACTTCTTACTCAATCTTAAATGGGATAACCTCACATGCCACCTCCTCCGGAAACTCCTTTCTCCCACCCTCTGCAGGAAAAGTATTCTTTTTTTCTGGATACCCAGCCATGTTGGCATTCCTGACAATGACAGGGCTGATGCAGCCGCTAAGCTTGCCCTCAACCTCCTCCCTACCCCTTTTCCCCAAAACCCTCTCTGACATCAAACGCTAATCGCTTCCCTTGTTCGTGACCGCTGGCAAACTTCATGGAACACCCAAACTGATAACAAACTCCATGTCATCCAGCCCACAATTCCGATCAAATCCACCATCAACAACCTCTCTCGTATTGACAACGTTCATATTACCTGTCTTAGAATTGGTCACACCCACCTCACTCACCCCCACCTCCTTAATGGCTCCCGCCAACCCCTCTGCAACAATTGCCACTGCACCCTCACAATCCATCACGTTCTCCTTGCTTGCCCCTCGTACAACCTTCCCAGAGCTTCCCTCGCTCTCCTAGAGTTCTTCCAGAAAAATTATCCGGATAAAATGATCTCCTTCCTTCATCATGCTTCCCTCTACAACCATATCTAATTCTCCTCTTCCACCCCCTCTCTACTTTGTTTTTGTTTTAACCATGCACTTCCCCTCTCGATCACAGCTTTCTGACCTTTTGTTTTTGAATTTCTCTCATTCTCCCCTGTTTCCTTTCCTTCCTACCTCTAGAATGATCTGACCTCTCAGGCACAATTTGACCTTCGTTATCGTGGTGCCATTAAGCCCTCATCAAACAAACAAACTCAAAGGATGTTAATGCTTTACTTCCCTGTTTAGTTCCTTGTTAGACTCGATTTCTTGATTCCATATAAGAATCCTGGCATGCAGGTTGTTGCAATGAACCACAATGCATGTTTTCATTAGTTCAGTTGTGTACTACTGTACTTCATCATTTGGGTACCTGTTAACCTAAAATGGGTCTTGTTTAGTGGGCTTTCATGCTGAATTTTTCATAGCTCTTCACCCCTAACGTTATTGTGATAAGCCATCGATATCCCAGGTAATACCATAATCCAGAAACAAAAATGAATATTATACATATATTCAAACCATGGATTTTTTGTGGAGTCCTGTAAGGGATTGGGAATTTTCCATTGGACGCATCAATGACACTACACTGGAAGCACCTGAAGCCTTTTGCCGTTGCCAATAGTGATGGTAATATGATATCACCAACCCATGGCTGAAACACTCATTTTTTAAATAAAATTATTCAACATGTTCCTTGAGCTAGGAAAATAAGATGTTTATATCATATCTTACAATGCAGGGACTGGACTGCTTGCAGGGAAGCCTTAAAGTCCCATTCAGATTTTAACCACTGGTTCATTGTTCTAGAGGAGCCATGGGACAACGACCTATACATAGACAAAGACGAGCAGCGGATACCGTTTGATGTACTCACTGTGTTTGACCAAAAAGCAGAGAACTTCTTCATGACCCATGTCAACCAATTAAATGCAGCTAAAAGGAAGGAGGGGTGAGTCTGCTTGTTAACTCTTAAAAGATACGCTACGGCACTGTGATTCGGGTTCACAGCTCAACACATCCCCTTGAGTTTACAATCATGTTTTCCTGTTGATTTGCTGACAAATACAGTGTATGCTGGTTGAATCAGCCTAGTGGTTGCACACTGTATAAGGGATAATATTTCTGCCTGTGCACCCTTTGTGGCAACTGCTTCAGTCTATTCTAAATGCTTGGAGCATGCAACTTATGTGGATTCAGGGCTACATGTATATAAGAACACAACATAATTATTATTATTGATCATTTATTGATTGTTGAGAAATGTTATTAGTCAAAACAAATGTTGTTGAGTGGACTCGTATTAGAGCAAGGGTGCCTATTGCTTCCACTATGGTACATCTAGCTTCATCCAGAAAGGGGCATTAAACTGAACAAAAGGGGCATTTATACGGCATCAAGGGCACTTTTAAGGGCAGGTTTCAGGGCACATGAAATGTAAATAAGGGAGTACTTAATCAATAATACAAGCAGCATCCCTGCATCTTAGGAGCTATAAACAGCATGAAGAAAGACAACACTTTCCTCAAAAGTATGTTTTTGTGAACAAAATGTAGATTGGTTAAAAGAGGCAGGGTAGACCACCCATTTGAAAAAGCGAAACTAGGGGCCTGCAAAAACTTCTTCGTGGGTTTTACGATTCTTGAGACATTAGTTTCTTCATTACAAGTGGGTAAACATGACTGTCATTTATGGTAATGAACAAATGGAGGAACATACTTTGATGAAAGCATTTGAATGTATGTCTGTTCTTCTGAATCTGATTGGTCTGTGAGCAAGGTTTGTGATGTCACTTCCTGCAAGTCATATTTAAAATTAATACTGGTCATTTTTGTTTAAATGGAACAACATTTTGTACTCTCTATTATGCCTGTCACCATTTCCCAGTGATTGAAAGGACACAAAGTCAGATATAATCCTTATTTTATATGATGGAATTAGAAATAACAAATCTTCTAACCAAGTTTCATACCTCCCAAAGCAATCATAGCACATTTTTTGTAATTATTAAAAACTTTAATGCTACCTTTATGAGAGCTGCCATTTTGATTTTAAAACATGCAGAAATGATGTCATCAACCCTACAGGATGTTTTAGCGCCTTTTTTTTCTTTTTTAGCTATCTCAAGTTTTATAGCTGATGAGAAATTGTTTTCCTGTTGTATGGGTCAAGGAAATGTTTGTGTATACATGAAATTATCAAAATACCCAGTTAAGACTTTGTCACATCATTTTAGAATCAAAACTTTCATTAAGTTTATAAAGAAATTATGCATTTTTGGTCCTGATGTGATAGCATCAAGAGCCTATGTGGTCATGATGTTGTGTGTATGTATGTGTGTATGTTTGTGACGGCCAGCTCGTCAACACAATATCTCGAGCGATACACTTGATTCATGTCATATGTGGTGCACAGATAGTCCATGGTCTGTATACTGTATGTGCCCTATTGTTTTTGATGGTGATGTCATGCATATTAATGTGTAGGCGGGGCTTAATGTAAAAATCTTGAAATGTTTATATTTTAATAACCACATGTCTGTTTTGTTTCATATTTGGTCTAATTATAATGTTTGCGTATAAAAACTTTAAATTTCATTAGTATGCATAGTGGGCAGGGCTTAATATGATTTTAATGAAAAAAGCTTGTAATCACGGTATCTAAAGAATGATAACTGGATTCAAGTCATATATGATACACGGATAGCCCATGGTCTGTAGACGTGCCCTATTGTTTTAGGTGGGACATCATGCATAATAATTGAGTAGGCGGGGCCTAATATAAAATCTTGAAAATGCTTTTATTTTGACGATCACATGTCTGTTTTGTTTATTTTTTGTTATTATAAATGATATTAGCTAGTGTGTATGTTTTCATGGTATAAAAACCTTTTGGTTCTGGTAATCCTTATGTCCCTGTTGGGGAAAATAATGTTATCATGCACAAGATTTCAATGCAGAATTAAACAAAATGGCAGACCCCATGTTATGCAGCATTTGACAAATCATCTTGTTGTATTATTATTTATTATTATTTATGTCCGGGCAAGTTGATGTGCTCGCTGGGCAACCACAAGACAGCGGAAAGCATGACTTGAGTGCAGCCAGATATTATTTCAAAATTGAGAAAAAGTGTTTTTTTTTTTTCTGGCAAGTGCACTTTGACCCCGGACAACCATTTTTGCATATGTGTCTGCCCGGCAGGCAAGTGAATTTTTGGGCGATTTGTTGAACCCTGATGTAATGTTAACAGTAAACATAAACAACTTAAGGTAGGAATAAGATTTTGACTTGATGTTGTTGGTACTTGGTTCAGATTTTAATCCTCTATCATATGAAGTATGATAGAGGATTATATGACTTTGTCTGCTCTTAAAGTTAGTTTTGAATTATATAAATTTGAGTTAAATACAAGTTTTACATAACAACCTAATGGGACACTCCAAGGGTCTCATAGGGCTATTTTCCAACATGTTACACGTGTGACAGACCACAGAATGGCACAATATGAAAGCTATGTATAGAGGTTATGAAAAGTCATTGTACAAGGCCAATAAGTCTCTTTCTGTTGCACAGGATGAAAGCAGATTTCAAGAGTCTGCTGGAGACCCTAAGTGATATAGTACTACCAGGCAGCAACTTTCATGATGTTCAGTTCCACCTTTCGATGTTGGAATGTTTTCGGGAGCTGGAGAATGAAGAGCGGGTGGCTATCTTTCTCACGCATCAACAGGAGATCATCAGGAGGGCCAAAGCTCAGATCGTGGAGCTTCTTCTTGAAAAGTCTGAAATTTTTTCAAGTTTTGACCGAGAGGGGAACATCGAGGAGCAAGTGAACGACCTTCAAGATGAGTTGCTGAAGGACAAAAGGTAGAATTGATAAGCGTCTTTAGGTGACCATTACAATAGATTTGGTGTCCTTTTTAACACCTGGTCCTTGGTGTGTTAGATTTCATACTTCAAGTAGTCTTTAATCATTATGACATACATATGACCATACTATACTATACTGTTCATCAGAAATATAAATTTCCTGTTCTCAAATTCTAAAAAAGCCTATTCTATACTCTCATTTATTTCTAGTACCATGATTTTATGATACCCCCTTGGCACATTTAACTCTTGACTGTCGCAATGCTGATAAACCGCAACAACCAAGTAAACAAGCAGACTTAAATTTAGCACATGTAGCAGTCTTGCTGAGTATGGCTTTGAATGGATTTTATTCTGTCAGCTACTGTATCACTAAGAAATTAATTTACTTCCCTGTTTGCTCTGACAATATCTAAAACTTGATAATAAAAGATGTTACACGTTTGTTTGTATAGTTTTCCCTGAATGTAATTGAACTGATTCTCAATTGACAAAAGTAATGTTTAAGGTTGTATTTGTAGCTACTTTTTTTTTATTTTTTTATCAGCACGTGAATTCACTGAAGGAAACACCTACGGTTACTGTTTTGTTGAACCATAGCAAACATGGTGACAAACATGTAGAATTTTCTTCAGTGCTTTCATAGTTGTTTTTATATATTTTTATAAGTACTGTGACAATATGTCAATTATATTGATATTGCTTTTTCCATGATATCAAAATTCCCTCAAACTACATAATTGTGATATGCCATTTTCATGTATAAAATGCAAAATAGAAAGAAAAAAATTTTGAACAAATTTCAGAAACATTTTAAATGAAAGAAATTAAAACTAAATATTTGCAGAAATATTTACTCTTGAATGCTTCTTTTCTTAGATCTGAAATTCTGTAGAAAAATTTAGATCCGCATACTAAAAACCCAATCAATTTTTTGAAAATGAATAATTATAACATAAATAATTTGATATGGCGATATAGCGCGACATTTCTGTCCACGATAATCGATATCTGATTTACACATATCGTGACATAATGCAAGGGAGGATTTAGTGCACTTAGTTGAGTTGCCAGGCTCATGGTTTTAATAGATTCATAACTAGAAAATATGGTAAAAAAACTGTAACCACCAATATAGAGTAAATGGGGTTTCTACTGCAGGCAGGGCAGTAACTGAAAGTCAATCATTGTTTGTCTCTGGAGGTTCACTGTATTTGTGAATAGGCAATTAACTTACTGGCTGATACAGCACTGTATATGAATTTTGAAACAAAAATGTGTTTTCTTTCCCCCACAGGTACCAAGTTCTTTCAGAAATGGAGCAAGACCGTTATGTGATTTTGTTAAAACACCTTGCATTTACCCACAACCCCGTAGATGGTTGTTTTCTAAATGATGTAGATAAGGAGAAATGCATGGACAAACGAGCTCAGCAGTGCCTGGATAGGAGTGTTCACAAGTAAGTGATGCCAATACAAGATAATAAAAACAATTTGTTCTACATTCATATCATCTCAGACCTCCATTAACTCTTATTTGTGTATCACGATTGTATGGAGTGTCAAGATGGGTCAATTTTTTCTGTCAAATTTGGGTGTGAAGCTGGTACATTTTTGTGTAAAAGTCAATATCAGTAATAGTGTAGATGTTTGATTTTCGTGTTTATTTCGTGAAATTTTGCAGTAATTTTCATTGTGTCGTTCATAGGCTGTAATGTTATTTTCAGACTTATGTTTCAGAGGTCTATAACAATTGTGAATATTTTGTCAAATTTGAAGTCATGTGCAATAACAAGACTATCATGGCAAGCACTTACTGGCTTCTCTAATGATGATTGAAGCAGCCTAAGGAGTTTCATGTGATCACACCCGTTGTCATGACGAAAGTCTACTCCATTGGGTACTGTGCTCTCAAACATTGCTTGTTCCTATAATTCAATGTGTATGGCTTTAGACCAACCAAAAATTTCAAATTATTTGTAGGTCACCAATAAAGGATTCACTGAACAAGTGGACTGATTCCAATGAGAAGGTGAACCTTTTGATCATAGGAGAGGAGGGGCTAGCAGATGAACTGACCAATGAGATCAAGGTAAGTACAGCAGCTGATTGAAAGGGCTTGGATTGAAGGAGATAAGAATGATGTTTGGATTAAAGTTAATTGTTATGGTGGTTTATATTGAAGCAGATTGGTATGATGGCTTAGATTGAAGCAGATTGGTATGATGGCTTAGATTGAAGCAGATTGGTATGGTGGCTTAGATTGAAGCAGATTGGTATACTGACTTAGATTGAAGCAGATTGGTATACTGACTTAGATTGAAACAGATTGGTATGGCTTTGATTAAAGCAGATTGATATAATGGTTTAGATTGAAGTAGATTGGTATTATGGCTTAGATTGTAACAGATTGGTATAATGGCTTAGATTGAAGCTGATAGGTATGATGGCTTAGATTGAAGCAGATTAGTATAATGGCTTAGATTGAAGCAGATTTGTATAATGGCTTAGATTGAAGCTGCTAGGTATGATGGCTTAGATTGAAGACAATCAGCTTAACTCACCCCTTAAGTCTGGCATGAGTATTAGGAATCCCAAACAATCTCTTCTCCATTAAACCTTTGAGGTCTCTCTTGCACCCATCATTTTGAGAAGAGACCATACTCAATTTCCCATTCATACCGCCTTCATGCAACTTACCTGCTCCCTTTGTTATCAAACATCCACCACCATCCATATCTTGGAGCTGTTTCCTCTCTTGAACTATCATAGGAAATATCTCTTCATTAATGACTATTTTGAACTTCAATAAAACCTCAAGTGCCCAAGTTGTCAACAGCATGTAATCTCAGTATTACATTGTTATTGTTTGCTCTACATCACCAGTTATATCACCTAGCCCACCACACCAACAGCACCCTAATATTTTTCTGTTACAAGTTAACTGTCTGTTTCTAAGTAAGTTTTCTCGCCAAACTGGCACATGTGACTGTTGAAGTGCAGTCAATCCAAACAAGTTGGTTGGTACGATAGCTGAAAACAAGTTAATTGGTATGGCAGTTAATAGTATGCTGTGATGATTTGGTTTCTCCCCAGGCTGCCTCGTGTGATGATGACTATACCTTTGATGGTGCTATGTATACTTTAGACATCAAAACCGTGGAGGGTGACATCATCCAGGCTCACAACCAATTCAAGACAGATTTCACACCACAAGGTATTTCTGCTCTTTTTTATTCACAAAGCTGGTGAATGGGGAAACTCAATCCATCCATCCACACATGCATTGTTCACTTACTAAAGACAATTGATTAGGATAGGAATTCCAACTAATTTTTTCATTTAACATCTACAGAATGAAACTTTTGCCTCAAAAGAACTAAAAACAATGCATTATTTACATGTATGTACATTGGCACTGACAGGTGGTTTTGAGTAAGGTTGGATGTGGGTATGGAGTGGGTGCTAGATTGAGGGATTGGTGATGGAAGAGCAAGTGGAAGGGGGACCCTTTATAGTCCGATTGAAAAGTGAGTGGGATATGGAGGGGTGATGGTCATCAGGAGATTGTTTTCAATGGCGAGGGTAATTATATTGTAGTTTGTAGTTTTGGTAAGTTTGTATTTGTGTGGTTGTCCATCTTGTTTGATGTAACATAAAAAGCATTTGCTTTGCAAAGGTGTCTAGGAATTAAATCTCAGCTTCAAACCTTGTAACCAAAGGAGCAACTAAACTAAATACCAGGTAGCAGGTTGAGCAAAGCATTTTTCTGGGCTCAGAGGGCTGTTATTCCAACTATGCATAGTGTCAAGGTTGCTTAAAGTATATGGGCAGGTAGGGATTGTTACATTCTAAGCAGAACAGTTTTTAAATGGATGGTCACAATAGCACTTCTAGATTTTAAGTTATGACAAATGAAAGTTTGTGCAAGTTTTCAGTATGCACCAAAAGCTGTGGTGTATAAACAAAAATGCAGCTAAAATTTTTTAGTGTAATTTTTTATATTTCTTTCCAAAATATAAAATATCAAATGTTCTCAAATTGCATTCTACTGCTAAATCTGGGTCAAAGTTATAATAATATCCAACTTCCTAACTATAGCCAACTTTTCCCATTTAAAATATTTTGGGAATGGATCGAAAAACAAGTAACATAAGCAAATTTCTTTTCTAGTTTTCCATTCTAAGGTGGTCACAATATATTGCACAATTTATCCTTATTAGGTATCTAAGTTTTAACATGCCGTAAATAATCTGTTTCTAACTGATTTTTGATGAAAAGTTTTGATTTTTTTAGTTTTTAGTACATTTCAACCATTTGAACTGATGTTGTTATATATATCTTTGATAAGTCTCCTTCTCTTTTTCCCCATGTAGCCTTCATTTGTGTATTTACATCACTACAAAGCTTTCAGTTCATCAAGAGCAACCTAGAGAAGACTGGTTTGCTTGGTGATACGGCCCGACCAATCTTAAACCTCCCAGTGGTGCTCATGTTTGGACGCGATTGCTCCATTCCAGAATCAGACGTTTCACCTCTCAGGGACGAAGCTCAAAATTTAGCAGAAAGGTTAGTCAATACTTGGGGTTGTTTCATTAGTTGGTTCTATTATCATGGTCAAAAGTAGTTGGGACAAATTCCCACTCCCCTCGATCAATGTTGAAAGTCACAATTTACCATGTTTATTTGCAAAGCGCACAACATTTGATGGGGGAGGTGGGAAAAATGCCATTCAAAATCTTTGATCGATTTTAACCTAACAATTTTGGCCATGATTGTAGAAGAACAGTTATAGTTTGACATTTGAAAAAGGTATTGCATTGTATTTTTATGAGTTTGATAGTTGTTAAATGTTATTCAAAAGTAGACTGGTTTGAATAGAATTTAATGGAATGACTTTGGTCAGTGATTGATTAAGGACAGTTACATGTGAAGCTGCTTCACATAGTAGGTTGGTATGTGATTTAGTATTCAGCTTCACATACCAGGTTGGTATGTGATTTAGTATTCAGCTTCACATAGTAGGTAAGAATGTGATTTATTATTCAACTTTATATAGTAGGTTGGTATGTGATTTAGTATTCAACTTGCTAATAATAATAGAAAGATTTTTTTGGGGGGAGGGGGGTAATTTTATTGATTAGGCAACATCACACATGGTCAAAAGTTAAGGTTTCGGCCACAATATTTCAGGTTGTTTGTGTGGTAAAGTGTGAGCATATAAAGATATATTTATTTCATTGATATTATTTCTGTCACAATTTTTTGTAGGAAGTTTTATTCAGAACCTAGGAAAATTTTATATTTAGTTCCAACTATGAGCTTGTAATATAGGTTCAGTTTGATTGTTTCACGAGGTGTTGGAAGATTTGTTTTGTAGTTGGTGTGGTAGGATGTGTTTGCTCGTTTGTTGAGAAAGTAATCAGAGGCAGCTCACTTTGTAGATGAGTTGATTTACTTAAAGTTATGCCTTACCTTCCATGCTATAAATATGCAATCTGGTCCATGACCTGATTCTTATGCACTTCTAACCAACCTTAAAACATAGTTACCAGCCCAGCCCTGACCTCCATAATACCTCTAATAACCCTCACTTCTTTTCAGTGCATTGTTTTCACAACATCGCTGGAACTGGTCAAAAAGATTCTTAAAATTGTCACCTTTTCTAACAATTTTCTTCTTTGCAGCTTCTACCACGCAGGTTCTTATGCTGTTTTGCCTTTTCAAATCATCTAAGGTAGCTATGGGACCGGGAATTCTTCTGTCCGACTCACAGGACTTTCCCATGAAGCTTACACTAAGTTAGAGTGTTTTTACTTTCATCCGTACAAAACAGGTGGCCAGATCGAAAGAGTCCCACTCTCGCGGCAGGTGTTTTAGTCCCTAGAGCACCTGGTGTGCCTGTTTAGAGGACCCCATTCGCTTGGGCTTGAGTGTTTTTCACCCTAGGCCCGCCTTTCCATGGGGATAGCCTACCATTATACTATGCTTTGTATTAACATGTTAGAATATCTTCAGTACAGGTTCTCGTATACATTAGGCCAATTTCTCGTTTTAATGTTGGCGCATGGGCAAGAGGTGGAAGTCACCACAGGCTGATCGAGGAGTCGGCTTCATTCAGCTCCAAGGAGCTACAGTTATTACAGGAGAGCCTATATATTCCTTTACGTTACAAAAACATTTCATGAGCTCATATTTTTTGCTTATAATTAAGACAAAAGTTTTTGATTTATGAGCTTGATTTAGGGGCACTGGAGAGACCCTGAGGGGGTCTCCCTGGCATCCTCTTTTTAGGAGAATTCACCTTTTCTTTTCATCTCCACAGACACCAAGTTTACAGTTATTTGTGTTTTTCACGCTACCCCTGCACTTTTAAAGTTTATACATTTTGTGCTTTTTCTCTGGATTTAAACATTTTCAGATGTGAGTTTATCTGATTATTTTTTATGGTGTACTAAATTGCTATGGCTTGCCTCACACTAGGTTTGACGTCTTCTGCAGTTTCGTCTTCTCCGTGTAAGGGTCGTAAATACATCCCTCGTAGGGGGGTTTCTGGTGTAAGTATCTATATATATATTATATATATATGTGTTACATTTTTTTACTTTTTAGATGCCAAGAGGTGATATAGATTATTATGGTCTCTCAGAGTTTTTTACTTACGCCACGACCCACGGCTCGACGCTACTGAGCCGTGGAGGTTGGAGGCAGTAGTCTACTTTGTTAACTTATACTGACTTAAAAAAGGGGCCCAACTCGACGCTACTGAGTTGGAAGGACCGCGGGCTAAGGTTTGTTGGATGTAAGTTATTTCTAAGACTATTTTGATCAGCTAATTGGTGTCTTGAGACGTAGCTTAGAATGAACCACATAATACTAGCACCCCCAGCTCAACGCTACTGAGACGGTGAGGCACAGGTAGTGGTGATTAACTCCTTTTGACACCCCTGTGGACCATGGTTCCGTGTAGGGCCCGGTAGGGCCACATAAGGCGGCGTCATAAGTGAGTTACAAGGCGGCGTCATAAGTGAGTTACATGTAATTTTATGGCTCGCAGTAAAGCCATTAGATTACTTCTACTGGTCCGTACGGCTCCGGTGATCAGTTCCACGGCTTGTTTTCACGGCTCCACGGCTTGTTTTCACTGCTCCATGGCTTGTTTTCACGGGTCCGTTATACGGCTCCATACAAGTCCATTGGATGGCCCCGTACGGGTCCATAAGGCTCTGTACCTAGGCTATACGGGTCCATATGGCTCCAGTGAATGGGTCTGTATGGCTCCATAGCTTTTGAACGGGATAACGTACAATGTACGATAAACCTACGGGTCTATTGAAAGGTCCGGGATACGGCTCCGGCGCTCGGCTCCATACGACTCCGTAGCAGGAAACACTTATGGAGAGAACTGTTTCCGTCCTTCCCTTACTTCTCACTTCCTTCCTTCCCACCTGAGCCCAGGCGTGGACATAGGAAGAATGATAGTGATCATGGAAGGATGTTTCCTTCCTTCATGGACTCCTTGATATTCAGGCGTCCGTCTTGGATTACACAGGCCGTGGAGGATAGGCTGCTGCCTCCCATGCACCACTGGCCATCAGCAACCGATGCTGACTTTTGACACTCCCAAACTTTGCGAGTCATGGGGATAATGTTGTTCAAATCTACCCTCGGGCTGAAGATGGTCTCACGTAGACCTCTGCCATCCTGGACTTTACACAAGGCCATTTATTACTGCCAGAAGAGAGAGTTCCAGCCATGAAGGCGATAGCGCTTTCCTCCTCTCACTGTGAACGTCTCTAGCGAGAGATTGGCTGAGGCGCATAGTCCGCTTCGCCAGTCTGGTGAACGTAGTCCCCTTGTGCAAGTTTGACACGTGGAACCTACGTCCCTTTCTGGTAGACCTTCGGCAGTCCCTTCCAGGACACTCAGCCCGCATTCGTGGACGATCGCAAACTATCAATTCTCTGCGTTCTACCTCCAGACCTGCAGGTTTTGGAGCCAACACATTCACTTTTAAAGGGACTCATTATTGTGAGTTAGGTTTTCCGCCTTTTGCGTTGGTATCGAGGCTACTAAGCAATGCGATGTATGACCGGTAGCGCCCACTTGGTCCGGCCAACTGCGGTTTCCTCAGCTGCTCAAAGTTCTACACCACAGTCCTAGAGCACTTTGTTTGACTGGGTGGCCTCTGTCCGCCTATTTTTGGCGTAGCAAGTCTTTTTTGAGGAATTGTTTTATTGGTGGGGTCCTTTCCCAGACTCCGTTCAGTCACAGGCTCTAGGATAGATTTTGCAGCCATCCACCAAGGTTTTCCAGTTGGGTCGACAATCACTGACTCGTGGCCACTGGGGAGATAAACAAACAAACCTTCTTTAGCTTCTTGCATCCGTGTGGGTCAATTAAGTTGTCTTAGATACACGGGGGAGGCTCTGCTCAAGCCACCACACACATTTCCACATGGGGAGTTGATGCTTAAGTTAATAGTTTTCTGTTTTCTACAGACTCTACTAAGCTCAAAAGTGCTTTTGGTGCACCTTTCCTGCCAAAGAATGTCATTGTCATCTTTCACCTGGAGCCGGCACTCGTTCTGCCACTTTCCGCGCATTCAGACTCACCAGAGAACGGGGTATGGTGCCCGTCCAGCATCTTTGGAGTTGCTTTAATCTGTGCGCAGCTGATATTCGGCGTTGCATTTATGTACTTCTTTTTGTTACGGAGATCCTATCGTACTGTGTCGCGAGACACTTTCCTCCGATGGATTGTCCAAATGCAATCTCTTAAAGTAGTCGACACTGTTCATGGAATAGCCAGGGTATGTACTCAGGTTTGAGGCATGGCCCCTTCCACGGGATATTTCGTGCAGCTATTTGGGAAAATGCATGCCGCATTTATTCTCTTTGTTTTTTGCTTGACTTACTTTACGAAGTTCGTGTTACCTGGCTAACTTTTGCTCTTGCGAAGTTGCGCGCTGACGAATTTTCCCCAGGTCGGGAATTCTTCAATTCGTTTTAGCTAACACACGTTTCATTCCCAATTGTGTTTTACTAGCTGGTTCCGTCTTGTGTACGAACTTGGTGAGTTTTGTTGCGTTATTTTAGACACTATTATGATGTTTATATCATGTTCGAACGCTCTTTCGATTGGCATGTTTTCTGAGTTTCTTACTCAGATTCATGCAAAGTTTGCCTTAGTTACTGTTAACGGATAGTGACATGTTCGGTTTGACTGTAACTAGGAGTGGTTTACTATGTTATAATAAATTCCTATTCAGAGGTTTTTCGTCCTAATAAGGATACGGATTCTAATGCTTTAGTATGACAAAGCTAGTGCGAGTTTTAGGACCAGCCTTTTGAAAATTGGACTTTGACATGAACTCCCTTTCTTCCGTTCCTCGGTTGCAATCTGATTGCATATTTATAGCATGGAAGGTAAGATATAACTTAAAGTAAATTTACCGGCTAAGCATAGCAGGGAGTTATACTTACCTTCCATCTGTCCCTGCCCGCCTCCCCTCTCATTCAGGCCTCAGTGGAATGTAAAGTTAGGGTTATTAGAGGTATTATGGGGGTCAGGGCTGGGCTGGTAACTTGTTTTTTTTTAGGTCGATTAGAAGTGCATTAGAGTCCGGTGATGGACCAGATTACATATTTTTAGCATGGAAGGGAAGTATAACTCTAGTAAATATCTCCGCTACGCTTCGCGGGGTAAGTCTGATTGATGAGTTAAACTCTTGGCATTACATACTGACTTGACCCCCCCTACGAAAATAAAATTGTATTACTGCCAAAGTTCCTTCCTAATAAGCACCCATGCTCTGAAGTCACATTAAGTACTGTTTGAACTGCACTAACACTGTACATAGGCCTGGTCCTGATACCAGATATATGGGAACTGGTGCTAGCCCTACAATAACCATGAATAATTACAGAAAATACATGGTATAGCCATAAAACCTTAGCAGCATTGATTGATTTGATGTTGAGATATTTGATCAGTCATTGAAAATGTTGGGTGGCTGCTTATTACGAGCATGAGTGCTTATTAAGAGCATGAGTGCTTATTAAGAGCATGAGTGCTTATTAAGAGCATGAGTGCTTATTAAGAGCATGAGTGCTTATTAAGAGCATGAGTGCCTATTAAGAGCATGAGTGCTTATTACGAGCATGAGTGCTTATTAAGAGCATGAGTGCCTATTAAGAGCATGAGTGCTTATTAAGAGCATGAGTGCTTATTAAGAGCATGAGTGCTTATTACGAATACAGTAATTATAGATCTTTCTTGGACAGCCACATAACATTCCATTAGCATGCCCGATGCAGACATCCAGAGGGATATCTAATATGCTGTAAACAATGAATTGTCAAAACTGTTTGTTTATAAATCAATTGCTACTTTTGTTCAAGATTTGAAGGTACTTTCCCAAACATTCACTTTGTAAACATTCACTTTTTATTATTGGGGTATAATAGGATTGAAGTGCACTCTTTGTAGCATTGGCACTCAATAGAGGTTACTGCTTACCCTTTATGTCTCCTTTCAATCTAGAATCTCTGATAGCCAAGTTGTGGACATTCCTAATCCTGACCAAACGTTTTACCCCAACAAAAAGTTCGGGGAAAGTCAGATTCATTCAGCCTTTCAATTCGTGTTTCCACTGGTCAAACAAAGGGCCCGATGGATGGAATCTTTTGAAGATGAAAATCCGGAAGGTGCTACTTTCAAGTAAGCAGGGTTAATTTTGATATATGTATTTTATTTTAGGATATGTTGAAGATAATGAGATCCTGTTCGCATACGCAGAGTCAGTTTGTTTACATCATCTGCTACATCATAGTTTTTGACATCAGGATTAAGTCCTTTGTAAGACTGGGCTGTATTAATTATACTGTTCAAATATGGTATACTTTGGCAACAGGGTTCCATCTAACAAATTGTTCAATTTAATTCACACTTGGACCATGTAGACCCATCAGGCCGGTGCATATCCCTGGTTTCCTGATAGGAGAATGACAATACATAACTTCCCCTGGATAGATTACAAGTCCATTGCAGGTTAATGCCCCAGCAGTGCATGTAGGCATTTACAGCTGAGTGGACTGGAGCATTTACAGCTGAGTGGACTGGAACATTTACAGCTGAGTGGACTGGAACATTTACAGCTGAGTGGACTGGAGCAAATAGAGTAAAATGTCTTTCTGAAGAACACAATGCAGCACTCAAGATGGCAGTCACACCATTCGAACACGAGCATGACTTCTTAACTACTGAACTATTGCTCCTCTTTCAATTGTTAATTGTAACTTCTCTAATTTGTTTATTTATTTTGTGAATGGCACTTGTTTGGACTTTAAATGAAAGTTTTTTAGGTTAGAGTTAAAGAAATACAAAAAAGTTTCTTGCCAATTATTTATACAACTTGGCGAGTACATTTAGAGTACCACAGTATATTATAATATTTCTACTTGCCCCAATTTATTTTACTTGCCAAGGCAAGTGGATTTTCCAACCCTGTTTAAGGTGGTAATGAGCAAGTAAATTATTACACAGCATCATTTTGGTGTACGATGACATTCTTTGACCTATTGGGATGCTTGCACTCTTTCTTGGGCTATTAAAGAAAAGCCATTGAAATTATTAGAGAACTCATGTATGGCTGTCACCAGTTTTGTTTCATTATATAGTATTCTTAAATTTAAAGACAGCATTCTTGAAGCCTGTTGTTGTGGATATTGCACAAGAATGATGCTTTATCTGAAGTTCAGTCCAAATGTAACAGGATTTTATCTTGATTCCCCCCTTCCCTCCCCTTTCTCCTAAGACCTTGCTCTTAAAGGTCAATGAAGAGGTACACAACTTTTTCAACATGACCTTACATTCTGAATTAAATAGGCTTTCAATTGTGAAAGTAACATGTGTAGTTTTCAATTTAGGAGTAACCAAAGTTTGAAAGTAACGTGTAGTTTTCAATTTAGGAGTAACCAAAGTTTGAATTTTGAAAATAACATGTGTAGTTTTCAATTCATGAGTTACCAAAGTTTGAATTTGGAAAGTGATGTGTAGTTTTCAATTTATGAGTAACCAAAGTTTGAATTTTGAAAATAACATGTGTAGTTTTCAATTCATGAGTTACCAAAGTTTGAATTTGGAAAGTGATGTGTAGTTTTCAATTTATGAGTAACCAAAGTTTGAATTTTGAAAGTAACATGTGTAGTTTTCAATTTAGGAGTAACCAAAGTTTGAATTTTGAAAGTAACATGTGTAGTTTTCAATTCATGAGTTACCAAAGTATGAATTTTGAAAGTAACATGTGTAGTTACAATTTTAGGAGTAACCAAAGTTTGAATTTTGAAAGTAACGTGTAGTTTTCAATTTAGGAGTAACCAAAGTTTGTAATATATGTGATACATGAACAGGAAATCACCTGCAGATGCTTTTAGGATTACCTGAGATAATAGAGACTACACACATCACAAGAGTAACACAAAATGCTTTTAAATTTGCATATTTGCAGACATCTTCAAAATATTGAAGAATACATTTTTTCTGCTTTCTTCATGTTTTTGAGTGGATTTTGAATTAATTTAGCCAATGTTGCCTCTACTTAATGTGAAATTCACTGTCTAGTCCTATTTTTTTAGAGTTGTTGAACAAAGTGTTTCATGGAGGCAGCTAGCATAAATCTAACTGTTATTCTTACGTTTTCAGAATTGCCTTTTTACTAATGTGTGGTGATGATTTTAATCCTGAATTCATCTTGCAACCTCTGCTACGAGAAAATAACTGTTTTCGAACTTCAAATTCGGATTTGAGTATTACTGTGGAAACATTTATTGGAACTGAAAAGAGGAAGATGGAGGTGGAGGTGATGTCCTATCACCAGGCGATGATGCACCGCAAAGATTTGCATCATGGGTACATCATGGCATACTCGGCCAAGAGGAGGGCATCTTTAGAAGTATTGAGGTATGTCATTAAATGTGTTGGTTAGGGTCTGAAGGTGCTGAGGACAAAGGTGATAAGGCTGTCACAGTATGGGTTAATCATAGACAAAAACTTTGCGATATATCACCATATCGCGATATCTATGTTATTTACTTCAAGTTATATCTTACCTTCCATGCTATAAATGCAAACAGATAAATGTTAGAAAAAGGTTAAAATTTGAAAACTTTTTGCAACCAGACTCAGAGATTTTGTGACAGCAACACGCTGAAAAGAAGTGAGGGATGCTACAGGTATATTGAAAGTTAGGGCTGGGTTGGTAACTATGTTTTAAATTTGGTTAAAAGTGCATTAGAATCCGGTCTTTGGACCAGATTGCATATTGCGTGGACGCCGGTTTCTTGTGTTGACATTGACTCAATAGGCAAGTCTGCTATTTTGGGGTTGGGCTCTGTCTGTGACTGGTCTATCGTTGGTCGGGTGACGGTTACGTAAATCCTTTGGTACAGGTCTATGAAAAGTTGACATTTGAAAGAGATGTTGCGTTTTTAGTTCCACCCATTACACAAAGTGTAATGAGTTGAACTTATCAAATCGTACGTAAGCTTCCATATGTGCCTGTGCAATGGGTTGCTTTGAAATACATATCCTAGGTTTTAATAGTTTTGCTCTTGAAATTCTGGCTCAAACGAATTTTTTGTATGTGTAATAAAGCTTGTATTTTGCTAAGAGATATTTTATGTGTTTTTTTAATTAAAGCTCCCAAAAGGCTTTACTACAGTATCAGATTTTATATGTAATGGTGCTAAAAATAGCTAGCTGTAGACATAATGCTCCGCGTATCGTACATGGCTAGGTCCTCATGCATTCAGTACATGTGTTTCCCATTAGCACTACGATATTTACTTCTTTCATTAAACATATCTAAAAGCTGGTATGATGTTATTAATTTGTGTAGTAGTATCTTTCATGTAAGACCAAAATTTTGCGATTTTATGAAAATTTGAGTGAATTACGGGATGATGAAAATCTGTATCGGAGACTTGAAGCAGTGTGAAATGGTCAATCTTTGTAGAAGTATAACTTCTTGTCAATATTGGAGACAGAGATTTGTGCTACATATTTAGATTCTTTTTGAAATTTCCTTTCCAATGATGCTAATCTAGAATTTTTAGAAAGAAAGGAAAGATGAAAAAACCACCAAAAATCATTATAGTCAAAAGACCCCTGAAAGCTGCAGCAGAAAAAACATTACGCAGTGGTCACGGTGAGACTCGAACCTGGGGTGCTCCATACTATGCGTGTACATTTCCGCTGCACCATGTAAATAGACTGGGGCATGCCATTATTTATATATCAAATGAAAGGAAATTGCAAGCTCTTTTGAATTGTACGTAATGTTAGGCATAACTTACTTATAATAAGGTAAGCTTAATTAAATAATTTTTTAGCTGGTTTAGAGTAGTTTTAAGCCGATATCCGCCTGGATTTTTAGCATGCATGATGCAGCACTGTACAGTATCTTCGTAACATAACTAATGTAGTCTAGTGTACACAAATTAATACACTGTGTGTAGTCAGGTAGTACTGCACTAGCAGTAAAATAAAGTCAGTTGGTTTTTGTACTGCCATGGGTTGAACTATAACATCATTGATGTCTAGTTCATGAATGTTTCCTTAGTAGAAGATCTGGCTGAAGATGATCTGTGTGTGCCAGTGGGGACTGATCTGTGTGTGCCAGTGAGGGCTGATCTGTGTGTGCCAGTGAAGGCTGATCTGTGTGTGCCAGTGAAGGCTGATCTGTGTGTGCCAGTGGGGACTGATCTGTGTGTGCCAGTGAAGGCTGATCTGTGTGTGCCAGTGAAGGCTGATCTGTGTGTGCCAGTGAAGGCTGATCTGTGTGTGCCAGTGAAGGTTGATCTGTGTGTGCCAGTGAAGGCTGATCTGTGTGTGCCAGTGAGGGCTGATCTGTGTGTGCCAGTGAGGGCTGATCTGTGTGTGCCAGTGAGGGCTGATCTGTGTGTGCCAGTGAGGGCTGATCTGTGTGTGCCAGTGAAGGCTGATCTGTGTGTGCCAGTGAAGGCTGATCTGTGTGTGCCAGTGGGGACTGATCTGTGTGCCAGTGAGGGCTGATCTGTGTGTGCCAGTGAAGGCTGATCTGTGTGTGCCAGTGAGGGCTGATCTGTGTGTGCCAGTGAAGGCTGATCTGTGTGTGCCAGTGAGGGCTGATCTGTGTGTGCCAGTGAGGGCTGATCTGTGTGTGCCAGTGAAGGCTGATCTGTGTGTGCCAGTGAGGGCTGATCTGTGTGTGCCAGTGAGGGCTGATCTGTGTGTGCCAGTGAGGGCTGATCTGTGTGTGCCAGTGAGGGCTGATCTGTGTGTGCCAGTGAGGGCTGATCTGTGTGCCAGTGAGGGCTGATCTGTGTGTGCCAGTGAGGGCTGATCTGTGTGCCAGTGAAGGCTGATCTGTGTGTGCCAGTGAAGGCTGATCTGTGTGTGCCAGTGAAGGCTGATCTGTGTGCCAGTGAAGGCTGATCTGTGTGTGCCAGTGAAGGCTGAACTGTGTGTGCCAGTGAGGGCTGATCTGTGTGTGCCAGTGAAGGCTGATCTGTGTGTGCCAGTGAAGGCTGAACTGTGTGTGCCAGTGAGGGCTGATCTGTGTGTGCCAGTGAAGGCTGATCTGTGTGTGCCAGTGAAGGCTGATCTGTGTGTGCCAGTGAGGGCTGATCTGTGTGTGCCAGTGAGGGCTGATCTGTGTGTGCCAGTGAAGGCTGATCTGTGTGTGCCAGTGAAGGCTGATCTGTGTGTGCCAGTGAAGGCTGATCTGTGTGTGCCAGTGAAGGCTGATCTGTGTGTGCCAGTGAGGGCTGATCTGTGTGTGCCAGTGAGGGCTGATCTGTGTGTGCCAGTGAAGGCTGATCTGTGTGTGCCAGTGAGGGCTGATCTGTGTGTGCCAGTGAAGGCTGATCTGTGTGTGCCAGTGAAGGCTGATCTGTGTGTGCCAGTGAAGGCTGATCTGTGTGTGCCAGTGAAGCCTGATCTGTGTGTGCCAGTGAGGGCTGAAAATTGCTTTTAATAATAATAATAATAATAATAATAATTACATAGCAAGTGCATACACAAAGTGCGAACGAGGGACAACCAATAAAGGGGCCCATTCCTTCCCTGCTCCAATCCCTTACGCTGTTCATGTTAAGTCTTTAGTATTATTAATCAATCAGACATTGCAGCTGGAAAACAGGTTACTGAGCAATTAAAGGTAACCAGCTAATTGTTGTTGCCTTTTTAGGTCTTTCCTGAAGAGGATTTCTCCGATCCCAGCTCAGATTGTGGCAGTGATGGAGAGTGGACCCAGCTTCTTCAATCAGCAGAGCGATGTCCTTGTCACAGAAGGAAACAAACTGGCTGATGCCACAGAAAATGCAAAGTTCCTTCATGCTGGAAAGACCTTTCAGGGGCAAAGTAAGCTAACACCAATGCACACTTACAAACGATGTGAAGCCAACTCGGTCCAACAGTCTATTTATGGTCAATTCTCTCTTTTTGAAGTCGTAACTTAGTGGTCATGATGATAATTGTACATAGATTTATTAAGTGCTTTTTGCTAAGTCCTTAAAGCGCTAAACCTTGTTTTTGTTAACGTCTCACAGACTAAAAACTTTCACCACAAGTCTTTGTGGAATATTATCAATCGTGCAACCATCATGGTGGGCGTTAAACCGATTGGTTGCTATCAATCACCTTGCTCTAAGTCCCTTATGCGGAACACGGAGCGAGAGGGCAGCAGGTCCCTTTTTCAAAGCATTTAGCATGTATTGACTGAGAAACAAGCCCACGACCTACCGACTGAAAAGGGGGTGCTATGCCAATAAGACTTAACCAAAGAAAGAGATTTGGTGGTGTGATTATCTTGATTATCATACTTTGGGAGTTTATTGCTTAATTGAATGATAGGAAGCTTGTGTAACACATTGATGATAGAACAGAATGTTTGCTAATTTTTTAACACACTGTTTTTCATTTTAAATGATATATGACTTGACTTATTTGTTTCTTCTTAGTACATTATATCCTTATGCAGCACTTTCTTTTAGTCTTAAATTCTTAGAAGTGTTAAGTGATAATTATATAAAAAAATTCCAAGGTGTGTTTTGTCATAGTATTTGTTGATTAGATTTTATGTAATTGTTAATCTGCTTGTGTTATTTTGACAGCCCTGGCCTATTCTACATTTCTGAAGGAGGCCTATGAGAGACGTCATGAGACAGAGATGCAACACAATGATATGTTCTTCAGGAAATTCCCTTCTCCACCAATGTCTCCTGCCACGCCTTACGACCGCCCTCGCATGGACATGCCCCCCTCTGAGTAAGTCATCCCCTCTTGTACCTTCTCTTCTAGCATCATGGTATAAGCATATACTGTGAGGTACATTACCATTGTACTTTTGGCCTTACATTGATTTTCAACACATGAGTTATTCAACAAATTCTTTAGTGGGATATATGCTTGCAGTGATACTTAAATTGACTGGAAAGAGTCTATGGGGTGTGTCACTCAGAGGTTGCCAGGCACAGAGCAGCAGATACTAATTTATACAGGTTTTACATCATTTCTGTTCATGGGAGGATTGTTCTACAATTAAATGTCAATCAGTTTTATATATTCCTTGATAGAGTATTAAAAACTGAGCAGATCCGTTTTTCAATTGTGAAACAGAAACTACTTTTGGTACTTATGGTTGATCAAGGTTCGATCAGTTTAATTCATGCAGTATTCAGGGTGACAGCAGGCAGCTCAAAGTTCTTTCCTAAATCTCATTCAGTGAAAATGATGGGAAACTATTTTTGCTAGAATTGTATTAGAGGCATTACAGGTTTTTTGCAAAAAGGTAAATATTCTGTTTTTATGATATTGCTGCATAACAAATGAGATAATAAGCAATTTGACAAGTGATGTACACTATTATTGTTTTCAGTGCAATGCTCTTCATTTTTGTTTTGATATGTATTGTCTATTGAAGATCAAACTCACTTTTGTTTTGCTCATTTTTCATGCAGTGAAAGTTAGAATATTAAATTGATTAATGTTGCATCTCATAGTAACTTTGTATTTCTCATTTTGTTTATACAGCGATGACTCTCAAGAACAACACCAAAGTGGTAAGTGCTGCTCCAGGATGTACAATGTGTATACATACCTCCTGTATATTTTGTATTCAGTTTCTTAACTTTAGTGCATTGCTACTGTCAATTCATTTCATAGGGATTACCAGAAACTTGGAGTTTCATGGTTTTCATTGACCTCAGAATTCTTTCAAAAGCAGTTTCACATGGAGAATATTTTACAATGAGAACAGCTGACAAAATCCTCATTGCTCCTCAATTATACTTTTGGGCTTTTTTTCTCTCTTAAGTTTTGATTTTCTGATACAAACAGAATGACCTTTTTTGATGGTTAATCCTCAGACTTGAAATTCAGACAAAAGAACTTGGTCAATACTCACGATTGTAAGTTCGGTCAAAAATGTGGGATGATTGTTTGATTACCAATGATAAAAGAATGTAATATTGCTCCTGCTCATGCAGTTAGTATTTCAGAATCTTTTAAGGTACTCTTTCTGCTGTATCTCTTGGAATTAGTTTATCCTGTGTTTGACTGGAATTAGTGATTGCTTTTATAGAATTTGATAAAAGAGAGTAATGTGCATACATTATGTGTATACAATTCAATTCAATTCATGCATTTGACCTACATAATCCTGGACAAAAGTACTTGGCACATTTTCCCTTCCCCTTATATACCCCTGTACAATGTTGCAGATATTTTACCAAAAATGTTTCTTTCAAATAGCATACCAGCATTGAACATAGGGATGGAAGGGGTAAATGTGCTAAGATTCTTGTCCCTGATTGTAGGCCACTAGCTTTTGTCACAACATGGGTGTAGTAGGACATGTCACCCTCACTTTTCTGTAGAATGTACACAAAATCAGTACATTTTGGGGAAAATTTGCCTCATGCTCCCACCCCCACACACTCTTTTTGAATAAGAAGCCATGTTTTCCCTCCCCTCCCCCCCCTCACTTTCCGGATGAGAATTACGGCCCTGTAGTGGTTGGTTAACACAAGTAGTGTACAAAATCCCCACTCATTTTCCGGATGAGAATTACGGCCCCGTAGTGGTTGGTTAACACAAGTAGTGTACAAAATTATAGCAAAACTGTATAAATTATAGCAAATCATTTCTCAATATAGTTTTAAAACTTGTTTCTTAGTCCGGTATAGAACTCTCTTATTAGTCTGCAAAATAAATAATGAAACAGTTATTAATGTTCTCCAACAACAAAAGTTATTTAAAATGTTGAATACCAGAGGACTTGTTATGAGCATGCATCCTATGGCCTTATCGTATCCATCCTTTTATGATTTGAGCTGCATATTGTTGATATATAACATTTGTATATCTAACATCCAATCGTTGACATGGGAACTTTCAGAAGTGATGTCATACTGGGGTAGTGGATGGGTGAAGAGGTAGTGGATAGGTGCAGGTGTTGTCCGAGTCACACAAGGGAATATTTAAAAGGTTGTTTTCGGACTAAGGTTGTTTTGAGTTCATTTAAATTTCTGCTTAATTTGGAAGCAATTCACTTGATTTAGAAAACATCATTTTACTTGATATGCTCTTTGGTCTACTGGATTATTCAAAATATTTTTTAGAAAATTATTAAATTAAATATGTATGGTTTGATGATCTGAATGCTAGTGGTGTAACCAAGTATGTATGGTTTGATGATCTGAATTCTAGTGGTGTAACCAAGTATGTATGGTTTGATGATCTGAATTCTAGTGGTGTAACCAAGTATGTATGGTTTGATGATCTGATTTCTAGTGGTGTAACCAAGTATGTATGGTTTGATGATCTGAATTCTAGTGGTGTAACCAAGAATGTATGATTTGATGATCTGAATTCTAGTGGTGTAACCAAGTATGTATGGTTTGATGATCTGAATTCTAGTGGTGTAATCAAGTATGTATGGTTTGATGACCTGAATTCTAGTGGTGTAACCAAGTATGTAGGGCTTGATGATTTGAATTCTAGTGGTGTAACCAAGTATGTATGGTTTGATAATCTGAATTCTAGTGGTGTAACCAAGTATGTATGGTTTGATGATCTGAATTCTAGTGGTGTAACCAAGTATGTATGGTTTGATGATCTGAATTCTAGTGGTGTAACCAAGTATGTATGGTGTGATGATTTGAATGCTAGTGGTATAATCAAGTGAAAATTTCAACTGCTGTAATTAGCATCTAGTCCATGATCAGGGATGATCCTATTCAGTGATTTTTTATATCTTCCGTGTTTTTTTATTTGCCATTTCCATGGTTTTATTCTTTAAAACTCATGTTTCTAAGAAAAGAAACCAGTACTACAAAGAGTGTGTGACCATTATGTAAGGTTTGCCCCTGTAGCCTATACATAGCTAAGATCAAAGTCAGTATATCCAAGCCCATGTTTTGTGTTTGGTGATTTCTTTGTTAGCCAGGCTCATCCCTGCATGATGGGAAGGGTCTTTCATGTTATATAGATATGTGAGTAAAGAATAGGAGATATATGGTCAAGAGGGGAGGTTGTGTATGACATCATTACTGAAAGTTGCTATGTATGTATATACGTATTTTATCATGTCATGCTGTGAGTACCTTGTGATGGTATTGAATAACTTGGTGCATCTAACTCTCCTCTATTTTGGATAACGACCAGGCGATTCTGACAATACTCCATCCATTAACCACAGCGTAGTGCATGACCATCTTGTAAAACCTAGTGAAATCAGAAACAAACAAAAGAAACAAGGTATTGTGATTGCTTTTCAGCTCAGTTGTGATTGGTTGATTTAAAAGTGTCTTACTGTTTCCTTGTTTTTCATTTTGCCGTGTTGGGTTGATTGTGTTTCGTAGTTAGTTTATGTTGGCTCTTGTTTTTAGTTTTGTAACCCTGCAGCAGTTGTAACTTTGTCAAAAAAACATATTTGAAAATATAAGTTTGTTTGTTTGCCAATTAAAATACCAGAGGAGAATTATTCTCTGGCAATGAGAAGCTACAAAATATTTATTATGGAACAAGTATACAATTCTAAGAACATTCTTTACATTTTGAAGAAAAAAATCTTTTTTAGTCTTTAATTTTATTTCTGGGGGATATGCAAAATTTGTTAAGATAGAATGAAACTTTATCGTTTAATCTCAGTCCATGAGTGACGAAAATCTCTGTGATGTTAATAAGGAAGTTCATTTGATATTGAAAAAAACAAACAGAACAAGCTCTCCCCTTCAAAAGCAAAATTGTTTTAGATACTTGAAGGCAATGAATTAACTTAGTAAGATATAGAGGTCTGTTAGTTGATAAAACCTGGAAATTAAAAAAGCTGTGAAGATGATTTGTCTCAGATTTGATTTGTTTTGGTATTTAGTGGATTTTTGAGCAATTTGGCTAAAATGCCTCAACCTGACCATAGAGATCTGATCTTTAAAGAAATTTAATATTAACTAAAGGTTGTTACACGACGTGGTGAGTAATTTTTAAGATATTCAGACAGGAAATAAATATTATAAGATGCTTTGACTGCTTACACACGATCAATTGAGGCTTTCTGATGATAGTGGAAAATTTGCTAGAAATGCTTTTTTGTTAAAACTGGAGAAATTGCTTTAGTGAGGCACGATTTTCTGTCGCAACACAAATTTTGCTTTAACAGGCATAGAAATGCCCCTTGAATCAATTTTCAGCTATCAGAAGAGCCATACGTTGATGATCCATCTATAAAAACAAAGATATCAAAGCGTTTCTTTCCCTTTGATTACATTTTGTTAAAAGAAATCACTTTCAGTGTCACGTTCGGTGTCTTGACTGTTTCTATTTTTGTTCTCTGTAATGCACGATATGGGACAAAACATTTGCTGAGGTTCCTAATGGGATATTAAAAGACTTAGTACTCAAAAAAGACTTGGTACTCAAAAAAGACTTGGTACTCAAAAAAGACTTGGTACTCAAAAAAGACTTGGTACTCAAAAAAGACTTGGTACTCAAAAAAGACTTGGTACTCAAAAAAGACTTGGTACTCAAAAAAGACTTGGTACTCAAAAACTTAAACATTGAGTATATCACATTTCTACCCACAAAAATGAATGATTAAGCAGTTTGTTTGCTTCATGGCAAGAAACCTAACAACAGGCAGATCAGAACTAAAGAGCATGCTTTCCTGATAGGGACATTATTATCAATGCAATGTTTTATTCCTCCAAACCAGGTTTGGGTAGTTAACACAGCTTGGGTTACACAATGCAGTTTTGAACTGTTTTAGAATGCTACTAATGTAGTTGTTTTGTGATTCTTTGTGTACAGTAGTCCTTTCTTGCACCCTTTGCTAGATCCTTGTGAATATTCAGTTAATTGTCAGTTGGTATTGGCTGTCATTGTCAATAATCATGCTGCTATATATGTAGTAACAGTTAACCACATTTTGTTAAACTCTGGACAACTTGGTTATCTATCGTGTTAAAAAGATTTTTTTAACTTAAAAATAGGGAAAAGAAAAGAATTTTTTTTAAGGCTCAGTTTGAACAGTATCATGACTTGTAGCTAGGGAACTGAATTGTGTGCAAAGAAATCAGATTTGTCACTCCAACAAATGGTGCCCTAATGTTTCTGTCTAGTGCTTGTTGTAAAGGCTAGAGTCACATATACTGAGATTAATTGGTTGCATTATCACTTTACTTGTGGTGTCTGTGCATGTCCTGGAGAGGGGGAAATTAATGGCTTAACAAATTTGACAGATAACTAGTGAAAGGACAATTGTTCCCTATAACATGATAAGTAACTGAAAAGAATATTGAGAATGACACAATTGCACAAATCACAGCCTTGGCTCTGCTTTACACAGCTATTAGCACAAAGCGCCTTACACAGCTATTAGCACAAATAATAATAATAATAATAGCTGGTGCTTATAAAGCGCCTTTAACTCAGAAGAATCTCAAAGCGCTGTACAATACAATAAAAATGAAAGAGAAAAACAAAAACAAAAACTTAAAATTCATAAGTTACAAAGTACCTAACATTAAAATTGAAATGCATATTTAAAATGGAATGCAAATTTAAAATGGAAATGCAGATTTAAAAACATTTATGTAGAAATAGGTGTAAAAGAGTAAAAATGATTATGGTATATACAGAATACAAAAATATAGATCTACGGTCATTGTGTAAAAAGAAAAGTCTTAAGTTTGGATTTGAAGACAATTATTGAAGACGCAAGTTTAACATGCAAAGGCAGTTTGTTCCATTCGGTGTGAGCCGCTTCCATGAAAGAACGTCTTCCATAAGAAGTGCGAGAACGACATGTAGGGGTTAATAAGGTTTTTTGACGAAGAACGTAAGGACGCGATGGGGCATATTGTGTAACAAGATCTGATATGTATGATGGTGTCAATGCGTGAAGCGCTTTGTAGGTGAGTAGATTAATCTTGAAGGCAATCCTCTGACGAATGGTCAACCAATGGAGTCTTCGCAGAATCTCGAAATACTCGTGCTTTTTCGAGCGTGTTACAAGTCGGGCGGCGGTATGTTGGACTCGTTGCAATTTCATGATCTCGATATCAGGCAATCCGTATAAAAGGGAATTACACTGATCCAACCTAGAAGTCACATAAGCATGTACTAGTTTCTCGGTAGTGTCATTATCAAGATAGTGTCTGATTCGACCAATGCATCTGATTGCGTGTGTGGCGTTCTTGCAAATGTTGTTAACGTGTTGTGTCATGCACAGCTGCTTGTCAAAAATGACACCGAGATTGCGAGCTGATTGCACAGGTTCCACTACAGTTCCATTTACTTGAATGCCAGCAATATTGCTTGATTTGACATTGCGCGACGTGATATGAAGAATCTCCGTCTTGCTATCGTTCAGTTTAAGTTTATTTCTAATGGACCAAGCTTTTATGTCAACAAGACTTTTTCCAATTTGGCAATACAAGTGTTTCTATCGGATGGTTTCATAGGGATGTACAACTGCGTGTCGTCAGCGTATGACATACACTGAATTCCGTTTGACTCTATTATATCTTCAATTGGAGCACTGTACATTGTGAACATAACGGGACCAGCGACCGATCCTTGTGGAACGCCATAATGTAGTTGAATCGATCTGATAGGGCTGTGTTTACACTAACAGCTTGTTTGCGATCCTTCAAGTAAGACGTAAACCACTCCAAAGCCCTTCCGGTGATTCCAAAACGCTCCTCGAGGCGAGCAATTAACACCTGATGGTCAATGGTGTCGAATGCCGCGGAGAAGTCGAGTAAGATCAAAACAGCTTCATCACCTTTGTCTATCGTCTGCAAAAGGTCGTTATACACCCGCAAAAGCGCTGTTTCCGCACTACAGCCTTGCCTATACGCCGACTGCCTATTTGCGTGTAATCCAAACTCTCTCAAGTAGTCCTGAAGTTGTAAGACCGCAATCCGTTCAACAAGCTTAGAGTCAAAACGTAAATTGAAATTGGTCGATAATTCATCATTACTTCGCAATCAAGAGACTGTTTTTTGATTAGAGGCTTTACACGAGCAAGTTTGTAGCTGTTGGGGAACGTGACCAAGATAGAGACTTATTTACAATCCTTGTAAGAACCGGTAAAAGGTCCTCAAGTAAAGAAAAGAAACAATGGCATTGGCAGTGGGTCAAGTATGCAAGACTTTTTGCTGCTTTCTGCACAACCTCCCGAACCTCATTTTCAGTGACGCTTTTGAAATTCGCAAAGAACTATTGCAAGTCCGTGGATGATTTCAGAGAAAACAGGTGGAGAGTCAATGTCCAATGAATGTCGTATCTTAAGAATCTTCTCTTCAAAAACGCCCCGAACGCATTTGCAAGATCTATTGACGAATTGCTCGATGGTAGAGTTGTAGATGATTGGACATTTGATAATCTATCGATCACTTTAAACAGCTGCCTCTGGTCACAGTTGGTAATAACTGACTGGTGATGTCTCTGTTTGGCACTGTCAAGGAGCCGCTTGTATTCAATACAACTTTGCTGAAAGATCTGTTTGTCTATTACCAAACCGGACTTTTCACATTTCCTCTCAAGTGAACGCTTGTTCCGTTTAGCGATGCGAAGACTGTCATCATACCAAGGTGTGTGGGGACGATTTGTGATTTCCCTGTTTTTTTTTGGGAGCATGATGGTCAAGAATCTTACGCAAGACCGTGTCGTACTGGTCTGTAAGCGCATCAAGGTCTTCAGCAGGCGTTTGAAACAATGGCGAATCTAACACATCCTTACGTAAAGCAACGAGGTCAATTCTTTTCAAATTCCGTTGACACAAGATGGTTTTGGTCGCTTCTGGTCGAGCAACATCAAGATCACACGAACTGCTGAATGGTCTGATGGAAGACCATTAATGATTGTGATCTTTGATACAAAAGGATCAATATCACGACAGATGATCAAATCTAGTGTGTGCTGCTTATTATGAGTACTGCCAGTCACATGTTGTTGAAAACCAACTGACTGAAGAATATCAAGCATACGGCGGCCATCACGATCGTTTTCATCATCCACATGAAGATTAAAATCACCAGCGAATAATACTTGACACTGAACAATTGATATTTCTTCCAACAACGTAGTGAACTCATTAAAAAAATGTTGCACTATTCACTTTATTTCGCTTGGATGGCGGGGTCTGTAAATGGTAATCAGCCTAAAAGGTTGCTGTCTGTTTGACGAGACTGTCATATCCATAAGTTCATATGAAGAGCATGGAGCTGTCTTATTCAGTGAGACATGAAATCCTTTTCGGAGAATAATGCAAATTCCACCTCCAGCACGATTTTTTCGAGGATTTTGAAAAACATGAAAGTCTGGTAATGTATTGAAATGTCAGCAAGTGCTCGATTATCACGAGAATCCCCAGTCAACCAACTCTCAGTGATCGCAAGAACGCCCAGTTTATGTTCAATGATTAAGTCACATATTGACGCTGTTTTTCCAAGGCGTTTCATAGATTTTTGCGTTCCATGTGGCGAAACGAACTTTATGATAAACAGATTTTAGTTTGTTAGTAGCACAACGAACTATCGGAACATGAACAAGTTGTCGTTGTCTTGGTAATGTGACGCTACTTTGGAGATTTCGCAAACTCTATTGTTGATGATTACCTCAATGCGATGGTTCTTTCTACCACCACGGCATCCTCGCTTTATCTTTTAGCTATGTCGAGTTCTTTCAAGTGTGTCCAGAGACCGTGGTCAATACGTGCACCATTGTGTTTAACAAGCTTTTGTCTAATCTCGAATAGTTCCTTTCTATTGTATATTATACACGGCTCCATTAATGACCAAGAATTCCATAACAAGGTTAAGTACAGTACATGGTTAATACCTGATTCGCGAAACCATATAGCAAGGTTATCAGAGAAACGTCAAAAAACAGTAGAGAATACATACATGAAACACTTAGAAAGTCCAAAAATCAGTGTTACTGGTGTCAAAAAGTACATTAAGTTCATGCAGTACCTTACAAAAAGCATAACTCAATAATAATTCAGGTGAAAAACAGCGAACTTTGTAGAGCTCGATATAACTGCGTGCAGCCAGCTGAGGGCGCAAAAATGTATATTTAAGCGCCTTACACAGCTATTATCACAAAGCGCCTTACACAGCTATTAGCACAAAGCGCCTTACACAGCTATTAGCACAAAGTGCCTTACACAGCTATTAGCACAAAGTGCCTTACACAGCTATTAGCACAAAGTGCCTTACACAGCTATTAGCACAAAGTGCCTTACACAGCTATTAGCACAAAGCATAGAAGCACGTTGTTTGGTTCTGGTGTGAGGATGTAAGAGAAGTGCACATCCAATCCAGTAGCATGTGCATGTAGTCTAAGCTGTACATTGCAAGCAAGTAGTGTCACTTTAGCACTTTTTGGCTGCTCATCTTCAGTGTTTTTAAAGGAATAATGTACAAAGTTAGGTCAGAGGTGTTTGTTTTCAACTAGTGTATGTAGAGTCTCTTGACAAATAGGTGCCACACAGCCTTTACGATTAAAACTAGAGAGAGAGAGGTTAAAATAGGAAGCAAGCATCCTTCATGATTGGTACTTAAGGTTGCTGAATGCTTGGTATGCGCATCTCAACCCACTTAGGATATTCAATAATTGACTTTCCAACAAAAATGCCATATTCAATTGACTTCCCAACAAAAATGTCATATTTAATTGACTTCCCAACAAAAATGTCATATTCAATTGATTTCCCAACAAAAATGCCATATTCAATTGACTTCCCAACAAAAATGCCATATTCAATTGACTTCCCAACAAAAATGCCATATTCAATTGACTTTCCAACAAAAGTGTAATATTCAATTTACTTCCTACAAAAATGTCATATTTATATTGACTTCCCAACAAAAAAACAAAAATACCATATTCAATTGACTTCCCAACAAATATGCCATATTCAATTGACTTCCCAACAAAATTGTCATATTCAATTAACTACCCAATAAAAATGTCATATTCAATTGACTTCCCAACAAAAATGCCATATTTAATTGACTTTTTAACAAAAATGCCATAGTCAATTGACTTCTCAACAAAAATGCCATATTCAATTGACTTCCCAACAAAAATGCCATATTCAATTGACTTTCCAACAAAAATGCCATATTCAATTGACTTCCCAACAAAAATGCCATATTCAATTAACTTCCCCACAAAAATGCCATATTCAATGGACTTCCCAACAAAAATGTCATTTTCAATTGACTTCCCAACAAAAAAGTTATTCAATTGACTTCCCAACAAAAATGCCATATTCGGTTGACTTCCCAACAAAAATGCCATATTCAATTGACTTTCCAACAAAAATGTCATATTCAATTGACTTCCTTTACATAAATGTCATATTCAACTCACTTTCCTACAAAAATGCCATATTCAATTGACTTCCCAACATAAATGTCATATTCAATTGACTTCCTAACAAAAATGACTGGTAGCACACAGAAAAGGACACAGGGATAGACATTCGTGTGAACTTTGTAAGGAATTTTCTGGATATGCTGGCAGTATGAGAAACTAATGCTATTTAATTGTAATAATCTTATGAAAAACTATGAAGATATTTTGTTTATCATTATTGAATTCATCTCTGGGAATGTTGATGATGCAGAAAGAGTTAGTGGCATTAGAACTAGTCAGACATGTTTGGGAGATGAAACTGCTGAGTACTCTTATTCTGGACCTCCTTATTGGCTCCCGCCAACCCCTCTGCAACAATTGCCATTGCACCCTCACAGTCCATCACATTCTCCTTGCTTGTCCCCTGTACAACCTTCCCAGAGCTTCCCTTGCTCCCCACAACTCAAATTGCCAAGTTCTTCCAGAAAAACCTTCCGCATAAAATGATCTCCTTCCTTCATCATGCTTCCCTCCACAACCATATTTAGTCCTCTCCCTCCCTCCCCCCCCCCCCCCCCTTCCTACTCCCTCTACTTTGTTCTATTTTTCACTCATGCACTTCTTCTTACAGTGCTTTATGTGTCAGGTAGAATGTGATTACATATCATTGTGTAGTTTAGTTGCTATGTGTCATTCCTTTATATGTAACATCTTTGTAAAACCATTGCAATGTTTTGAATGTTCACTCATTGCTACAGTTTGTGCACCGCTAGATTGAGCACCATACATTGACTGCTACAGTTTGTGCACCGCTAGATTGAGCACCATACATTGACTGCTACAGTTTATGCACCACTAGATTGAGCACCATACATTGACTGCTACAGTTTATGCACCGCTAGATTGAGCACCATACATTGACTGCTACAGTTTGTGCACCGCTAGATTGAGCACCATACATTGACTGCTACAGTTTGTGCACCGCTAAATTGAGCACCATACATTGACTGCTTCAGTTTGTGCACCGCCAGATTGAGCATCATACATTGACTGCAGTTTATGCACCGCTAGATTGAGCACCATACATTGATTGCTACAGTTTGTGCACCGCTAGATTGAGCACCATACATTGACTGCTTCAGTTTGTGCACCACTAGATTGAGTACCATACATTGACTGCTACAGTTTGTGCACCGCTAGATTGAGCATTATACATTGACTTCTTCAGCTTGTGCACCGCTAGATTAAACACCATATGTTAACTGTTCAGCTGTGTGTGTTTTACTGTTCATATATCACAATATCTTCATTTGATTTATAAACAGATTCTTAAAGATAATAGGTTATTGTACCCATATAACGAGATAAACTGTGTACAGCTGTAACATGCCAAGGAATTCTGCATAGTTTATGTCTTCCTCTGATCAGGCAAGATATGTCTTCTGAGGTGTCCCAGTTATTTTAAGTTGAAGCTGTATTTTAGGTTAAGCAAACATAAGTCACCTCAGTCACCCAAGAAATTTGCCAGGATGAACACCTTGTTTTTTTGAAAAGTGTTCAGAGAACAAGACAGGGGTGAATCTACAACCAATAGCCACTTTTCCCCAAAGTCAGGTGGGTTGGCGAAGGTCTGATGCAGAAGACAAACCTATGTGCTTCGTGTCAGTGTATCATTCTGCATATCTGTAAAAAATTGCTAGTTAAATTGCCATTGGACTTAAACCCGGGACCTCCAGCATCTCAGTCATACACTCAGCCGACTGACTTGCCCGCCTCCTTGTTTTAGTGTTGTCTAGGTGCAATGTGCAAGGCCTTGATATTTCCCAAGCATGTCAAGGCCATGGCAGTAACAACATGAATCTGGCCTTTATCTGTTTTGATAGTACATAGCTTCATTTCAAGCCTGAGTGGCTTGAAAAAAGCCAGAACCTAAGCCAGAACCTATTATTGTACTGTTGGCACCAAAATGCTTTTTCTGCCCAAACTTCTTTTTCTGTTTTATTGATCATTAGATTATGTCAAAATGATTGCCTTCTGCAGGAAAGGGCTTAAGTTATAGTCAGTTTCTGCTTAATGTCATGTTTTACCACCTAAATAAGGAACATTACTTCATGACTTGTGTGAAATCCCCAATAAATTAAGTTTAATAGGACTTTTTTTTGGAGAATGAGGGAATGTTAGCCTATTGTCAGAATGTTTCCGTATGTCTTTAACATGTAGTCAGATAGGAGGAAAACCAGAATTCTGGATTGATTCTTTTAAGCACAAAAATGTCAGAATAAAGTCTAACATGAGATAATCACATTTATATTTACATTTCTATTGGTAAATTCAAATAAAAATAATCAAGTTAACATTATTTTGAAATGTAGGAATTTAATCAGAACTTTCAGTACTACACATTAGCTGTAATTCAATGATACTAAATTATATTTGGCTTTCTATCCAATGTTAAGGCCACACCTCAGTCTAGGTAAGTCGCTGTTCAAATGTAAGCATTACAATGTGGGTAACTTGGTTCTGTATTTTTTGACTAGTCAGATGTTTACATATGCATTTATATTTTGCCCCTACAGACGAGGATGACACGTACGCTACAGTCAACCCTCTTCCAAGGTCGGTCCACAGACCCCAGCAGCCATCAGCTGGTGAAGGTAATCTTATTTGCATATTTTCACTTATAGCATAATGTTCTACTTTGCATCGTGTGTGCAAGCATGATGGTAACCTCATCTATCATTTATACTGGTCCCATTCAGTACAGGGATAAACACCACACATGGTGATGATACACCATGCTCCAACATGGTGATCATACACCCCTGTGTGGATAGTATACTAATGTATTAGCAGAGTGTCTCCTTCCATTTCTCACAAAGGTGATTTATGTTATTCTAGCAATTGAATCAGTTAGTGGATTTTGTTAACATTCTTGTATTACCAAAGGTCATGTCCATGGGTAGATATTACCAAATTTAATCAAGATTTTTACATGTTTTCTCATCATAGTGACCCTCAGTGACCTCCTTGTGTGACATCAGAAACCTCTGGTGGTGTACTACTTTGCTTCATATTGTTTGTTTCAACAGAATTCTCGGTGAAATACATACTGCCAATCTCAGTGCAACTCAAGTGTGCTGAGACCTGGGCATTAATGTTGTACATGTTGTGGTTCGCACCTGGTCTTAGTCAGTTTTCTGGCATCTGTATTTTGAACATTTCAGGGCTTTTTCTCTCTTTTTTGTTGTTTTTGCAATTAGCTGGATTAGAATAGTTGTAATTATTTTTCTTGCAAATTTACAAAAGTGTGTTTCCCTTTCATATAGCTGAATTGTTACATTCCTCTGTTGTTGGTTGTCTAACAATCACCTGTATGGTTCTGTGGGTTGCAGATAGATTTGGAACAGTCTTTGGGTGGATGTTAACAAATAGTAATGGAGCCTTATGTTCTAGAAAGGAACTCTAGTTCAGAAAGCAGTGGTTACAAGCACACTAGTTAGATCACTCCTAATTATTGTGAGTTAAAGTTAGGAGCAGGTAAAAGTTTTTTAAGGAGAAGTAGTAAAGGAAGGATATTTTATTATTAATTGGTTTCAGTTGTTTTACATTTTGCAGTGTTTTATACCAACCAGACAGTAGTAGAATTGCAGCACACGTATTTACTTGTCACTAAATGGGAAGGCCATACAAGCATGCAATCAAAGATCAACAAATCAATTTTGTTCCTTTTAGCAGCATTTTCATGAACAATTGACTTCTTTTAGACTATTTTATGGCAATTGATGAGAACTTTTCTTTACATATAATTGTAGACATCTTGTAAGCTGAGAAGTACAGTACAGTCGGTAATACCCGTACCGATTTCGCACTTAGCGCCATTATTTACAGCGATTAATGCCCTTACCGCCGCCATTGTATTCGTGTCTTTTATGTACCGACGGTACTTGGCCCAACTCTGTGCTAAGCACGTCCGATAATCCCATTTTAATTTGCTCCTTCCTCTCGGAGGTTAGCTCGGTATTAAATAGTATTACAGGAGTCACCGTTTCATTGAGCTAAGCTTGTTAGCGTGTACATAACTGTCTACGAATCTATGTATATGCATCACTGCACTTTAGGACTTCAAGTTTAAGCACTGTGACTTAGTTTATGTTTTATAAATATTCTGGAGCGAAACTTTGTCTTTTGCGGGATAAAGAAGATTTTATCTGCCATACAACCTGTGTGTAGCGTAGATTTCTCAGATACTTTGAGAATATAATTTATTAGAAAGGTCTAACGTTAATACGATTCGGACTTTATTTTATTTTATTATCAAAGTATGAACGTACAGTATGTTAGGCTAGTTACCATGCCATAGTAAAACTGAAAAGCCTAGGCCCAACGTTACATTAATGCAATTGTGATAAATCATAGGGAGACTACCCAGAGGCGTTAAATTTGATCGAAAATACAGTTTGAAAATGTAATTGTTGTCATTGAGATGTATCAGTAAGATGCATCATTCATTAAAAGTAAATTTCAGCCCCCTTTGGAATTGCAAATGCAAGAAATAATTTACTGAGAAGGTTGTCAATTTCCATACAAAACATCATTTAGTTTAGGCCATTTGCTGTGATGGTGAAAGACCTATCTATCATGGAGCTTATAATCTGTTGTGTATTTGTCAATCAAAATTACTGAAATATTTTTCTCTTTCTTTTTTTTTAATGGGATGATTTGTTTTGTTGCTTATATCATTTTTGTATACTTAATTATAATGTTGCATTGCATTTTTCTTTTCTGTTTCGAACTTCAAACTTCAAAGAAGTTTTTGCTATAACCAATTTAACAAAAAAAATCCCCTAGAGGTATGTATCCAAGCAAATGAAAAGTTATGTTCATATTGTACAACTACAAGGGAGACAGGAAACTGTTGAGCTATTGAATATGGAAAAAAATAATAAAGACATATAAACAAGTGTATAGAATTTGAAAACTTGTTCATAACCCAAGAAAGTTTGTTTCCTTTGCTTAGTCACAGGCCTGATGTAGTCAATGTATGTTCATAAATCTTGAATCTTCTGCATTTCAATGAAGTAAAGGAACCAGTGTTTGCAAGTTCAAGAGCATTTATTGATTTTCCAGAAAATTAAATATTTTGTGAATTATGTGATTTGAATGTAAACTGAATTAGGCCTATAATGTATGGTTTTTGTGTTTCAGTTGCAAATAAGAAACAAATTTCAGAATTCCTCTTGGTATTATACTTAGGTAAAATTTCTTTTTTTATTGGTATAATTACTGTGAATTAACAAAGTTAATCCAAAAAACGTGGAGTTGATATTTTTGTGGAACAGGATTATTCGATTTTCAGGAAATCATAGGAAGCGTGACCTGCTGACTATAAGTTTAAAACCCCAATAGATATTCACTTGCTGAGATTATGAATTAAAAAATAATAGCTGTTGCTACTGTTCATGGTCAGTCCCAATTTCCTTCTTGATGACCATGTGGGGGTGGATGACCATGTGGGGGTGGATGACCATGTGGGGGTGGATGACCATGTGGGGGTGGATGACCATGTTGGGGCGGGGCAGGTAAGTAATAGATCTGAACCTGAGACATCTACACAACACTTTGGCTAGCAGCAGCTTTGCATATACCATTGAGCAAACAGACTTCCTAAATTTGGTGCTCCCATATTGATTTCTAGTACTGTCAATATTCATAATTTTCAGTATTACAAATGAAGACTTTTTGCTCACCCACAAAAGTATTTGTAAAAAAAGAAATCATACTTTGCAAGATATTACAGTAGTATTGTAACTACTGAAGATGGGTATAACAGAGGTCTGTGGATGCAACCCGGCCCTGGTCCTTTCAACCTTTCTGCAAGCATATTTTTTATCTTCAAAAGATGTCTAAGAGCCCAGAGGGTCACTTGAATAGTCTATAAAAAGTATCACACTATATTGTGTACAGGACCATAGGAGACATTAAATTATAGGAGGGGCCAAGCTCATCCTTCGCTTCATATAGCATTATTTAGCGTATACCTATATGAATTTACTATATCACTTTTATTATACTAATTTTCCCCAAAGGCTACCATGGCCCCTGGTTGGTTGCCATAGTAGTGGTCCCTGGCTGGTCGCCATAGTAGTGGTCCCTGGTTGGTTGCCATAGTAGTGGTCCCTGGTTGGTCATCGTAGTAGTCATGGAGGTTAAAAATCTGTCCAATATATTGTAGCATTGCTTTGTCCTTCATTTGCAATTCATTACTTCATTATTGAAGCACTGCAGGAAAGGGATTTCCCCGAGGGAAATTTATGGTGATAACTAATTATTGTATTTCGTGGTTAGTCCCATTTGTTCTTAACGACTATAAGTTTATTTGCTCTTAACGACTATTGCTGCTGCAATCCCATTGTCAACTGTACTGAGGGATGTGTATCATAACCACCGCACTGAGGATTGTATATCATAACCACAGCTATTAAGAATTGTCAAGTTTCTCTGAAGTATATTCAGTATGAGTTTTACCATTTATTGCATTCAAAAGCAGAGGTAATTATGAACTGGAATATAGAGTTTGCTGATTAAAACATTACATTATGTTAAATGTTAGTCAATCTAAAGCAATAATTGTTCATATATATCCTCTTTTGGCACAAATGACTTCACTGTTAATGTGTCGTTATGCTAAACAAGCATGCTAGTTAGTAATGTTAGTATGAATCTGCCCAAATTTTAAGAAAATGTTAAAATGCTCAATAAGGCGTGATGAAAATCTTCTGTTTTTGATTCCTGGGAGATGTGGAGTCTTAATCGGCAGCAACACTTGTTCATGCTGATTTTTTTTTAAATGCAGTAAACTCTGTTGTACCAAGGTCTGTTAGGGGTGTTGCACTGTGTATTACCGGATGGCATGGGAAATAGTTGTTTTAATTTCCTCGTATCACTTCACAAAGATGCATTGATCGAAAAATTTGAAGTGCAGTGAAGTAAACCAAGTCATTTAGTCAAGAGTGGAGGTAAGCTCCGACACAAAATAATTTTGCGGAATATGATTATTTTGAAAAGCATTGTGACATTGGGTCAAAGAAATTAAAACTTTTGGGCAGATGAAATGATAACTGTGAATTGGACCAGGCTTCACCCTGTACCACCATTGGTCTTCTGTAGAGAAAATTCTATTAGAGTCCTGTATCTTATTTTAAGAATAGGGCCTACATAAATATGGTCATACCAATAGTCAGGGCCCCCGACACAGGTTTCATATTGCTTCTTTTTTTTTCACTGCAAAATGCTGTTCTAACTTCATACTGGCTAAAACCAGTTGTCCTTGATATTGGATTACTTACAGAATGGCGTAGAAACCCTCAAACATTAATAGGCTTTAATTAGGGCTACTAGCACTAGGCCTAAGTACTATACAAATAATTATTCATGCAAAAAAAAAAAGCTCTTTCAAGTTTTAACTTTTTTGTAAATTCTTATTGACCTAAAGACTGACAAAGCATTTGATAGGCATATATACTGGTCCAGGGCTTTTTCAATGTATCTTGTCTAATCTGCAAAACTGACAAAGACTCAGAAGTTTGGAAGCTGTAAAAAATAGAAGATAAACATGTCAACATCAAATATAAAATTATTAATTTCCCATCCTTAACATTTGGCCTAGAACTTAGTAATAGAACCGCAGAAAATACGAAATGAAATATTTCATCATTATTATTCAACAGAATCCTTCTACCAATAGCAGCAAAGCTTAAAACATTAACTCTTGAGTCTTAATTCTAAATGCATTTAAAAAATTAATAATAATTACACATCAATTAAACTACGTAGCCTAGGCTTTTTATTGTGATAGGATAGCTGTAACTCAAATCAAAAACATTGCCAGAATCAGTTTTAGTTTGGCTGAAATTCTCACTTAACGTCTAAAAATTGTAAAATATTTTCACTCAATCGAAAGATTGATCCAATTTCCACGCCAAAATTTTCTTCCCTAATGGATTTAAGATGTATTTTTATTCCTTCTGAAAAAATGCAACGCAAATAAAGACATTGCCTGGTTTCGTAAGTGAACATTGCAAGTATTATTAAAGTCCTATGGCATGTACTGTATACAGTGATTCTGAACCTTGGGATGCTCGGACTGAATTCAAACAAAAATGTATCCCCGAGTTAAACGTGAAACTGAGTGAAAACAATTATTTTACGTAAGTTTTTAATTCCTCTAGGCCCCACGTTAATATATTTTGCTGAAGAAAAAGTATGCCACGCCAAATCTGATAAGCAGATTAATCTAACTGTGCAACGTGTAGAGTCCCTGTACAAAGCACAGGTACTTCGATCTTGATGATTGACATAATGCACACAATACGTTATCGATTTTTAGCGCAGTAAGTCACGAATCGAGCACAGATGAATATGAGTCTGCTGGGCTGCAAGCTCAGTGATTTTAGCGCAGTAACCCACATTTAGCGCAATTTTGTGCTTGGGCAGCACCAGTCATCAAGGTGCTAAGTGCACTAACGCCACTCACTTAGCGCGTACAATTAGTGCCGGCTACTGTAACTAATGGAAATTAACGTGAGTGATTTTAGTTGGTAACTTATCTTTTAATAAGTAAGCTCATTTCTTAAGGCACTACCATTCCAGCTGAAAGGTTAATTGTTGCCATGGCAAGGTCATACATACCAAGGATCAGGACTATTTGTTGGAGGGCAATATGGGTGGTAGACTGCCCCTCACAAGCACCCCTCTTGGATGGAGGGTTCATGTGTTGTTATCCAATCAGCAGCTGTGGAATAATGGCAGGACAATCAGTAGCTTGTGCTCAGAGAGGGCAGTATGTAACATAGTAATGAAAACCTCTTAATAGTCAGGTATGGGCATAATAGAATGAACACAAACATTATGTTAAGCAAAGCACACATGCTTGCTTTACATATCACATCTAGCATTAATTGTGTCATCTAGTCACATGGTTAGTAAGGCAACCTCTCTCATACCTCAAATTCTGTAGCAAAGAGAACCTTTAAAGGTATACAGACAGGTAGCAGCAACTTGAGATGAAATGCAAGAAAATATGCTGTAAACCATACAAAATATAGAAAGGTTCATCATAATCAGTTTAAAATTAACCATTTTAGCGCATTTTGAATTTAAGGCTTTATAATAAATTATGCAAATTTTCTTGAAATTGTGTGATATCACAACAAGAAAACCTATGAAGGTCCTCAATATTTTACTGACTGTTTTTCAATCTTTCACCAATGTCAGTTGAAAGAACTTAGTTGAACATGATCAAGAGGTTTTGAATCTCCACCATACCCTCTATCAAATATCAGTAGAAAACAATTAATCACAGAAATTTAAGTACTTACAATTTTTTAGCTGCCCTCTCTTTCGTACATCGCAACTTTTGCACACATTGAAAATTCATCACACTTTGATTAGCTCTGAAACTACAGGTGCTTTGGACATAATTTAAAGACCACTCTGTTCAGAATTTAAAGACCACTCTGTTCAGAATTAAAAGACCACTCTGTTCAGAATTTAAAGACCACTCTGTTCAGAATTTAAAGACCACTCTGTTCAGAATTAAAAGACCACTCTGTTCAGAATTTAAAGACCACTCTGTTCAGAATTAAAAGACCACTCTGTTCAGAATTAAAAGACCACTCTGTTCAGAATTTAAAGACCACTCTGTTCAGAATTAAAAGACCACTCTGTTCAGAATTAAAAGACCACTCTGTTCAGAATTAAAAGACTACTCTGTTCAGAATTTAAAGACCACTCTGTTCAGAATTAAAAGACCACTCTGTTCAGGATTTAAAGACCACTCTGTTCAGAATTTAAAGACCACTCTGTTCAGAATTAAAAGACCACTCTGTTCAGAATTAAAAGACCACTCTGTTCAGAATTTAAAGACCACTCTGTTCAGAATTAAAAGACCACTCTGTTCAGAATTAAAAGACCACTCTGTTCAGAATTTAAAGACCACTCTGTTCAGAATTAAAAGACCACTCTGTTCAGAATTAAAAGACCACTCTGTTCAGAATTAAAAGACTACTCTGTTCAGAATTTAAAGACTATTCTGTTCAGAATTAAAAGACTACTCTGTTCAGAATTTAAAGACTATTCTGTTCAGAATTAAAAGACCACTCTGTTCAGAATTTAAAGACCACTGTTCAGAATTAAAAGACCACTCTGTTCAGAATTTAAAGACTATGTTCAGAATTAAAAGACCACTCTGTTCAGAATTAAAAGACTATTCTGTTCAGAATTTAAAGACTATTCTGTTCAGAATTTAAAGACTATTCTGTTCAGAATTTAAAGACCACTCTGTTCAGAATTAAAAGACCACTCTGTTCAGAATTAAAAGACCACTCTGTTCAGAATTAAAAGACCACTCTGTTCAGAATTAAAAGACTACTCTGTTCAGAATTAAAAGACTACTCTGTTCAGAATTAAAAGACCACTCTGTTCAGAATTTAAAGACTACTCTGTTCAGAATTAAAAGACCACTCTGTTCAGAATTAAAAGACTACTCTGTTCAGAATTTAAAGACCACTCTGTTCAGAATTAAAAGACCACTCTGTTCAGAATTTAAAGACCACTCTGTTCAGAATTTAAAGACCACTCTGTTCAGAATTAAAAGACCACTCTGTTCAGAATTTAAAGACCACTCTGTTCAGAATTAAAAGACCACTCTGTTCAGAATTAAAAGACCACTCTGTTCAGAATTAAAAGACCACTCTGTTCAGAATTTAAAGACCACACTCTGTTCAGAATTTAAAGACCACTCTGTTCAGAATTAAAAGACCACTCTGTTCAGAATTAAAAGACCACTCTGTTCAGAATTAAAAGACCACTCTGTTCAGAATTAAAAGACTACTCTGTTCAGAATTTAAAGACTATTCTGTTCAGAATTAAAAGACTACTCTGTTCAGAATTTAAAGACCACTCTGTTCAGAATTAAAAGACCACTCTGTTCAGAATTTAAAGACCACTCTGTTCAGAATTAAAAGACCACTCTGTTCAGAATTAAAAGACCACTCTGTTCAGAATTAAAAGACCACTCTGTTCAGAATTGAAAGACTACTCTGTTCAGAATTTAAAGACTATGTTCAGAATTGAAAGACCACTCTGTTCAGCATTTAAAGACTATTTTGTTCAGAATTCAATGGTTCTGCCTGTCCATATACCTTTAACAGCAACTGTTACCTGCTGGTGAAATTTTGTTTTATAGTGTTAATGATCCATGCCTTGGATTATCATTATTATTTGTTTCATTCAAATATTAGTACATTGATTTATGGCACATTATAAGTGAATATGATTATTATTAACCTGATTTTCATTCTTTACTTGTGTTTGTTTCACTGCGTGCAGAGATATATTATGGTCATTGTGACAGCATCCAACTTTTACACTGGAAGAATAGTACGTCTATCGTTTATTGGAGCATGCCTTTTTTTTTTAGATTTGTCTGAAGTGGTTTTAGCAGTTCCGCCCACGCTCCCAATCGGGAGATCTCCTGATTGGGAGATTGAGACATGTGCAGTGGCAAAATTATTTTTTGCTTTTCAAATTTGGTTATTGTAAACTTTAAGAGTTTGAATAAAGTTGCTGCTTTGAATATGATATTTCTGGAACTTCAAATTCTTTCCTGTATAATTTGAGCTTTTGCTCGTCAGAGACTATTGAAATGAATCTTAAAGATTGTTTTGAAATTCTCTGGGTTAATGTCAAATTTGCGCTGGTGAAAATGATTTAATTGTTCCATTGCACCAATAAAATTAGAATATATCGCATGTATTTGTTCTACCTTTGGCTGAAACCTATTTAACCGTTGTGTATTTCTATAGAGAGATGAATTTGGAAAGTTTTCCTGTTCAGGGGCATGTACTGAACTGTTTAATGTGCCTTTCTGTTGTGTTTTGATGACTTATGTTTGATTGTTGGCTGCTTTCTTGGTGGCAATTCTTCAAGTTGGTAGACATGTTTTGTGTTTCTGCACCATAGGAATTAAACTTCACAGTACTACAACATGAAATTATACCCTGATTTTCTGTGTACAATTTTTCATTTTGTGATATTACATAAGACAACACATGAGTGGAGCATGAAATTGAATTCTATGGACAGTAAGGACTAGAAGAGCCTGAAGAATGTTTTGTGCTGCTACAATGAAAGGAGGTGAACAGGTTGATATCCTACAATGGTAGGGCTATGACGATTACACGTTTAAAAAATGAACCTTGATTAAACATTTAGTCTAATCCTCCCGAAAGTTTAAACGTTAGCGATTCACACTTACCATTAAAATTCAATAACAAATTAAACACACACAAAACTTTCATTGAGTGACTTGTACAATTTAATCTTTACATCAGATCAACAAAGGATCTAATCCCTTCTAAGGCAGAAGTTTAATTCGACACTAATTAGCTATTAATGGGGCTATATTTGGCTTTGATTCACTGAATTTTAAAAGCTACTTGATGGGGAGGCTTAGGCCCGACAGCCCGATTAACAACGGGCATAAATCTACATTAGCTTAAGACCTGTTTTACAAGCTGTAAAACTGACCCAGAAATTTACAGACAAAAATGCTTTGAGCGTTATTTTCAACACAAATGAGTGCAAAGTTTACTTGATGAGTCAAATAGATTGCGCAAAGAGGAAAAAAGATTGCAAAATAAAGGAACAAAAATGTTTAAAGTTGCCGAGATTTTAGCGTGGGTTCGCAAAAATCACCGCCATTTTTAAGAGGATTGTATCACATGCAGTACAGTTGGGAATAGGGATTGGTTAGAATATTTTTTCTATGGTATAGCTGGTTCAGAGTGGCGTCCTTTGGAAATCTTTTACGGCACAGTCATAAGTGCTGAAAACATTTTTAAATGCTTGCAAGTCACAGCAAATTTACTTGCTGGTATGTTATTTCTGCATCTGTTTAAAGCAAGTTCCAACCATGGATCATTATTTTTTAAGCCTCCCGGGTAATTTGAAGTCTTATCGTAAGGCCTACTCAAGCTTTGTGACATTCCTTGCTTATTTTGGGAGGGCCATCGGGATTGGTTGGTTATGCGGTGGTTATTGTAGGGATAGAACCAGTTTTGCAAAAATTTCAATTTTTTTCCCAAACACTTCCGAGGTTCGATTTTTGGTTCCAATGCGATAGCATCAGGAACCTATGCATGCGGTCATGATGGTGTGTGTTTGTGTGATGCCCAGCTTGTAAACACGATATCTCAAGAACGATAGATACACCAGGGTTATGTCATATGGGGTACACAGATAGCCCATGGTCCGTAGATTTGCCCCATTGTTTTTGATGGTGATGTCATGCATATTAGTGAGTAGGTGGGGCTAAATGTAAAAATCTGGAAATGTTTATATTTAAAAAAAAACGCATGTCTGTTTCGTTTTGGTGTAATTATGGTGTTAGCTGGTGTGTACCTGTTTATGATGTAAAAATGTTAGATTTCATTAATATGCATAGGCTTAATTTGATTTTGCTGAAAAACTTGTAAATACGATTTCTGAAGAATGGTAAATTGTATTCATGTCATATGTGGTTACAGATAGCCCATGGTCCGCAGATGTGCCGTATTGTTTTTGGTGGTGATGTCATGCTTATTAATGAGTAGGCAGGGCTTATTGATACAATCTTTAAATGCTGATATTTTAAGAACCGCATGTCTGTTTTCTTTCATATTTCATGTAATTATGATGTTATCTAGTGTGTGCATGTTCATGGTACCAAAATGTTGAATTTCATTAATATGTATAGTGGGCAGGGCTTAACATAATTTTGTTGAAAAGAACTTGTAAACACAGTATCTCAAGAACGATACATGGGATTTAGTTCATATGTAGCAGGTAGCCCATGGTCTGCTGATGTGCCCTATTGTTTTTGGTGGTGAGATCATGCATAGTAAGTAGTAGGCGGGGCTTAATGTAAGAATCATGAATTGCTAATCTTTTAAGAATGGCATTGTTTTTTTCTTCATATTTGGTATAATTGTGCTGTTAGCTAGTATGTTGATAATGAAATAAATGACAGTTAATACAAAACTTGCAAATCAATCAGCATATGAAAAAAAGCAGCGGAACCACAAAACCTTTTGGTTCTGGTTTTTTTTGTTGTTGATGGGGTTGGGGAGGGGAGGAGGTCCGTTGAAACAAATGGAAATTCAGCTGTTTGAAAATGCGCAGCCCTATACAGTGGATCAATAAACTTATTGTCACAATGCCTGGTCTTCTAGTATTAAACTGGTGACATAAATCTTGTAAAATGTACACAATCACCTTTGAAAGCTTGCAAGAGTCACATTTCAAGGAGCAGTTTGACAACCCATGGATGTAGTACCACATAAAGATGCACCTGTAGTGTGGAAACCATGAAATACTTAACAAGCTTGCTGATTTTTTGAAAGGCAAGAAAGGTATCTGATGTCTGAAGGAATTGAATAAATAGCACGGCTATTGTCTTATTAACATGCACACTTGATCCACATCATACTAAACTCATCCTTTTGCACCACTTAGTTGTCTTCTTTTTCATTGCACCACTTGGTTGTCTTCTTTTCCATTGCACCGCTTAGTTTTCTTCTCTTTCATTGCACTGTTTAGTTGTCTTCTCCTTCATTGCACCGCTTAGTTGTCTTCTCTTGCATTGCACCACTTAGTTGTCTTCTCTTGCATTGCACCACTTAGTTGTCTTCTTTTCTATTGTTCAACTTAGTTGTCTTCTCTTCCATTGCACCACTTAAATGTCTTCTCTTCCATTTTACCACTCAGTTGTCTTCTCTTTCCATTGCACCACTTAGTTGTTTTCTCTTCCATTATACCACTTAGTTGTTTTCTCTTTCATTGCACCACTTAGTTGTCTTCTCTTCCATTGCACCACTTAGTTGTCTTCTCTTCCATTGTACCACTTGGTTGTCTTCTCTCCATTGCACCACTTGGTTGTCTTCTCTTCCATTGCACCACTTAGTTGTCTTCTCTGCCATTGCACCACTTGTTATGTTTGTTTGATATGTGAACCTCGCTGGCACAGTATGGTCTTTACTGTTGATGTGCCATCTATCAGTTACTTATGTCAAGTAGTTGCTTTAAATGGAAATTTTATTGTTTTGAGTACTTATTTCAGTAACATGCATGGTTAGATGTAAGATAATGTAATGTAAATTAGGAGTTGTTGACTTGAGTCACTGACTTGGATTCAAGTCACATTTTATTTTACTTGTGACTTGCCTTGACTTGCAAACAAGAACTTGTGCTCAGTTACAACTCTGATGTATATGTTCAGCATGTGTGCACATGGTGCAAATGAAGTGCATTTGTCAAATACTTGCATGCACATTTTGTTGACCAAAGTTGTACTTGAATCACCACAGAGCATGTATTTATCAGAATGCCAGCATTTTAGTCTTTTTCTGTAAAGAAGGTGTTCTTTGTTTGCATTTTAAAGGATTAGTTCAGGGGTCAAACAAGTCCCATCTTATATGAATGAATACTTTAAAGGAAACAAAAATGGTGAAGAAAGCATTCAAAAATCTTATTCCGTTAAAGGAGTTATTTAAATTTGAAGTATGGTATCATTTGTGTAGAAAAGACTGAAATCAGACTAGTTGTGATGTCACTGCCTCAGATTCCTTAAAAAGTCTTTATGCATTATATCATATTTTGTCCTTCGATTTTGTAGCTTAGAAACCAATGGATACGTCAGGAAAGTAACAAAACAGAATCTTGGAAGGATAATTATTATTTACCACCTGAAGAAAGTTGCAGGGAAAAAATTGAAATAGGAAAAAAGTTAAATATGTTTTCTTTAAAATACATTAACAGAAGAATGTGAGGATTAGGATGTCAACCTTCCAGAGTAGACTTATTACATTAGTCACTTCTACATCAATAAGACAAGAGCTTTCTTTCAACTTGAATATCTTCTTAATGGAATCGATTTTGGAACAGTCCATTTTGTTTCTTTTAAAGTCCTCTTTTATGTAGATAAACCTGCTGGACAACTGAACTAATCCTTTATATGTTTTTCTCCACTAGAACAAGTTGAACGTATCTGAATTGTTATATTGTTCATTTGTATGACTTGTCTTTATACACAATATTTAAGGGAGATTATATCATTTTGTGACATGAAATCTCTTCATGTCTCTCTTGGGGTTCTAGTCATCTTACTTCATCTGGTTCACCTTTGTGTTGAGCATTTCATCATTGTTTATTAAGTAGCTTTTTTTACTGTGAGGCAGAGGGTGGGGTGGAATAGAAGGTGTAATGGCATGTGGGTCAGAAGGTGGAAGGTGTTATTAGTGGGGAGGGGATTCATATCTTTTGCGATGTCTAGTTTATGAAGTACCTTTTTCACTGCTTCATAAACGATCTTCTCCAGAGAAGTTGCTTTTCAATATTTGCTTGATCACATGCAAGAAATTTAAAAACTGATGGAAAAAGGGTGAAATTTGTACTTTATTGTAATAGCTTTTTTGCACACTTTTGTTTGTGAAATGATTCTTTCTTGTGAAGATAATTATTACACCTGTATTTTTGATGTTTTTGTCATGTGACGAATCAAATCATTGAGGGAGATTACATTGTGTAGTTAGTTTGTGCATGTTATATCACCCCATAGAATACTATGTCCATACTTAGTTTGTGCGTGTTATATCACCCCATAGAATACTATGTCAATACTTAGTTTGTGCGTGTTATATCATCCCATAGAATACTATGTCAATACTTTGTCAATTTGAAATGTGAGAACATTCAGATTGTGCTTCCTAGGTACATGTACTTCATTCTAGTGCTGTAGTGATATGGGTGTATCAGATATCCATTAATGTGGACAAACATAGTGCGATATATGCAGTATCTGTCTTATCACTTATTTTAGAAAACTGCTTTGGTATTCTGCAAATATTCTGTTAAATCTTATTCATCTGAAAAATTTCTGATATTCTGTTCTACAAGGTTTTGCTATAGTATGCATGTGAATATCATGATATGTAGGTGAGGGTAATGAATGTATCATGACAGGGCTAGTACTTTCAGAGTTTGTCCATGCAAAAAAACCCATGTGATCTTCCACTAGACATTCTGTAGATTAGGTAAAGTAGCAGCATATTGAATATTTATTAATCAGATTGCTGCATGCAGCGCATCATGAGGTCTTTCTTTCTTTTGTCCATGAAGACCCGTTATATTCAGGTGAGCACCGACCAAGGAGAATCATGTCAGCACGCCACCACCCTCCTAGGAATAGATTCATTGACTCACCGTTGAGAGTGTCCCCCACAGTCCCTCCAGGTATTATATCTGTATGTGAGTCACCTGTGTAATCCATTAAAGTCCATTCCTCTCACCCCTGTAATCCAGTCCATTGAGATCTGTATCTCTTCCTTTGTTTTAATTATTTCATGTTTTTGGATGCAGGTCTACCAGTCCGGGAAAAGCCCTCAATCAAGGATTTCACCTCTAAAATAGTCAGCTTGCAAAACCTTACTAATATCTACAGCAAACTGAAAATAACATGAAGATGACCTAAATTTCTCTCACATATAATTTTGGTAACATTGCAGACTACTTTGCATGTAAAATCGAAACCAAATCCTATCCATTAAATGAATTAAAATAGTATTCAAATTTTAAGATACTATTTTTTTACCAAAATAATATTGCACAATTTTGATTTCTCTCAACATCTACAAATTGGACAGGTTAACTTAAAGATTGCTCTGGATAAGTTTTGGGACCATCATGATGACTGATTTAAAGCAGGTTCCCAGGACGACAATTTTCTATACTTTTTCACATTTCAGATTTTAGTTATACTGACTTTAACAATATTTGAAAGGCTTGTATTGAATTATGGAAAATCTTCATCAATGTTGGCCTCCATGGCAGACAAAACCCTAAACAAAGGGTTTATATTAGACCCATGTTTCAGGGCATTTCCCGGACTTTCTGCAGATAGCTTGTAGCCCTTCTTGTCATCCCTTCGTATATTTTTATTTTTGTATGAAATTCCTTCTTGCTAAGCCAAAGATTTTTCCGTTAGATCTCGGTCCTTATTTCTTACCTTTGAATACTTGGTTCTTGGTTGGAATGGTAATTTTGTCAATTCTGGGGTGTATTTCTACAAGATGTTCCCGTGACAATTTGTTTATTTCCTCTGATTGTTTAAATCTGGTGAAGATTCATCTTACAACCTACTTTTTCATGCATGAGAAAGTGTTGAGAGCCACTGCATGCTGAGCCTGTACCATCATCACAGTATACTTTGAATCGAATATTGGTTATGAAAATGCAACATCAAAACTACTTTGTTCCTTTGTGAATTGCACAATTGGTTGTGCATGGCTTGATCTAATTGATTATATTTATTTATTTCAGTTCTTTTATCAGAGGACTGGTCTTTTGCAAGGCTCTGAACAATAAAAAAAAATACAAATTCAAAAAAAGAAAAACATTAGAATATGGTTAGTGCTTTGTCCTCTCACCCGCATGTCCCAGGTTTGATCCCGGTGGGTCTGCAACCAGTGAGTTCACAACTGGTTATCAAAGGCCGTGGCTGTCTTGATATAATGTCCAGCACTGGATGTTTTCGGGACGTTAAACCTACGCCATGCTATGCTATCAAACAAAACATAAGTATACAAATGGCATAAAAAGAAAACAACAAACACCTATACGTGATTTAAAATAAAAGTAATAAATAAATAAAAAAAAGTAAAAACTACTGAAATTGTAACGAAAAAAAGGTTTAAAAAATGTGTAAAATCATACAAAAAGCATAGAATACGACTTAAAGATACAAGCTTTTGTTGTGCAAGGTAAGTAGTACATAATTAATCAGATTGGCCTCCAACCTATGTCTATGTTTATGATTTATTTCTCCACTGTAAATGCCTTGGAAGTTGCATCTGTATATGCTGGTTTTTACATTTTGCAAAAAAGCTTTTCTAATCTGTATGTGCTGCCTTGTTACATTTTGCAAAAAAAGCTTCTCTAGTATTAAGCATTTGGCTGATCATGTGCTGTTTTCTTTGACGTATATGAAATATTGATATTGCAGGAAGAAAGTTAACTTTAAAGGGTATATTTGAATTGCTAAATAAAGCTTATGAGTTAGTTTGTGGCATTCAATTTGACTTGAAAATTAATTTGTAACTGTTTTCTGCCTGTGTGGTGACATCCTACCCACGTGGTTACCCATGAACGGATGATACATACCAACAAAGCCATTGTACTCATGAATAATATATTCCTTTCAGTGTTAAAACATATTATAATACATGCATGCTGCTGATACTATAGTTCTGAGTCATTCAAACTGCACATTGAATTCCAAGAAGGGTCTGGATTGTTGGACTGCATGCTGTGCTCCTTGAGTAGGTTTGCTTTAGTGTCCATCCAAGTATTCTTAGTGTGAGAGCTCATATTCACCCATGCATTACATGCTGAGTATGAAAAGGGTCATCCCACCTCAAATCATCCTGTCTCAATTAAATCTTTAAAACTGCTGGTTCGATTTCGCTTAAATTTTGGATTTTCCACATCTTCTTCGAACAAACTCACGCACCAAATTTCATCAAAATCTGAGACATAATTAATTGATAGACATTGACCCCAAACTATATTGCTACCACACTTTCCCAAAACTACATTGCAACCACACTTGCCTCAAATTAAGAAAGAAGGAGGGGGGTGGGGGGAAGACAGTGAGTTGTCAAAATCAGAATTTAATTTATGTACATTCTAGAAAGAACAAAAGGCCATGACAGATCTTAAGAGGCAAATTCCAGTTATTTGGAATTAATTATGTAAAACTGCCATGTCAGGAGTTGATATTTTCAGGTTTTTAAAGAGGCTGTGAAGATCAAATCCCTTAAAAAAAATTCAGAGATCACCTGAATCCATTTAGCTATTTAGCACCAATTAAATTAACCTTTTCATCCTGTCATAGTTTTGTTGAAAGTCTTCGTTTTAAAGTCCTCTTCTTGGAAGTCTTCGTCTTGAAGTCCTCGTCTTGGAAGTCCTTCTTAAAGTCCTTGTCCTAAGTCCTCGTCTTAAGTCCTTGTCTTAAAGTCCTCTATTTCTGGCCTAAAGGCCTCGTCTATTTCTGCCATGTCAGGAGATGATATTTTCAGGTTTTTAAAGAGGCTGTGAAGATCAAATCCCTTAAAAAAAAATTCAGAGATCACCTGGATCCATTTAGCTATTTAGCACCCATTAAATTGACCTTTTCATCCTGTCATAGTTTTGTTGAAAGTCCTCATTTTAAAGTCCTCTTCTTGGAAGTCTTCGTTTGAAGTCCTCGTCTTGGAAGTCCTTGTCTTAAAGTCCTTGTCTAAAGTCCTAGTCTTAAAGTCCTAGTCTATTTCTGGTCTAAAGTAATCTCATGCATTTGAGCTGCTGCTCAGAGTATGTATTCATTTGACCTACTATGAACCAGTCAACCATTAAATTGATTAAAAAGGAAATTATGCTCAGCTATTACAATTTGTCAGTTTAATATCTGGAATTAATGTCCAGTCGTGAGGAAATTGAAGACTGCGTTGTAGGAGTTCGTTGTAGGATTGTTCATCTATTGTCATCTATTATCAATGCTCACGTTTGGCATCACCAAGCCCATGAGATGTTTGTTGCATGTACAATGTGCAATGCAATGCAATTTATTTCTTACCTGGGAATAATTAATTGTTTATGCTTTTGGTTTTGGTTTTTTCATTTATTCCACATGCTGCTTTTATTTCATTTTTGCTATGAAGCACCTATATATGCAACTGTAAACAAGCCCAGGCGGATTGGATCAGAGAGGGGGTACCATCATTTGGGAAGTTTTGCTTATGCCGAGCCAACCCCTCACCGGGACCAGCCCTTAACTGGCGTAGAAGGTAACGATCATTTATTTACAAGTGCTTTTATTTTTAAGGCCATTCCACACCAAATGAGGTGCATGTACTTAAAGACTAATGTTGAGGCAGAGTGTTTATAATGTATGGGGCAAAGAACTTTGCACGAGTAGGCGGCCCGACTTTAGGAGGGCCATTCGCGTGTGCAAAGTCCTTTGAAGCGGGCATTAAATATGCATATAAACACAATGCCAAAACATTAACCTTTTTATAAATTTCATGTGTTAAATTGCTTAAAAGGCATCCAAAAAGGAGGGGGTGGGGGAAAAGAATTGATGTTACTTTGTTAAGAATTTCACGTGTTGTAAAAATGGACTAAGCCAAATAGTGAAGGTATTGCATTATGGGAATTAAATGCATGGGTCATGAAAATGCAAATAGTTCATAGAAATTTGATAAATTTCTTTGTTACACCAAAAAATGGTAGATGTCGTACAGACATTTGACTGATACAGTTTTACCACAGTCGTTGAAACATTCAGGAAATATAGAGTGCAAGTTACATACATGTGAATGTTGCCTCAATATGTGAAGTCAATCATTATTATAAAGATATTCGTTCATTAAGTTTGGTGTGTAACAGCCTTCATGCATGACTTTGCCAGAATTATCATTTTGTATTACATTCATGCTTATACACCTAAAAATTAATTCATATTTTTTTTTACTTGAGCGGTTGCACTAATTTTGTATTCGAGGATTAGTTCAGTGGTCAAGCAAGCCCATCTTATATGAAAGAGGACTTCAAGCATTCAGAAAGCTTATTCTGTTGCTTAAGTTTGGTATCAATTGTGTAGAAACAGCTGAAACCAGACAAGTTGTGACATCACATCCTCAAATTCCTCAGTCTTCATGTATTTTATCATATTTTGTTCTGCAGTTTTGTGGCTTAAAAACCATGTGATATGTCAAAAAAGTAGTAAAACTGAATCTAGCAAGGGTAGTTATAATATAACACCTGAAGAAAGTTTGAGGTAAAACAACTTGAATAGTGAAAAAATTAAATAAACTTTCTTTAAAATACATTAACAATTTTAAGAATGTAAGGATAAGGGCACCAACCTTCCATAGTAGACTTACTGCAACTGTCATTTTTACACAGATAAGACAGAGAGCTTTAAGCTTAGATATCCCCTTAGCAGAATAAGATATTAAAGCAGTTTCTTCATCATTTTGTTTCTTTTGATGTCCTCTTTCATATCAGATAAACTTGCTTGGCCAGCGACTAATCATTTAAGAGAATAAGATATTATTAGAAGCAGTTTCTTCACCATTTTGTTTCTTTTGATGTCCTCTTTCATATAAGATAAACTTGGCCAGCATAATAGAGCAGTTTCTTCATCATTTTGTTTCTTTTTGATGACTAATCATTTAACAGAATAAGATAATAAAGCAGTTTCTTCATCATTTTGTTTCTTTTGATGTCCTCTTTCATATCAGATAAACTTGCTTGACCAGTGACTAATCATTTAAGAGAATAAGATATTATTAGAAGCAGTTTCTTCACCATTTTGTTTCTTTTGATGTCCTCTTTCATATAAGATAAACTTGCTTGACCAGTGACTAATCATTTAACAGAATAAGATAATAAAGCAGTTTCTTCATCATTTTGTTTCTTTTGATGTCCTCTTTCATATAAGATAAACTTGTTTGACCAGTGACTAATCATTTAACAGAATAAGATATTGAAGCAGTTTCTTCATCATTTTGTTTCTTTTGATGTCCTCTTTCATATCAGATAAACTTGCTTGACCAGCGACTAATCATTTAAGAGAATAAGATATTATTAGAAGCAGTTTCTTCACCATTTTGTTTCTTTTGATGTCCTCTTTCATATAAGATAAACTTGCTTGACCAGTGACTAATCATTTAACAGAATAAGATAATAAAGCAGTTTCTTCATCATTTTGTTTCTTTTGATGTCCTCTTTCATATAAGATACACTTGTTTGACCAGTGACTAATCATTTAACAGAATAAGATATTGAAGCAGTTTCTTCATCATTTTGTTTCTTTTGATGTCCTCTTTCATATCAGATAAACTTGCTTGGCCAGCGACTAATCATTTAAGAGAATAAGATAATAAAGCAGTTTCTTCATCATTTTATTTCTTTTGATGTCCTCTTTCATATAAGATAAACTTGTTTGACCAGTGACTAATCATTTAACAGAATAAGATATTATTAGAAGCAGTTTCTTCATCATTTTGTTTCTTTTGATGTCCTCTTTCATATCAGATAAACTTGCTTGACCAGTGACTAATCATTTAACAGAATAAGATAATAAAGCAGTTTCTTCATCATTTTTGGTTACTTGCGTTAGCAAAGGAACCTATGTATTCAACTTGGCGTGTGTGTGTGTCTGTGACACTTGCTTAGGTACGCTCTAACTCAAGATAGGAAAATCGGTATGGAGTCACATTTGGTAGGTAGGTCTGCAATATTGTGAAGATGTGCCCTATTGTTTTTGGTGCCCGTAGGGGTCACCCGGGGTCAGATATCGGCCAAAAATAAAACATTTTTTAGTGACAATAACTCTTAGTGCCAAGATTCTGTACATTTGATATTTTGGGACAAGTTGTGTATGGAGTAGGGGAATATTTTCATACAAAATGGCCATGTGATTGAAGGTCAAGGTCAGGGTCAAAAACAATTTTTTGTCATAGTGCATGGAAAAACTTTTAGTGACAATAACTCTTAGTGCTAAAATTCTGTACATTTGATATTTTGGGACAAGTTGTGTATGGAGTAGGGGAATATTTTCATACAAAACGGCCATGTGATTAAAGGTCAAGGTCAGGGTCAAAAACAATTTTTTGTCAAAGTGCATAATATTGAATTTGGACTTGGACATTGGACTATGGACATTGGACTCAATTTGACAATGATAATAACTCTTAGTGCCAAGATTCTGTACATTTGATATTTGAGACAAGTTGTGTATAGAGTAGGGAATATTTTTTAACAAAACGGTCATGTGATTGAAGGTCAAGGTCAGGGTCAAAACAATAATAAAATAATGAAAATAAGCTTGATGCCAAATAGTTATTGATTTGAAGAACAAATGATATAATTTATTTTATGATTTACTTGAATTAAGTTTACTTGTTTTCCATTAAACACAGTTTTTGATAAGAATACATGGAATGGTATAAATAGAAGTCCAGAGTCCATGCCATGATACCTAAGAGCTGTTGAAAGACTAGTGTGGTTTCACATCAGCAAGGCCAGGAACTATCATTCTATTTTGCTATTACATAATACACTTTTATAACATTGACCTCGCTCTGTCTCATTGTGAAGTTACATTTAAAGTGTTATGGATATCTTTTGTGAGGTGGTATGAATGATGCATTCCAGTGGGTTGTATTATTGGTTTATATATATTCTTAAGAATAGAATTTCTGTCTAGCAGACCCCATCAGTGTGGTATAGTAAAAATACAAATTCCTGAAGTGTGATTAAATCTTAAATGCCACTGACATACTACAATCCAGGGTTCAATACTAAATGCACAAAGTATAAAGACCAATGAGCCTAAAAGCTATTTCAGTTTTGATGGCTGCTTATCATCTTTTATGTAAAAAAAAACAGACACCTGAGAAATATATAATTCACCCCACCTGCTGCATTAAAAATTAAGTCATAAAGATGTCAACAGAAAGTCATTGGTCCATGTTGCTGACCTGTTTTGTTTTCTTTGCCACCTGTATTTGTTTAGCTTAGAAAGGGAATTTACTGTGTGTTGTCTACCTTCATGTGTCTACAGACATTTTCTCCATGCAATAAAATGTAGAAGGTCACTTATGAGGCAAATACTAACCATGGATATACACTATTTAATCAACCAAAGATATGTGTAATGAACACATCCCTGAATCAACCAATTGCACTGCACCTTGTTTAAAACCAAGACTGTTAGAACACCAATCATGTTATCCACAAGTTTTACTCTTTTGCATATTAAAAATTGGCCAGTGGTGGTTAAGTGAAGAGTATCACAAGTTTTGCTCATTTGCATATTAACAATTGGCCAATCATAGAATTAGGGTTGGTTAACTGAAGAGGATGTCAGTTGGGAGTGGGAGTTGCACCAGTGTAATTGTCTTGCCATTCCGCTTCATATTGACTTTGACTTTGACCTCTAGTGACCTCTAATGTTAACATTTTTTTTTTGGTATTTCGATAATTTTGACCCCATTTTCGGATTTCAAAAGTATCTTCCGATGAAAAAAGGCAATTGGTTGATTCCTGTACGACCTTCATGTGCGGAGTTATCGGAGGTCAAAATTTCTTAAGTCTAGTTAGGATGGTTGTACGGACTTGCCTTTTTGTTTTTGGAATCAGAGTGTCAAGTTACATTTGACTCGAGGTCAAAAGGTCAATAGTCAAATCTGTAAAATTATGCTTATTTTGGGAGAAAAATGGCTATAATAACAAGTTAATAATTTTTTGGTATGTGAGACCTTGATGAGCTGCAAAGAATGAGCCATTTCCCCACTTAAATAGCATGCCTGGTTCTGGAGTTACGGATGACCTCCATCTGCCCCAAAATTTCATTCTGTAGCAAGGAACCATAGTGCCCTTGTGCTCTTGTGTGAATCTTTTGATGTCCTCTTTCATATAAGATACACTTGCTTGACCAGTGACTAATCATTTAACAGAATAAGATAATAAAGCAGTTTCTTCATCATTTTGTTTCTTTTGATGTCCTCTTTCATATCAGATAAACTTGTTTGACCAGTGACTAATCATTTAACAGAATAAGATATTATTAAAAGATAAGACAGAGAGCTTTAAGCTTAGATATCCCCTTAGCAGAATAAGATATTAAAGCAGTTTCTTCACTATTTTGTTTCTTTTGATGTCCTCTTTCATATAAGATAAACTTGCTTGACCAGTGACTAATCATTTGGCAGAATAAGATATTGAAGCAGTTTCTTCATCATTTTGTTTCTTTTGATGTCCTCTTTCATATAAGATAAACTTGCTTGACCAGTGACTAATCATTTGGCAGAATAAGATATTGAAGCAGTTTCTTCATCATTTTGTTTCTTTTGATGTCCTCTGAGGTTGGTGTCATTGGCCAGATTTGTATACATTGGAATGTTTTGGTAACTTGTGTCCATTGGTTATGTCTGGACATATAACAACCTTGTCTACCACACATAGATTACTGATGCCTTCCATACTGTACCACATGTTTGCTTCATTGAAATTTAACTGGGCTATTGGTCTACATGAATGAGCATCAGTCAGATTAAATACAAGGTCAACTAGCAGCAATGCAGTTGTGCTATTGGTCCACATGAATGAGCATCAGTCAGATTAAATGCAAGGTCTACTAGCAGCAATGCAGTTGTGCTATTGGTCCACATGAATGAGCATCATTTAGATTGAATGCAAGGTCTACTAGCAGCAATGCAGTTGTGCTGCAAATGCAACATCGTGTATTTTACCTATCTTCTTCACTCCCACTGGAGCATAAGATTGCAACAATGTTCTGCCATCTCATTCTGTCCTGGGTCATGGCCTGAGCTTCGCACCATGAAAAACCCATAAATTCTAATTTGGTCATCACTGTGTGTACAAATATAAGTGTTAATAGCCCATATGGACAGGTAGAAACAAAAGCTAAATTGATGTAAAATCTACAAAACATAAAAGAAGCACAAATTTTCATCAAAATTGATTAAAGATTGGCCATTTTACAGCTTTTTGAAGAGTTTTGTGCAATTATGTAAATTTTGATATTAAAGTAAATCCATTGTTTTGTAATCCTCTGCCATTTCTTTTTGAAAATTTAAAAGGAGCGATGAATGTAATGAATAGGAATTGATCTTTGCTCACTTCTCAAGGCATTTTAAACATTTTTTAGGTCTGAAGTTAAGGGATGAAAAATAAACAAAAACAGGCATTTTCAGGTGTTTTTCTGTTCATACATCACAATTTTTTTAATATTTAAAAAAATGTCAAACTTTTGATTACTTATAAGTTGAAAACTACACTTGCTATTGTTAAAATTCAAAGACTATTCACTCAGAATTTAATGCTTTTTTTTGTACATCGTTCTTTTGAACAGAAAACATTTGTACCTGTCCATAGACCTTTAACAAATTGAATACAAACATTGGCTAGTGCACCAGGATTCCTTTTAACATATTGAATACAAACGTTGGCTAGTGCACCGTGATTCCCTTTAACGTATTGAATACAAACATTGGCTAGTGCACCAGGATTCCTTTTAACAAATTGAATGCAAACGTTGGCTAGTGCACCGTGATTCCCTTTAACGTATTGAATACAAACATTGGCTAGTGCACCATGATTCCTTTTAACATATTGAATGCAAACGTTGGCTAGTGCACCGTGATTTCTTTTAACGTATTGAATACAAACATTGGCTAGTGCACCATGATTCCTTTTAACATATTGAATGCAAACGTTGGCTAGTGCACCGTGATTCCCTTTTACGTATTGAATACAAACATTGGCTAGTGCACCATGATTCCTTTTAACATATTGAATGCAAACGTTGGCTAGTGCACCGTGATTCCCTTTAACGTATTGAATACAAACATTGGCTAGTGCACCATGATTCTTTTTAACAAATTGAATACAAACGTTGGCTAGTGCACCGTGATTCCTTTTAACATATTGAATACAAACATTGGCTAGTGCACCGTGATTCCCTTTAACAAATTGAATGCAAACGTTGGCTAGTGCACCATGATTCCTTTTAACAAATTGAATGCAAACATTGGCTAGTGCACCATGATTCCTTTTAACAAATTGAATACAAACATTGGCTAGTGCACCATGATTCCTTGTAAAATATTGAATGCAAACGTTGGCTAGTGCACCGTGATTCCTTTTAACAAATTGAATGCAAACGTTGGCTAGTGCACCATGATTCCTTTTAATAAATTGAATGCAAACGTTGGCTAGCGCACCGTGATTTCTTTTAAGAAATTAAATGCAAAGGCTGGCTAGTGCACCGTGATTCCTTTTAACAAATTGAATGCAGACGTTGGCTAGTGCACCGTGATTCCTTTTAACAAATTGAATGCAAAGGTGGGCTAGTGCACCATGATTCCTTATAACAAATTGAATGCAAACGTTGGCTAGTGCACCATGATTCCTTTTAACAAATTGAATGCAAATGTTGGCTAGGGCACCGTGATTCCTTTTAACAAATTGAATGCAAAGCTTGGCTAGTGCACCGTGATTCCTTTTAACAAATTGAATGCAAACGTTGGCTAGTGCACCATGATTCCTTTTAACAAATTGAATACAAAGGTTGGCTAGTGCACCATGATTCCTTTTAACAAATTGAATTCAAACATTGGCTAGTGCACCATCGTGATTTCTTTTAGCAAATTAAATGCAAAGGTTGGCTAGTGCGCTGTGATTCCTTTTAACAAATTGAATTCAAAGGTGGGCTAGTGCACCATGATTTCTTTTAACAAATTGAATACAAACGTTGGCTAGTGCACCGTGATTCCTTTTAACAAATTGAATGCAAACATTGGCTAGTGCACCGTGATTTCTTTTAACAAATTGAATACAAACGCTGGCTAGTGCACCGTGATTCCTTTTAACAAATTGAATTAAAATGTTGGCTAGCGCACCGTGATTCCTTTTAACAAATTGAATGCAAACTTTGGCTAGTGCACCAGGATTCCTTTTAACAAATTGAATACAAAGGTTGGCTAGTGCACCATGATTCCTTCTAACAAATTGAATACAAACGTTGGCTAGTGCACCGTGATTCCTTTTAACAAATTGAATGCAAACGTCGGCTAGTGCACCATGATTCCTTTTAACAAATTGAATGCAAACGTTGGCTAGTGCACCATGATTCCTTTTAACGTTGGCTAGTGCACCGTGATTCCTTTAAACAAATTGAATACAAACATTGGCTAGTGCACCGTGATTCCCTTTAACGTATTGAATACAAACGTTGGCTAGTGCACCGTGATTCTTTTTAACAAATTGAATGCAAATGTTGGCTAGTGCACAGTGATTTCTTTTTTTCAACAGGTTTAGTGTATAATGAGGTGTATGAGACAGTGGGAGAACTCCACCCACCGGTCCCCTATGCTGAAGGCCCTGTCTTTGATGGAACGCCTGATACTACCGGTATAACAAATCACGCCATCATTTTCTCTTCACTTTGCTTTGTAAAATTTTCTAAGAACCTATGAACTTCTCCAAAGATTTGCTGCCAGCTGTAAGAGCAATATATTTTGAATGTTAATCTGAAATATGAAAAAAACACCTTCCAAATTATTGGGGAATAATGCTAACTGGATTTACCAAAAATTATAAGATCTTAGTATGAAATATCAAAATTACTTGTTAAATTTTTGAGAGCATTGTTTTTGTTAGAACTGGGGAAGACCTAGACTCATGACATCATCCCCTTAACCTTCATTCATATAGAATAGAGATATCAAGCTAATTTGAATCTACACTTTAGGTTGCATTCTCTGAAATTGAAGCATTCTTAAACTATTATGCCATTTACTTGGTATTATAACTTAGTATCACTGCATTCCAAGTAGTGTGGTTCTTCCTGTTGTTTCCAAAAGATCAGTTAATGACCTGCAGCCTTATTAGTGTTCAAAGGAGACCTTTACAAAGCAATTGACTGAGTTTAGTGGTAGACTAGATTGGTGTGTAACCGCCATAGCTATCTGATGTATCAAGCATACCTGTAGCATATAAAATAAATACCCCTGTATTCATAGTGGCAATATGAGTGTGCTCTCTCTGTGTACCTGGAAGTATGTTCTCTTTCTTTCTCATTACACCTTCACTTCTTTATAGAGGTGAAACCATCGTCATTCAGACAATTCTGTCCAGAACGTAGCCAGAAATTGTGAAGGAGGAAGGGGGGGGGGGGAAGCGACCTTTGTGAAGAAAAAAAATATGTTGCACCTATTGAGATTATCTAATCATATGCTTATAGGACTTATCTTTACTACAGGGTGGGGGCAAACGATTTTTGCTTTAAACATTTCAGAACTTTTTATGTAAGTTAAAGGGGCTGATATTTTTTCTTCTTATTTTCCCAGAAAATTGGCTGAATATTTCGGGAAATTTACCACATTTTTTCAGTGAATTAGTAAGAAGAGAAGCCCATATGTGCCATAATTAAATTGCTACAGTTATTTATTCAGCCATCAAAAAAAGATTTGATATCCAGCAATGGGGAAAGTGAATGGTTTGAAATTTAGGGAATTTTTCAGAAAATTGGCTGAATATTTTGGAAAATTAACCACATTTTTTAAAATAATTAGCAAGAAGAGAAGCCCATATACCATACTTAAACCACTACAGTTATTTATTAAGCTGCCAAAAAAAGATTTGATGTTTTGCAATGGGGAAAGCTCCCCCTGGCTATGTCCCTGGTCCTGTCTGTGCCTCACTGTATCATCATATCATAGTATTTTCCAACATGGAAGAACTGTAATCCGGTGTGCGGTTCATACAAATGGTATTCACCTTGTGGTATATCACTGTATCATCATATCATAGTATTTTCCAACATGGTATTCACCATGTGGTGTATCACTGTATCATCATATCATAGTATTTTCCAACATGGTATTCACCATGTGGTGTATCACTGTATCATCATATCATAGTATTTTCCAACATGGGAGAACTGTAATCCGGTGTGGAATTCATATAGATGGTATTCACCATGTGGTATATCACTGTATCATCATATCATAGTATTTTCTAACATGGAAGAACTATAATCCGGTGTGGAATTCATATAGATGGTATTCACCATGTGGTATATCACTGTATCATCATATCATAGTATTTTCCAACATGGAAGAACTGTAATCCAGTGTGCGGTTTATACAAATGGTATTCACCATGTGGTATATCACTGAATCATCATATCATAGTATTTTCCAACATAAAAGAACTGTAATCCGGTGTGCGGTTCATATAAATGGTATTCACCATGTGGTATATCACCGTAGCATCATATCATAGTATTTTCCAACATGGAAGAACTGTAATCCGGTGTGCGGTTCATACAGATGGTATTCACCATGTGGTATATCACTGTAGCATTATATCCTCAAGTGTAACAACAATGATTTTTAAACAAAAAATCCATGTGAGGAAGAGATTTTTTGGGGACAAAACTTAGTGGGTTTAAGATTTCTGAGGTAGATTGTATTAGGGATTTGCAGGAGGAAGGGTGAGGGGGGGGGGGATGGACTTGACAATATATTAGACATGTTGGAATTACCAAATGGGTGGAGCTTTGGCTCTACAGAGTGCTACAATTCTAGGTATTACCTGTAATCAATGGTGGTGTGTCAAGTCATACACACAACGCTAGCCCTGTGGAATGGTCAATATAATGGTCGGCATGCACATCACACTAAAAATGTTGTTATTCTAGTTTGGTATATAGGAGGAGAATCTCCACCCCCCCCCCCATCAAACTGCAACCCCCCCCCCCCTCTTTTCCAAACTGCATTGAATCATGTCATAAAGGATGATAATAGATTTTTGCAAAAATTGAATGTAAATGTGACATGATGACAGGTACTATATGTGTGGTTTGTATTATGTTAGTTCCAAGAATGTTGTTTACATGCATCTGCAGTTCTATCATCCAAGACCCAAATGACAGCTTGTATTATAACTTTATATTAATCTGTGTGTAATTTTTCCTTAGTATGGTAGCAACTTGGAAACTTTTAGTGGGACTCCAGTTATTGATAGGATAGATTGTAATGAAACATTATTGCTTTCAAAGAATGGAGGAGAGTCCCATGAGGGAGAAGGTGTGGTGATTGAATATAATCATCACCACCATCACAGAAAAGAGGTGATCAACACCACCATCTCACAGAAAAGAAGTGTCCCATGAGGGAGAAGGTGTGGTGATTGATTATAATCACCATCACCATTACAGAAAACCCTCTGTGACTCACACCTCTCCCCCCATCTTCTCGAGGATGAGGATCCCATGTCTAACTTCAGTAATATCCTTATCAACATCGCCACCTGCTCAATTCCCAAAACCTCCAAACCCCCAAATCATCCCCTCAACCCCTGGTTCTCAGATGACTGCAAAACCGCCATCAAGAACAGGAAAAGATCCCTCAGGAACTTTAAAACTAACCCGACCACCCATAACCTTAACCTCTTTCGCATCAGCCGTGCCAAGGCCAGACGCACTATCAAGGACAGTAAAACCAACACTTGGAACAACTTTATCTCTTCTCTCACCACCAACACCCCACTAAGAAGATTTGGAGAATGGTTAACAGCTTCCACGGCAGAGTAGGCAAATCTTCCATCTCCCATCTCTCTTGGAATGGAGACCTTCTCACTGCAAAAAGACATCGTTGACCACCTCGCCGCCTCTTTCAGCAACATCTCGGCCTCGACCAACTACTCCAATGCTTTCAAAATCAAAAAAGCTTGCGATGAAGCCGGAGAATCACTTTTCCCTCTGACAACTCCGAAAGCTACAACACCCTCTCACCCTTTCTGAATTAAACCAAGCCATCAGCGGCGCTGGCTGCACCTCCAAGGGCCCAGATAACATCCCCTATCAGTTTCTGAAACACCTCCCCATCAAAGCCACCACTACCCTACTCACCATCTTCAACCACATTTGGTCCTCACACTCCTTTCCCTCTATCTGGAGGACAGCTATTGTCATCCCGTCCTTAAACCGGGAAGGATAGCACCGACCCCACCAGCTACCGACCCATCGCCCTTACTTGCTGTCTCTGTAAAATTATGGAAAAGATCATTAATCAGAGACTAAACTGGTTCCTCGAGACCAACAGAATCCTCTCTCCTCACCAAAGCGGCTTCCAAAACGTCGCAATACCTAGACCAGTTAATTACGCTCGACACGCTATCCGGGAATCCTTTGCAAAAAGGAACACCTCATTGCCATATTTTTTGACCTCGAGAAAGCTTTCGACACTACTTGGAAATACGGCATTACCCGGAAACTTCACACCATTGGCCTCAGAGGCCACCTTCCCATCTTTATTCAAAACTTCCTCTCACCCAGGCAGTTCCAAGTTCGTATTGGCCACACCCTCTCCAAGCCGTGCCCTCAAGAAGAGGGCGTCCCCCCAAGGCAGCATCCTCTCCCCACTCTCTTCAACCTGAGCATTAATGACATCGGGAATGACCTTGGCCCCAGCATCAAGCGTACCCTCACGTGGATGACTTCACCATCTTCTACTCCTCCCCTAGCTTTCCTATTGTTGAAAATAGGCTTCAAACCAGCCTCAATCAGCTGCAAGTCTGGAGCAACAATAACGGTTTTAGATTCTCCAAAGACAAGACAGTCTGCATGCACTTTTGTCATTTCAACAACCTCCACCCCAACCCGAACTTTGTGCTCAATGGGAATCGCATCCCTAAAGTTGAAAACACAAAGTTCCTTGGTCTTACTCTAGACCCCAAGCTCACCTACAAGCCACACATCACCAACCTGAAACTAAAATGCAATAGCTCCCTCAACCTCCTCCGACTGCTCTCCAACACTACTTGGGGAGCGAACCGCTATGCTCTCCTCAAAATTTTCAGGCTCACCATTAGTGCCAAGCTTGACTATGGCAATATTGTTTACTGTGTCGCTCACAACTCATACCTCAACCACATTAACACCATCCAAAATGAAGCCCTCAGGCTTTGTCTAGAGCCTACAGGACCTCCCCAATCACTAGCCTTCATGTTGAAGCCAACGAACCCCCTTTCTACTTAGATGTAAACAGCTTAGCCTCTCCTATGCTTTTAGAGTCCTCACCAACACCCAGAACCCTGTTTACAACCTCATTAGGTACCCCAATTTCTCCTCCCTCTTTGATAGGACTAAAACCCTATCGCCCCCTTCAGCTTACGCATTAAATCAGACCTCTTTCAACTTGGCATCAACCCCGCCACTCTCGGCACCTATTCCTGGCCCACTTTTCCGCCTTGGGCCACCCCCTTCCTTCTGTCCACCTAGACCTCTCCACTTATAACAAAACTCAAACTCACCTAATCTCTTCATCAATCTCCACAACCAAATCAAAGACCAACTCTCAAATTACACCTCCATCTATACTGATGGCTCCAAGGAAGGCAACAAGACAGCTGCTGCTGCCATCATCCAAGACATCACCCTCAGTAGCAGACTTCCTGACCACTCATCCATCTTTTCAGCCGAGGCTAAGGCCATTCTCCTCGCCCTCAACTTTATTGAGTACTCTCCTCTTAGTCACTTTGCCATTTTCTCTGACTCAAAGGCTGTTCTTACTTCATTACTTAATCTTAAATGGGATAACCTCACCTGCCACCTCCTCCTCCGGAAACTCTTTTCTCCCACCCTCTGCAGGAAAAGTGTTCTTTTCTTCTGGATACCCAGCCATGTTGGCATCCCTGGCAATGACAGGGCTGATACAGCCGCTAAGCTTGCCCTTAACCTCCTCCCCTTCCCTTTTCCCAAAACCCTCTCTGACATCAAACCGCTTATCGCTTCTCTTGTTCGTGACCGCTGGCAAACCTTATGGAACTTCCAAATTGATAACAAACTCCATGTTATCCAGCCCACAATCCCAATCAAATCCACCATCAACAACCTTTCTCGTATCGACAACGTTCATATTACCCGTCTTAGAATTGGTCACACCCACCTCACTCACTCCCACCTCCTTATTGGTTCCCCCAACCCCTCTGTAACAATTGCCACTGCATCCTTACAATCCAACACGTTCTCCTTGCTTGCCCCTGTACAACCTTCCCAGAGCTTCTCTCGCTCCCCACAACTCAATTGCTGAGTTCTTCCAAAAATCCTCCAGATAAAATAGTCTCCTTCCTTCAGCATGCATCCCTCTACAACCATATTTAATCCTCCTCTTCCACCCCCTCTCTACTTTGTTTTTAGTTTTACCCATGCACCTCCTCTCTCGATCACAGCTTTCTGGCTTTTGTTCTTGAATTTCTCTCATTCTTCCCTGGTCTCTTTCCTTACTACCTCTAAAATGATCTGACCTCTCAGGCACAATTTGACCTTCGTTGTCGTGGTGCCGTTAAGACCTCATCAAACAAACAAACAAACAGAAAAGAGGTGATCAACACCACCATCATCACAAAAAAGAAGGGATCAACAATACCATACCACCGTCACAGAAAAGAGGTGATCAATACCACATCACAGAAAAGAGATGAAGAACAACACCACAGAAAGGAGATGAACAACAACACCACAGAAAAGAGGTCTTCAACACCATTATCACAGGGAAGAGGTATACAACACCACCATTGCAGAAAAGAGGTGATCAACACCACCATCATTACAGAAAAGAGGTGATCAACGCCACCATCGCAGAAAAGAGGTGATCAAAGCCACCATCGCAGAAAAGAGGTGATCAACGCCACCATCGCAGAAAAGAGGTGATCAACGCCACCATCGCAGAAAAGAGGTGAGCAACGCCACCATCGCAGAAAAGAGGTGATCAACGCCACCATCGCAGAAAAGAGGTGATCAACGCCACCATCGCAGAAAAGAGGTGATCAACGCCACCATCGCAGATAAGAGTTGATCAATGCCACCATAGCAGAAAAGAGGTGATCAACGCCACCATTGCAGAAAAGAGGTGATCAACACCACCATCGCAGAAAAAGGTAATTAACACCACCATGGCAGAAAAAAAGGTGAACAACACCACCATCGCAGAAAAGAGGTGATCAACAACATATTCGCAGAAAAGAGGTGATGAAGACCACCATTGCAGAAAAGAGGTGATCAACACCACCATCACAGAAAAGAGGTGATCAGCATCGCAGATAAGAGTTGATCAACGCCACCATAGCAGAAAAGAGGTGATCAACGCCACCATTGCAGAAAAGAGGTGATCAACACCACCATCATTACAGAAAAGAGGTGATCAACGCCATCATCGCAGAAAAGAGGTGATCAAAGCCACCATCGCAGAAAAGAGGTGATCAACGCCACCATCGCAGAAAAGAGGTGATCAACGCCACCATCGCAGAAAAGAGGTGATCAAAGCCACCATCGCAGATAAGAGTTGATCAACGCCACCATAGCAGAAAAGAGGTAATCAACGCCACCATTGCAGAAAAGAGGTGATCAACACCACCATCGCAGAAAAAAGGTAATTAACACCACCATGGCAGAAAAAAAGGTGAACAACACCACCATCGCAGAAAAGAGGTGATCAACAACATATTCGCAGAAAAGAGGTGATGAAGACCACCATTGCAGAAAAGAGGTGATCAACACCACCATCACAGAAAAGAGGTGATCAGCATCGCAGATAAGAGTTGATCAACGCCACCATAGCAGAAAAGAGGTGATCAACGCCACCATTGCAGAAAAGAGGTGATCAACACCACCATCACAGGAAAGAGGTGGTCAACACTACCATCACAGAAAAGAGGTGATCAATGCCACCATCGCAGAAAAGAGGTGATCAACGCCACCACTGCTGAAAAGAGGTGATCAACGCCACCATCGCAGAAAAGAGGTGATCAACGCCACCATCGCAGAAAAGAGGTGATCAACGCCACCATTGCAGAAAAGAGGTGATCAACACCACCATTGCAAAAAAGAAGTGATCAACGCCACCATCGCAGAAAAGTGATGATCAACAGCCACCATCGCAGAAAAGAGGTGATCAACGCTACCATTGCAGAAAAGAGATGATCAACGCCACCATCGCAGAAACAACGCCACCATCGCAGAAAAGAGGTGATCAACGCCACCATCGCAGAAAAGAGGTAATCAACGCCACCATCGCAGAAAAGAGTTGATCAATACCACCATCACAGCTGAGGCAGCAGAGAAGATTTGAAAGTTTTGTCATCTCACTTCAGTCTAAACCAACATACTCAAAGCAGGAGAGAACAAAAGAGTCAAATGTGATACCAATCATGTGGTGTGGTTCATCATGGAGTCCACTTTGATGAAAATACCAGGCAGTCTATTACAAAAATAAATTCGTAGATGACGTGCAAGACTCATAACACTGTTGGCTAATTATAGGTTCAAACTGTACGGAGGTCGTGAAATCAGAGTTCATATGTCCTTTGTTAGCTTCACTTTGATTTCATCTATTCTCTTTACGTATCGAACTATTTTCCTTAGTTTTTCCTTATTGTCAGTAATCGGCATCAGTCAACAAACTTGTTTTCACAAAACACTTATTAACCCAAAATGGTTCAATATTGTGCCCTTCTCTGCAATTGCAATTTTAAGCAAGAACAAATTTACTCTCTTTGAAGTGTCTTCCATAGATGATGAGCTTGGCAGTAGGCTTCTGTGTGTAATAAGGTTAGTTGATTTATTTGCCTGAATCACACTGCACCATTTGTTCAAAGACTGGTATCATACTCTAAAAAACACAATAATAACAGAAAGTATGTTCAAGGCATTTACTTGGGTTTGTGTGAATTTAATTAGGAAAATTCCTGGAGGTGTTCTGGTACGTCAAGGTCAAGTCTTGATTTCTTGTCAATACTTGGGCACTAGCCGGATCCCTCAGAGCTTATGAAGGTATGTTATCATCATCACCACGAAGCAGAATGAACACTTTCTGTGGTTGTAATGGAATATATGTTCATCACATCAATGGTAGCCTTGATGATGTGCGACAGCAATACATATTGTAGCACTAAATAATGATGTGCGATAGCAATACATATGGTAGCACTAAATAATGATGTGCGACAACAATACATATGGTAGCACTAAATAATGATGTACGACAGCAATACATATTGTATCACTAAATAATGATGTACGACAGCAATACATATTGTAGCACTAAATAATGATGTACGACAGCAATACATATGGTAGCACTATATAATGATGTGCGACAGCAATACATATTGTAGCACTAAATAATGATGTGCGACAGCAATACATATTGTAGCACTAAATAATGATGTACGACAGCAATATATATTGTAGCACTAAATAATGATGTACGACAGCAATACATATGGAAGCACTCTTCAGTTACTGCACAGTGACAGATGACAATCGTTCAGTGGACTGTAAAGTAGATTTTAGGATGGCATAAACACTCAAATATTCAATGAAGTTACTGTATGGAATAGAAGAGGTCAAGTTCGCCAGGTTTGGTTTTGTGCACAAAAAAGTTATTACAATTATCTACTTGCCAACACTCACTTTATTTTTTGTTATTGAGTGTCTCACATAAAATTTTTTTAAAGAATAACATTAAGTGTGATTGAAAATAACAACCTTACAAGATTTATAATCAAATAATGTTTTCATAACATTGGAGCACCTTATGCTGTATCTATGTGCTCTTGGCCTCATATATTATGTTTATCTACTAGCCTTCACAACTGTAAGCTGAGGGTACCTTTGTTCCGTGAATCAGCGGATCACCTGCTCCACCAAAAGTTACTTCAATTATAAAAGGGGCAAAGGAATGCAGTCCTACTGTGTATGACTCAAGATCTTTGACACAATGAGAGCCCCATCACATTTCTAGTACTCGCTTACTTTATCATGGGACACTCAACACAAAGCTGTATTTCTACCTATATATATAGATATAGATAGATTTAATTCACTGTTTAGTAAAGCACAATCACATTTCTTCTGTTGTCTGTCTGTCCCATTTATCCGTCTTTTCCTAGATCCATTATGTCAGTTTATTCATCCGTCTATTCTTCCTTCCGTTCTTCCATTTATCTGTTGGTTCACACGTTCATTGTCCAAAAATGGAATTCTGCTGTTGGAAAGGAATTCCAACAATTTCTGTGTTTTTATTGGAAGAAAATTTGAATTGAGTGTGTGTAGACTTGCATCAGAATAATGTAAAGCAATTATTGCAGAGTCTTGAGATTGAAGGGCTGGTCAAATTGAGGGATTTAACGATATCAAAATTGAAGGATATGTGTTTTTGGAGAGAAGTAGATAGCTGGGGTGCAATTGAAGAAGGGAATATGAGGTCAGGTTGGGTAATTTGCACTTGGATGCATAGGTTAGCGAGCAGGTAAGTGAGAGGAGGGTAAGTGGAGAGACGGACACCATCAATTCACTTCACTGCAGCTGTTTACAATCCGTTAAACAGCCAAGTCATAGCACCAGGTATATAACAAGCTGTTCAGTGTCTTCAATTTTGCTCACTAGATGCCCTCCTTACTGACCCCACCCCTCTGCAACAATTGCCATTGCACCCTCACAGTCCATCACTTTCTCTTTGCTAGCCTCCTGTACAACCTTCCCAGAGCTTCCCTCGCTGCCCACAACTCAGTAGCCGAGCTTTTCCAAAAAAAACGGATAAAATTATCTCCTTCCTTCATCATGCTTCCCTCTACAACCATATTTAGTCCTCCTTCCCCACCCCTTCTCTCTCTACATTATTTTTCCACCCATACACCTCTCTCGATCCCAGCTTTCTGGCTTTTAGTTCTCATGTTTCTCTCAATCTCCCCCTGAGTACTCTCCTTCCTACCTCTGGAATGATCTAACCTCTCAGGCACAATTTGACTCTTGTCGTTGTGGTGCCGTTAAACTCTCATCAGACAAACAAACAAACTAGATGCCCAGAGAGTTGTCAAATAGCAGTGGAGCTTTTAGTGAGGCACATTTATTGACCCTATTTTTGTTATTTGCATTTTACAGGCTGGGTTAGCAATGAAGCGTATGCTGAAACACCGATCCGACCTTATCCTTATGCACAAAAACACAGTAAGTGAAAGAAATAAAGATGTTGGGAAGTTTTACAGCTCAAATTGTTGTTGATAGTAGTACAATATTAAGGGTATTTGGTGATGGGCTTGGAGAGAGGTCAAGGGGACCACTGTGTGGAAGAAAGATTTGTTTGTCTACTTCTTTTTTTCTTCATATGGATACAAACATTTTGCAAGTGAAGACAATGAATCAGTATGTTCAGTCATGTATAACCATTTCAAGTGAACACAATGAATCACTGTGTTCAGCCATGTAACACATTACCTCTCAAGTGAACACAATGCATCACTCTGTTCAGTCATGTAACACACATTACCTCTCAAGTGAACACAATAAATCACTATGTTCAGTCATGTAACACACATTTTCTCTCAAGTGAACACAATGAATCACTATGTTCAGTCATGTAACACACATTCTCTCTCAAGTGAACACAATGAATCACTATGTTTAGCCATGTAACACACATTATTCCATCTCAAGTGAACACAATGAATCACTATGTTTAGCCATGTAACACACATTCCCTCCCAAGTGAACACAATAAATCACTATGTTCAGTCATGTGACACACATTTTCTCTCAAGTGAACACAATGAATCACTATGTTCAGTCATGTAACACACATTCTCTCTCAAGTGAACACAATGAATCACTATGTTTAGCCATGTAACACACATTATTCCATCTCAAGTGAACACAATGAATCACTATGTTTAGCCATGTAACACACATTCCCTCTCAAGTGAACACAATGAATCACTATGTTCAGTCATGTAACACACATTATTCCATCTCAAGTGAACACAATGAATCACTATGTTCAGCCATGTAACACACATTTCCTCTCAAGTGAACACAATGAATCACTATGTTTAGCCATGTAACACACATTCCCTTTCAAGTGAACACAATGAATCACTATGTTCAGTCGTGTAACACACATTTCATCTCAAGTGAACACAATGAATCACTATGTTTCTCAAGTGAACACAATGAATCACTATGTTCAGTCATGTAAACACATTTCCTCTCAAGTGAACACAATGAATCACTATGTTCAGTCATGTAACACACATTTCTCTCAAGTGAACACAATGAATCACTATGTTTAGCCATGTAACACACATTCCCTCTCAAGTGAACACAATGAATCACTATGTTCAGTCATGTAACACACATTCTCTCAAGTGAACACAATGAATCACTATGTTTAGCCATGTAACACACATTCCCTCTCAAGTGAACACAATGAATCACTATGTTCAGTCATGTAACACACATTATTCCATCTCAAGTGAACACAATAAATCACTATGTTCAGCCATGTAACACACATTTCCTCTCAAGTGAACACAATGAATCACTATGTTTAGCCATGTAACACACAACAACCTTCTCGTGATCGACAACGCGTTCATATTACCCGCCTTAGAATTGGTCACACCCACCTCACTCACTCCCACCTCCTTATTGGTTCCCCTCAACCCCTCTGTAACAATTGCCACTGCATCCTTACAATCCAACACGTTCTCCTTGCTTGCCCCCTGTACAACCTTCCCAGAGCTTCTCTCGCTCCCCACAACTCAATTGCTGAGTTCTTCCAAAAAAATCCTCCAGATAAAATAGTCTCCTTCCTTCAGCATGCATCCCTCTACAACCATATTTAATCCTCCTCTTCCACCCTCTCTACTCTGTTTTTAATTTTACCCATGCACCTCCTCTCTCGATCACAGCTTTCTGGCTTTTGTTCTTGAATTTCTCTCATTCTTTCCCTGGTCTCTTTCCTTACTACCTCTAAAATGATCTGACCTCTCAGGCACAATTTGACCTTCGTTGTCTTGTTCGTGACCGCTGGCAAACCTTATGGAACTTCCAAATTGATAACAAACTCCATGTTATCCAGCCCACAATCCCGATCAAATCCACCATCAACAACCTTTCTCGTATCGACAACGTTCATATTACCCATCTTAGAATTGGTCACACCCACCTCACTCACTCCCACCTCCTTATTGGTTCCCTTAACCCTCTGTAACAATTGCCACTGCATCCTTACAATCCAACACGTTCTCCTTGCTTGCCCCCTGTACAACCTTCCCAGAGCTTCTCTCGCCTCCCACAACTTAATTGCTGAGTTCTTCCAAAAAATCCTCCAGATAAAATAGTCTCCTTCCTTCAGCATGCATCCCTCTACAACCATATTTAATCCTCCTCTTCCACCCCTCTCTACTCTGTTTTTAGTTTTACCCATGCACCTCCTCTCTCGATCACAGCTTTCTGGCTTTTGTTCTTGAATTTCTCTCATTCTTCCCCTGGTCTCTTTCCTTACTACCTCTAAAATGATCTGACCTCTCAGGCACAATTTGACCTTCGTTGTCGTGGTGCCGTTAAGACCTCATCAAACAAACAAACAAACATTCCCTTTCAAGTGAACACAATGAATCACTATGTTCAGTCGTGTAACACACATTCCATCTTAAGTGAACACAATGAATCACTATGTTTAGCCATGTAACACACATTCCATTTCAAGTAAACACAATGAATCACTATGTTCAGTCATGTAACACACATTCCATCTCAAGTGAACACAATGGATCACTGCTACGTTTCAGTCACATATTATTCCCTCTTTACAGCACCATCACCGTATGCTACAGTGCCTATCTTCCCACATCAACCAGAAGGAGACTCCTCCAGTGAATCAGAGACAAGCAAGGCCCCTCAGTATGCCACACCAGGGGAGTACAATAGACCTATCACCAAACCCAAGCCTCCTGTAGCACCTAAACCAAGGGTAAGTAAGGTTTCATTGAGTATTCACATCAAATATCCTTGGTGCATTCTTAGCGTGTATTGTAATTTCCCTCTCATCATTCTTGTACAGCACTTACAAACATACTCCTCAAAGGCAAACCTCCACGCTGTTGTAGTAACTTTGCTGTCCATTATTTCTTCTATTTTAAAAGTCCAGTATGAAAGATTCTTTCATCTTTCGGATACCCTATTTACCAGAGTTGGAATTAATTATAAAATTTTCCCACAGTTCTGAATAATGATATCCAAATTCTTTCCACTTCTTTTGTGACAGAAATAATGTTAAGGTAGTAAATACATCTGTATATGCTCATGCTTTACCACACATGTTCCCTCTTTCACAATTTAATGTACTATTCATCACATAATTATGTTGGGGGACATGAACCAATGAGTCTTGATCAAATGAATCCAAAATATTGTGGCTAAAACCTTAATATTTTACCACATATACTGTTGGTTGCTCAAGAAATCCCCCCCCCTCCTCCCCTAACCCCTAAAAATAGATTCATTTTGTGAATTCCCATAAATGAAACTGGATTTTCCCCTTGTTTGTCCTATTATAATTATGATTATGTAAGGATGGTCATTGTGCAGTTATCCAAGATATGTTCTGAACTCACACATTCCATCTCAAGTGAACACAATGGATCACTACTACCTGCCTTGTCAATTTAATTAAAAAGACTTGAAAATATGAACTTCACAATAGATGTTGATTTTTTTGTAAATGTAGATACCTGTATATAAATTCTTGTCTATCCCTAAAATGATCTGACCTCTCAGGCACAATTTGACCTTCGTTGTCGTGGTGCCATTAAGACCTCATCAAACAAACAAACAAACTAACCGTCATCTTGCAATTCTTTGAATCAAGCTGTCCAGGATTTCAGATGATAATTTTACCAATTGATGAAAAATCATTCGATTTCTATGTTTGTGCTTGTTCTACAGAAACTAGATCCAGCTAAGTATTCTCATTTAGAAAATGAAACCTCCAAACTGTTACCCTCACGTCCACCAAGCCTTAAATTCAACAAGCCCACAAGAAGGGCCTCTGCTCCCAAGACCCCAGAGCGTGAAGAGTATGGAGACTACTCCAGCCCAGCAGACGCTATCAGAGTGGATCGTGGGAGAGATTACATTGCACAGAATCAAGCCATCTACTCAGAACCTGTGGATACATTGATGAAACAAGTAAGTCTTTCTTGCAAATATACCTTGTGCAGTACGGTGCAGGTTAGCTCAATTGGTAGGGCACCCCTTTCCAGCCGGAACGTTGTGGGTTCAATCCCTGGTTAAGTCATACCAAAGACTTACAAAAATGGGACTTGCTGCCCTCTCACTTGGTGCTCAGCATAAGGGATTGGAGCAAGGTAGGCTTGTGCGCTGCTTGTCGGCTGCTGCTTGTGCGGAGGGGGTTCCATTTTAAAACACTTTGAACATGCAGACTTCGTGATTAGATCAGATCAATTTATTTTGTCCAAAATAAAATATAGAAATTTGTTGCCCTGTAGCAAAATGTACAAAGATATTTAAAAGAAATAGTTATAAATATAAAACTTACATAAAAGTTTTATAAAAAACAGTAAATTAGGACAAATACAAATTTCGGTAAATATTAGTAAATGGTATAAAACAATAACGTCCAATAGATGTAAAATATATATATATATATATATATATATATATGCCTATATATATTATAAAAATTTGACTTGCAATTCGGACTGCTTCAAGTTGAACAGGGGAATAGAGGTGGGTACAAATGAAAACCTGAATCTGTTATGCTTGGACCATGGCATACGAAGTCGTTTCCGTAAAAGGAGAAATTATTATATAGTGGGAAGAGCGGATGTGTGTTGTCATTTAATATTTTAGTTATTTTTTAGTGCATCATGTCATTGTAGAGATCAGAGACGGACTTCAGACATATATCATCACCAACAACATGACTTACGGTCCTTACAATCTCCAGTTTACTAGTTGAATCTTTTCTAAGCAGCCCGAATATACAGATAATACTGAAAGTCAACACGCTTTGTATTACTGACTGGTAAAAGAGCTTAAAAATAATATTGTCAACTTATGAAGTGTTTCAGTTTTCATAAAAAATACAACCTTTGGTACGCCTTGGTTCTCGTTGCATCAGCCTGGTCTTTAAAGGTAAGTTTACGGTCAATAATAGTGCCTAGATATTTGTAATGGTCCACCTGTTCAACAACCTTATTATTAACCCTGATGGGAGCATGATCACATGACCGTTTCCTAAAATCAAACACCCATCTCCTTAGTTTTTTACAATTCAATTTCAGATAGTTTTGATTGCACCAAGTAACAAAATCACCAATTTCATCCTCATACGGAGCAGTAGTGTTATTAGGAAGGTAACCGGTTATCACTGTATCATCAGATATTTGATAATTGAGCAAACATCATGTTTACTTCTGCAATCATTAGTGTACAAGTTGTGTCTAAGAAGTTGAGAGGTTTGAATTCAAATAAAGCACCCGGTCCAGATGGTATACATCCTGCTGTCTTACGTGAGTGTTCTCATGTTCTTTCAGTTCCCCTGAGTATTATATTTTCAAAGTGCTTTGATGTTGGTGTTGTTCCTAGTGATTGGAGAATTGCTAATGTCACTCGTATATTTAAAAAGGGTGACCACAGTTTGCCTTGTAACTATAGGCCAGTGAGTCTATTTAGATTTCCAAAAAGCATTTGATAAAGTTCCATTGGACAGGCTCATGTTAGAACAAGAGCACTTGGTGTGGAGGGAAAGTGTGCCAGTTGGATATATTCTTGGTTAATTGACAGGTCACAAAGAGTTGTTGTTAACGGTAAAGTATCTCCATGGAAAAAGGTTACAAGTGGTGTTCCTCAGGGTTCTGTATTGAGTCCGCTTCTTTTCTTAATCTTCATTAATGATATTGATGTTTCCCTTGGCTCCAGGATTTGTAAATTGCTGATGACACTATGCTGTACAGGATTGTTGATTATGCTAGGGATTTTTCAGTTTTGCAAACTGATCTGGACAAGTTAGTTTCTTGGTCCCAAACATGGCAGATGTCATTCAATGTTGATAAATGCAAAGTTATTCATTTTGGTCAGAGCAATTTGGCTTTTGATTACTTATTACCCATTATTACCCATTATTGCATGAATGGTTCAAATGTTGGTTGTGTTGATCAAGAAAGGGTCTAGGTGTTGTCATTACTAGCAATCTGAAGCCTTCTCAACAGTGTGCTTTAGCAGCTGCAAGGGCAAATAAGATGCTTGGTTTGATTAGAAGAAATTTGTGTTTTCTTAGTAGAGAGGTTGTTCTTAATTTGTATAAGCAGTTAGTCAAGTCTCACCTTGAGTATGCTATTCAGGCTTGAAGTCCCGTTTATGAGAAGGATAAGTTTATTTTGGAGCAGGTTCAGCAAAGAGCCACTAGACTTATTCCCGAAGTAAGGAATCTCTCTTATGAATCTAGGTTGCGAATTATTGGTTTGACCACGCTTGAGTTGAGAAGAGTACGTGGCCATATGATTCAGGTTTTTAAGTTCCTATCTGGTAGTGATTCTTTGGCTTCCTGTTATTTCTTGCATGTTTCAGCTAATCCTCATGTGACACGTGGTTACAGTTTAAAGTTAACCAAAGAGTTCTCACGAATAGATATTCGGTGTTTTAGCTTTTCGCAAAGAGTTGTTAATGAGTGGAATGGTTTGCCTGAGTGGGTAGTTAGCTCCAATTCTGTTAACAATTTCAAAGTCAACATTGATAAGTTCTTTACTAACTCTGGGCGTCTTTGATTATTTTTTTTTTGTGGTGGTGGTGGTGTTAGTTTGGGCTTTTTATGGGGTGACTATCCCTTCTTAGCCCGTAATCCTGCTATGTTATGTTAAAAGAGGATAGGAAACGGACAACAACCCTAGGGCACACCTGTACTAATGGACCAAACATCAGAGCATAAGCCATTCATCTTAACAAACTGTGGTCTGTCTCTTAAATAATTTAAGATCTATAATAATAACCTACAATTGACACCCATACCTATCTGTGTATCAGCAAGTGCGGCTAAATGGAATTAAACGCACTTGAGATGTCGACAAATGTAGCTCGAACAAAAGAATTTGGTGTTTCCAAGTGTTCAAGAATCTTATTGCATGGGATCTAAAATAACACCATTCTCATTTAGCAAAAATCTGAGAATAAGTTTTTCAAGACATTTCATGATGGTCGAAGTAAGTGCCACTTGACGATAGTCATTGAGGGTGGTAACTGCATTTGATTTTGGCACTGGAGAGATTGCAGATGTTTTCCAAATAACAGCGATCTCACCTGTATCAATTGTATCCTGAAATATTTCAGTGAAAATTGGTGCTATCTGAGCAGAACATAACTTGATTACTTTATTACTTATACGATCTGGCCCAATGACTTTATGTACATTAACCCTGGAAAAAAGCATTTGAACATCATCTACTGATAAAATAACCCTGTCAATAGTATTGCACATATCAGTTAACATTGCACTGAGAGAAAGCTGGTAAGACACTGTACAAGAACTGTGTATTTATTAGTATTATTTACAGGTGATTTGGTGGAATGATAGCCCTGTGCATGGTCAATGATACCTAGTTTAATTCAAAGCACCCAAAAGTGAATTTTGATATTAAATGAAACAAGGTTGAAGGACACTCTTTGAACCACTCCACATGAGTATGGGACATAGATGGGTATGACATGAGTATGGGACATAGATGGGTATGACATGAGTATGGGACATAGATGGGTATGACATGAGTATGGGACATTGATGGGTAGGACATGACATGAGTATGGGACATAGATGGGTATGACATGAGTATGGGACATAGATGATGGTGGGACATAGATGGGTATGGGACATAGATGGGTATGACATGAGTATGGGACATAGATGTGTATGACATGAGTATGGGACATAGATGGGTATGACATGAGTGTGGGACATAGATGGGTATGGCATGAGTGTGGGACATAGATGGGTATGACATGAGTATGGGACATAGATGGGTATGATATGAGTATGAAACATAGATGGGTATGACATGAGTATGGGACATAGATGGGTATGACATGAGTATGGGACATAGATGGGTATGACATGTGTATGGGACATAGATGGGTAGGACATGAGTATGGGACATAGATGGGTAGGACATGAGTATGGGACATAGATGGGTAGGACATGAGTATGGGACATAGATGGGTAGGACATGAGTATGGGACATAGATGGGTATGACATGAGTTTGGGACATAGATGGGTATGACATGAGTTTGGGACATAGATGGGTATGACATGAGTATAGGACATAGATGGGTATGACATGAGTATGGGACATAGATGGGTATGACATGAGTATGGGACATAGATGGGTATGACATGAGTATGGGACATAGATGGGTATGACATGAGTATGGGACATAGATGGGTATGACATGAGTATGGGACATAGATGGGTATGACATGAGTAAGGGACATAGATGGGTATGACATGAGTATGGGACATAGATGGGTATGACATGAGTATGGGACATAGATGGGTATGACATGAGTTTGGGACATAGATGGGTAGGACATGGATTACAACAACTGCAATGAGAGACTGTATATTTTATTTTGACATTACAGGTCTCAAAAGGAAATAAGAAGACTACACCATATAGCAAGCCTTTCAAGCACCACAAGCACACGTCTGATAGGAAGGGGAAGGACAAGGACCTGAAGGACAAGGACAAGGACCTGACTGAGAAAGAGAAGAAGGACAGATTCCTGCTGGAGCTGGAAAAATTGATAGGTAACTCACTCTTTGGTCTGCACTCAAAATACTTGAATGGTGTCTGTCTATCATGTACAAGATCAGTAGCAGAGGGAACCAACCTTGTGGTTATTGCACTTAGTGCTTGCACTATGTGCTAGCACAAAGTACTTAGTGCTAGAGTATTTGCTTTTCAGCTGACATACCCAGGCTCGCATAAGCCTCCAGTTGAAGAAGAAATTAGTTGTGGCCCTGGTATGGAGTGTTGTGAGAGTAGGACGCTGAGAAAAGATAATGAGAGAATGATAACTGCTTTTGAGATGTTGGTGTGGTGAAGGGTACTGCGGGTGAGCTGGATGGACAGGAAAACTAATGATTGGGTGAATGAAGATTGAAATGAAAGAGTGTGATGGACCGTTGAACGTGTTAACCCTTAAAGACCCACGCGGTGCAAATGTAACTGCAATTTTTTGTAATTTTCACAACTCTACTTTCCGTTTTCTATCGCTACAAGTGTGGTTTATATGAAAGCTAAGACAGTAAACTTTTCAATAAAAACTGTCAAAAAAGATCAAATATCAACATAAATTTGCAAATTTTATGCAAAATCAGGCCAATTTATTCTGAGCTTATATTTTTGTTATGGAGGATTTTTTACATATTAAGATTGTTTAAGAAATTTCCCCTTTTCAGTAATACCAGTCTAAATTTGTTTTCTCAAAGCAAACATACAAAAACAATGCCCCTGTGATATTCGCGAAAAACAAAACCACTATCCAGTGCGGTCATCCACGTGAATTTCCTTAACACTAATCGCTGTACTATTGACTAGTATATTTTAGTGTGTATGTTTGTTTGCATACTTAAATAACGGCATGAATAAAAAGGGCAGTTTTTTTTTTTTTTTTATCTTAATCGAAAGTATGTGAATTGGCCTTTCTGGTGGTATATTTTGTGTAGAGGAGTTCTATCGTGATCAGAAACTACGATTTTTGCCAAATTTTGGTCTTGAAAAGGCTGAAAATCATGATATTCTTCACAACTTTGGTCAAAAAAAAGATATTGATCATAGGGGCAGTCAAAAATCGACCAAATCTTTACAAATCTGTACAAATAAAGCTTGTAGGCACAAAATCTCCAGAATGACAGGTTGGATTTATATCATATGTGGTACACATGTAGCCCATGGTCCGCTGATGTGCCCTATTAATTTTGGTGGTGATGTCATGCATATTAATGTGTGGGCGGGGCTTTACTTAAATAATCTTGAAATGCACATATTTCAACAACCGTTTATCCGTTTTGTTTCATATGTGGTATAATAATACGTTCGTCATTTCCTCGACGTTCGTCATTTCCCTGACGTTCGTCATTTTCCCGACGGTCGTCATTTCGCTCACTTCTCTTCTCCGGTCCTCTCCACAATGAAGCAGGTCCCAGAATAGGAATCGAGAAAGAAGCAGGAAGCACTAATGGAGAGGACAGTTTCTGTCCTTCCGTTACATCCTTCCTTCCCACCTGAGCCCAGGCGTGGACATAGCGAAAAAATAGTGTTAATCCATGGAAGGATGTTTCCTTCCTTCATGGAGTCCTAAATCACTCAGGCCGTGGAGGAGAGGTTGCTGCCTCCCACTTTATACCGGCCATCAGCGACCGATGCGTACTTTCGACACTTTGTGAGTCATGGGGAGGACGTCGTTGAAATCTACCCTCGGGCTGAAGATGGTCTCACGGAGACCTCGACCATCCTGGACTTCACACAAGGCCATTTATGCCGCCAGAGGAGAGAGTGCTAGCTGTGAAGACGACAGCGTTTTCCTCCTCTCACAGCGAATGTCTCTGGCGAGATACTGGGTGAGGCTCATAGTCCACTTCGCCAGTCTGGTGGACGTAATCCCCATGTTCAAGTTTTACACGAGGAACCTACGTCCCCTTCTGCTAGACCTTCAGCAGTCCATTCCAGGACAGTTCAGTACCCCCACTTCAAACCTTAAGACGGTGGCCACCCATGTTTAGTGGTGGTGCGACACTCCCACCTGTCGTGAGGAGGAGTAAAGTTTCCACCCAATAGACATTCACCGTCAGTGGTGATGGATGAGTCTTCGACAGGGTAGGAACACATTCCATGTGATCCTCAATGACAGAAACTTGGGCAGGTGCTTGGTTTATTTATTCCTATACTGAATTTCACAGACAGTATGCCGGGCATTTTTACCATTGTACCGCTAAGTGCTGAGCAAAGCAGTTCAGATAAGCGCCGACTTTACACCACTGTTGTGGTCTCTCTCTTTCAGACAGAGTCCAGGAGTTTCAGGAATCCTTCCTCTCGTGTTGGCGCTGGACAAGCTATGTGAACCTTTAGGTCGCTCACCTCGGGCGAAGAGAACATGATCATGGATCTATCGTCCGCCTCAGTGGAACTCCCACAGGATGGGCATGCTTCCCACAGGTGACCAGAGCGATCTGGATCATTCGTGCAGCTGTTTTGGAAAATGCATGTCGCATTTATTCCCCTGTATTTGCTTGATTTACTTTACGACGTTGTGTTACCCTGCTAACTTTTGCTTTAGCAAGGTTGTGCGCTAGCTAATTTTTTCCTCTGTGCGGGAATTCCTCGATTAGCATTAGCTAACACACTCTTTGTTCCCAATCGTGTTTTCACTAACCGGTTCCGTCACATGGACAAACTCGGTGAGTTTTGTTGTGTTACTTTAGACACTACTATGATGTTTATATCGTGTCCGATCGCTCTTTCAATTGGCATGTTTTTTGAGTTTTTAACTCGGGTTCATGCGGCGTTTGCCTCACTTACTGTTAACGGGTAGTGACATGTTCGGTTTGTTTAGGAGTGGTTTACTTCCTGCCAAGGTGTAAAAAGCTTAGCCTCTCCTATACTTTTAGAGCCCTCACCAACACCCAGAACCCTGTTTACAACCTCATTAGATACCCCAATTTCTCCACCCTCTTTGATAGGACTAAAACCCTATTCCCTCCCTTCAGCTTACGCATCAAATCAGACCTTCTCCATCTCGGCATCAATCCCACCACTCTCAGCACTTTCTCCTGGCCCACTTTTCCTCCCTGGGCCATCCCCCTTCCTACTACCCACCTGGACCTCTCCACTCATCACAAAACCCAAACCCACCCTAACCTCTTCATCAACCTCCACAACCAAATCAAAGACCAACTCTCAAACTATGCCTCCATCTATACTGATGGCTCCAAGGAAGGCAACAAGACAGCTGCTGCTGCCGTCATCCAAGACATCACCCTCAGTGGCAGGCTTACCGACTACTCATCCATCTTCTCGGCCGAGGCCAAGGCCATCCTCCTCGCCCTTAACTTTATTGAATACTCTCTGTTCTGCCACTTTGCCATCTTCTCTGACTCCAAGGCTGTCCTTACTTCATTACTCAATGTTAAATGGGATAACCCCACATCTCACCTTATCCTCCTTTCGCCCCCCCTCCTGTAGGATAGGAAACATATTCTTTTTCTTCTGGATACCCAGCCATGTTGGCATCCCTGGCAATGACAGGGCTGATGCAGCTGCTAAGCTTGCCCTCACCCTTCCCCCTACCCCTTTTTCCAAAACCCTATCTGACATCAAACCGCTTATCACTTCCCTTATTCGTGGCCGCTGGCAAACCTCATGGGACTCCCAAATTGATAACAAACTGCACGTCATCCAGCCCACCATTCCGATCAAACCCACTACTCACAACCTATCCCGTGTCGACAACGTTTACATTACCTGCCTTAGAATAGGTCACACCCATCTCACTTACTCCCACCTCCTTTCTGGCCCCCACCCCTCTGCAACATTTGCCATTGCATCCTCATAGTCCATCACATTCTCCTTGCTTGCCCCCTGTACAACCTTCCCAATGCTTCCCTCGCTGCCCACAACTCTGTAGCCGCGCTCTTCAAAAAAAAAAAAACCTTTGGACAAAATTATCTCCTTCCTTCATCATGCTTTTCAAACATAGAAAATAAGAAAAATAAGAAATTATATATATCATTGATTGTATGAGGAATTATATACTGTAGTGTATGATATGATCTATGGCTATTTTTCAGGTCAAGCAAAGGACGATGATCCAGGCCCACCAGAGAAAAATCAAGCTGAGGAAGAAGATACAGGGACCCTGGACCCCAAGAAGATCAAGAAGCCCAAGACACCAAAAATCAAAAAGAATAAGGTATCTATGCTAAAATGTTTTTTGAAATGTTATAAATGGCATTGTAACACTTCAGGACATAGAATAATATTCATAAAAAATGTGGAACTTACACCTCAAAATGGATCCTAAAACTCAAATCTCCACACCCTCTTGTTATGAATAAGGAGCTCCTTAATGAAACTGAAATTTACGTAACTCTGATGATATTAGTTCTGCAGGCGATTTAACAACAGAGAGACATCTCATAAAGTAATTGTATTCCTCACAATACAATACAATCGATACAATACATGATTTCAGAATCTTACATGTAAGCACAGATACAATCGTTGATTTAAAAATCCTTGAAAAGTCTCAGAGAAAGTTACCTTTATATATATTATCCATGGTTTCCAGTATGTTCTAGATTTTATGGAAAATTGCAATCAATTTGTAACAATTGCCACTGCATCCTTACAATCCAACACGTTCTCCTTGCTTGCCCCCTGTACAACCTTCCCAGAGCTTCTCTCGCTCCCCACAACTCAATTGCTGAGTTCTTCCAAAAAAATCCTCCAGATAAAATAGTCTCCTTCCTTCAGCATGCATCCCTCTACAACCATATTTAATCCTCCTCTTCCACCCCCTCTCTACTCTGTTTTTAGTTTTACCCATGCACCTCCTCTCTCGATCACAGCTTTCTGGCTTTTGTTCTTGAATTTCTCTCATTCTTCCCCTGGTCTCTTTCCTTACTACCTCTAAAATGATCTGACCTCTCAGGCACAATTTGACCTTCGTTGTCGTGGTGCCGTTAAGACCTCATCAAACAAACAAACAAACAATTTATAATTTTATCATAAATATATTTAAAATCCTTTTAAATTTTGATTTTAGTTGAACTGTATAATGTGCTTGACTCAATTTATCCATTATACAAGCAATATGATCCATTGTACAATCAATATGATCCATTATCCAGTATACTATCAATATTATCCATTATATGATCCATTATACAATCAATATTATCCATTATACAATTACTATGATCCATTATATGATCCATTTAATCAATGATCCATTATACAATCAATGATCCATTATACAATTAATATGATCCATTATCCATTATACAATCAATGTGATCCATTATCCATTATTATCCATTATTATATGATCCATTATGATCCATTATCCATTATGTGATCCATTATACAATCGATATGATCCACTATCCATTATACAATCAATATGATCCATTATATTATCAATATGAACCATTTTCCATTATACAATCAATATGATCCATTATCCATTATACAATCAATATTATCCATTATACAATACAATACAATCAATATGATCCATTAACCATTATTAGTTCCGATGCGATAGCATCAGGAACCTATGCGGTCATGATGGCGTGTGTGTGTGTGTGTGTGTGTGTGTATGTGACAGCCAGCTTGTAAACGTGATATTTCAAGACCGGTATACTGGATTCATCTCATATGTGGTATACAGATAGCCCATGGTCCGTAGATGTGCGCTGTTGATTTTGGTGGCAATGTCATGCATATTAATGAGTAGGCGGGCTAAATGTAAAAATCTTGAAATGCCTATAATTTAACAACCTTATATATGTTTTGTTTCATATTTGGTACAGTTATGATGTTTGCTAGTGTGTACTTGTTCATAGTATAAAAACTTTAAATTTCATTCTGTTTTGTTTCATATTTGGTATAATTATGATGTTAGCTAGTGTTTACATGTTCATGATGTAAAAACGTTGAATTTCATTAATATGCGTAGTTTGGCGGGCTGGGGGCTTTATATCTATCATTTTGCTGAAAAGAGCCTTGTAAACACGTTATCTCAAGAACGGTAAACTAGATTCATCTCACATTCGATACACAGATAGCCGGTGGTCTGTAGATATTCCGTAATTTTTGATTTTTGATGGTGATGTAATGCAAATTAATGATTAGGCGGGGCTTAATGTAAAAATCTTGAAATGTTCCATTTTTTAACAACCGCATGTCTGTTTCATTTCATATTTGGGATAATTATGATGTTAGCTGGTGTTTACATGTTCATGGTGTATAAACGTTGGATTACATTATTGTGCTTAGTGGACGGGGCTTAATATGATTTTGCTTCAAAAAGCTTGTAAAAACAGTATCTCAAGATCCGTAAACCGATTCCTGTTATATTGGGTACACAGATATCCCATGGTTTGTAAAGACGTTTTTTTTTTTTGGTAGTGATATATGTATTTTGAGAAGTGGACGGGGCTTACAATGAAACTTTTGAAAAAGTGATTATTGAGCAGCGGTATATCTGTTTTGCGCCATATTGGCATGATAATTTGGTTGATTATTGGTTATGTTATCAGCTTATGGCATTAGTATGCATGGTGAGTGTGGTTTAATATGAAAGTGCTAAATGATGTAAACACCATAGTGTATTTCCTGAACAATATATCAGATCAGGTACACACATGTGTCAGGGTCTGCACATACATGTTCTAATGTTGTGGTAGTAAACGATCAATATGATGCATTATACGGTCAGTATGATCATTATACAATCAATGTGATCCATTATACAATCAATATGATCCATTATACAATCAATACGATCCATTATATGATCCACTGTGCATTATAAAATCAATATGATCCATTATATGATTCACTATCTATTACATGATCCATTATCCATCATACGATCAATATGATCCATTATGCAACCAATATTATCCGTTATACGATTCAATATGTTCTAGTATACAATCAATATCATTTGTTATCCTCTATATGATCCACTATCCATAATACGATCAATATGATCCATTATGTGATCAATATGGTCCATTATCCATTATATTGATCCATTATACAATGAATATGATCCATTATATAATCCATTTTCCATTATACAAAATAATACAGTATGATGCATTATCCATGATCAATATGATCAATATGATCCACTATTCATTGTATGATCCATTATACAAGCAATATGATCCATTATACAAGCAATATGATCCATTATACAAGCAATATGATCCATTATACAAGCAATATGATCATACCATCATTATGATCCACTATCTGTTATATGATCCATTAACTAGTATGCGATCATTATGATCCATTACATGATTGATATTCGTGTGTCTATCTTGTGTGTCAGGTGGTGAATGTTTGCTATATTGGTAAGTGTAGTTGTTGAGCCCGCATGTAACAATAATATATTTACTATTGATATTGGAACAATATATCTAGCAGCTCTTACTTTTATTTCATTTTTCAGAAAAAGTCGAAAAAGCCCAAAGGCCACTTGCGCGGTCATAGCATTGAGGAGTTGGAGTTTGGGCCAAATAATGTGCCGCCATTTGTGGAGCAGTGTGTAGAGTTCATTGAAGAAATAGGTAAGAACACAGCTTGATGGAAAGCCTCCGCCCCCATCCCTTTTCCCTTCATCAACAATATCTGGTTCCTCATGTCCCTCTCTACCCACCCAGCCTTGTATATTTCCTTTGTATTTTTATGCGTTATGTCCTGTAACAATAAATAGTATTTGTTTCTGTCTTTTGAGCTTATAGTAATATTACTCTTTTTGTATAGTTTCACATTCTGTGATGTTAGTTGCACACAAAGGGCAGTGAGGTTCATGTGAACTCCAAGTTAGCTGCCACTATAGAGATGGGAACAACGTCGTATGATACTCTCGGCATGAACACATAAAGTATTCCGAATGTTTACTGAGTGCATTTATGTTTATTCATTGAGTACAGTCGTGTTTAGTCATCATGTACATCATGTTTATTTATTGAATGCATCATGTTTATTTATTGAGTGCACCATTTTTATGCATGGAGTACAGTCATGTTTATTTATTGAGTGCAGTCATGTTTAGTCATTAATTGTGTCATGTTTAATCATTGATTGCAGTCATGTTTATGCCTTTGTTTCTGTTTGTTTGTCTGATGAGGGCTTAGCGGCACCACGACAATGAGGGTCAAATTGTGCCTGAGAGGTTAGATCATTCTAGAGGTAGGAAGGAAGGAAAACAGGGGGAGATTGAGAGAAATACGGGAACTAAACGTCAGAAAGCTGTGATCGAGAGAGGAGGTGCATGGGTGAAAAAAAGAAAGTAGAGAGAGGAGAGGACGACTAATTATGGTTGTAGAGGGCAGCATGATGAAGGAAGGAGATTATTTTATCTGGAGGGTTTTTCTGTTAGAAGTCAGCAATTGAGTTGTTGGGAGGGAGGGAAGCTCTGGGAAGCTTGTACAGGGGACAAGCAAGGAGAACGTAATGGACTGTGAGGGTGGGTGCAATGGCAATTGTTGCAGAGGGGTTGGCAGGAGACAATAAGGAGGTGGGAGTGAGTGAGGTGGGTGTGACCTATTCTAAGACGGGTAATATGTATGTTGTCGACACGAGAGAGGTTGTGGATGGTGGGCAGGATCGGATTGGTTGACTGGATGATGTGGAGTTTGTTATCAATTTGGGAGTCCCATGAGGTTTGCCAGCGGTCACGAACAAGGGAAGCGATAAGCGGTTTGATGTCAGAAAGGGTTTTGGGAAATGGGGTAGGGGAGGTTGGGGGCAAGCTAAGTAGCTGCATCAGCCCTGTCATTGCCAGGGATGCCAACATGGCTGGGTATCCAGAAGAAAAGAACACTTTCCTGCAGAGGGTGGATGAAAGGACTTTTCGTCAGAGGAGGTGGGATGCGGAGTTATCCCATTTAAGATTGAGTAAAGAAGTAAGGACAGCCTTGGAGTCAGAGAAGATGGCAAAGTGGCTGAGCGGAGAGTACCCAATAAAGTTGTTTCTGTACATGTATAACAGAGGGAGTGGTACCTCATATGTCTTCATTGAGTGCACTCATGTTTATGCATTGAGTACAGTCATGGTTATGCAATTAGTGCAGTCATGTTTATTCATTAAGTGCATCATGTTTATGCATATTGTTTCTGTACAGGTATAACTTCAGAGGGTATCTACAGAGCACCTGGTAAAAATCTTGACATTGATGAAATTCTTAAAAAGTTTGATGAAGGTGAGTAGAGCAGTAACGAAGTCATTATGTTCTAGCTTATTCTGTACTTAAACTGATAAACAGACCCCTAGCTTGATTTTAAAAGAAGCAGGGTGCTAGACTTGTTGAGGGGCACATTGATGCGCATGCGAAGAAGCACTGCATATTTTCGGCATGGAGTCCAGAGGCCCCCCCCCCCCCTTAAGGTTCGAGCCCCTGGTAAAACTCTGGGATATGAGCTATAATCATTAATTATACCTCAAAATGAAACTATTCTGACATTAGCCAAACAGGACAATTGCTTACTATGCTATCATTCTGTATTCTGTATCCATGTAAGGTATATTTCATTGATGAAAAGGCTCCCAGACCGGAATAAAATTCATAAAATTCCAATCAAAATTGACTAAGAGCATAAAATAGCACAAAATGGGAAACCAAATCAGAAAAATCATACAATTTTGTGGGAAAATTCCCTCTCAAGAATGGTCATAATGCCCTGAAGATCCATGTATGTGTATTAATGTTTAATACTATGTTTAATAATTTGTCTTCATCAACTTCATTTCACAAGTGATTTTAGGTTTAGCAAAATTTATTATTGAAAACAAAAAACACATGCTAAAAGCAAAAGTCAGTGGGATTTAAGATGTGTTTAAAATAGGGTGCCCTAAAAATTTAGTGCACTTAAAATTTGTCAGTGTCAAAATTCACAGTCTTATTTCAATATGCTTTCTATAATCAAATCTGGAAATGAAAACTTAATTTACTTGGGATTATGTCAAAATTGATAATGTCAAAATCTGGCAAAGAAAACAAAAATCTGATGCTCCATCTTTGGTGGGTATTTAAAATCATTGATAGTTCTTATAGTGTATAGTGAAAAAGATGCTTGCAATGAGCGTGAATTGCGGCTGTGGGTTTTTTGTCAGCATTTTTGCTTAGTTATCTCGGTTAAGGAACATTCTGTGTATAAGGTTAACTAATTTCTGTAACATTTTGAGGTAAGATAAGAAAATGAGACTTGCATAATAAAAAACTGAGACTGCAAGGGTTTGGTAGAGAAGCGTCCACTAAAATTTCCCCGTCTAATTAATACACTTGTGCACTCTTCAATGCCTAAATGGTGACTGAACGACCATCAGAACATTCCAAATCTACATAATAAAACAAATTCAATTAAGGAATGTGTGTGTCCTTGAGTTACTGCATTTAAGAGGTATGAGTCCGGTGCCTACATTTTGACATTAATTCGGACCTTTTTTTCAAAGTGCATAGTTCTGCCTAGAAGAGTATAGTACTTTTCTGCGATGCATACATACCCCTAGCATGAGGGCTTTTGTGATGATGTTCCACTTGATTTCATACTCTTTCTTTAGTTCCCAGATGTATTTGCTTAGTTCTGTTGCATTTATCTTTTTTCACTACTGAATGAGCTTTGATGGTTACTGAATGAGCTTTGATGGTTACTGAATGAGCTTTGATGGTTACTGAATAAGCTTTGATGGTTACTGAATGAGCTTTGATGGTTACTGAATGAGCTTTGATGGTTACTGAATGAGCTTTGATGGTTACTGAATGAGCTTTGATGGTTACTGAATGAGCTTTGATGGTTACTGAATGAGCTTTGATGGTTACTGAATGAGCTTTGGTTACTGAATGAGCTTTGGTGGTTACTGAATCTTTCTTGAATTCATTGGCAGTGAGTTCAATGTAGGATTCTGTTTTGTTTTCGCATGTGACCTCTCTTGGTAGATGACCCCTGACTGTAGGCATTCACCATTTAGGGGGCAGTTGTTTTTCTCTCTGCAGTTGCATTTCTTTTTTCTTTTGTCTTGATTTTAGTTTCCTTTTGTTATCGCCTTGAATAATGGTTTTGACATTGGGCATGCAGCTGTATGCGATTTTGATGGTATTTCTCTTGCATATTTTGTGGAGTGGGTGACCTTTCAGAAAGCAATTGTCAATCAGTTGTAGAAATTTGTGGCCTATGTTAGTCTTCATGTTTTTGTCGTAGGGTGGGTTGTACCAGGTAATGTTCCATTCTCTGTTTCTCTTTGTTATCGGTCTTTGTTCATATTTGAGGTTGTACTAACTGTAGCCACTATCGTTCAGTGCTTTCTGATACGTTGGTTTGGCGTTGTTAAATTCTTTTCTGATGGAGATATTTCAGACAGGCATTGGTTGATACCTTTTGGTATGTTTTTCAGTACCTTGGGTGGGTGGTTAGATTTGACGTTTACGTATAGGGGGACGTTGCTAGGTTCCATGTATGGTCTGTAGCCTGATGAAGACAGATCTAGGGTAACATCAAGGTAGTTTACTGTTTTCTTGTTGGTGGCTTCTGCTGTTATCTTTAGGTCATTATCCTTGAACGTCTTGCAAATGCAATAATATATATATATATGTATATATATATATATATATATATATATACAGACCTGCCAACTAGTACGATTTTGCCGTATTTAAAACGGGAAAATGTTGAGAATACGATTGTACGTTTTTTGGCACCAGAATACGATTTATTTATTTTTAATTTTGTTATTATTAAAAAAAAAAAAAAAAAAAATATGTATTTTTTTAAATATTTTTTACTCATACTTTTTATGCTCGGTTGGCGTTCATGTCCTCTTGAAGGATTTTTGCCGACTTAACCGATTCAGATTCATTTGCGGTTGCCGCCAAAAAGTGTAGACTACAAGTTAATTATGCATAAGGCAACCTACCTTAAGCTAGGGCATCCGTAATTGGTGCATGGGATGTAAACAACAATTTTTCGTCCGAGTGTAGCCAATCAAAACGTTGCATACGAGAGATGAATGATTGTCACGGTGCCTATATACAAACGAAACATGTGGTCCGGTAACTAACGTTACATGTGTAAATTGTAATACACGCACTTTTAACAGTGTTTTAAACATGTTGTAATTTGTATTGAGTAGTATTTTGTGAGTGATATTAAAGTTAAAATATGGCTTTGATAATGGTAATTTTTTTCAGCCACAGTAAACCTTTGTTTTGTACATTTTGTTTGAAGAGTACAGTTTATTTTTTATCAAAAATACAACTTTTGTAGTTCCAGAATACAGTTTGGTGATCCTAAAGGTTGGCAGGTCTGTATATATATATATATATATATATATATATATATGTATATATATATATACATATAGGGAATCTTTAGAGCTTTTGAGGGCTTCTCCCCTGGGCCCCTACCAGGACTTCACCCCCTGGACCCCACCAGGGGCCCTTAACAGGGCCCCTAGACCCCACCCCTTTAAGCGCAGGATACACATGTGCGCAGTGCCGCCAGGGCGGTGTATTATACTTCTTTCAGATTCTTTAGTGTACCCCCATCCATTTTTTCAAATAATATTGTTGTACCCCCCCTCTCCCCAAACTAAAGCCTCTGGCAATGCCACTGCACAAACAAGCTTAACATGTCAGGAACTCAAGATTATTTTGCTGGAATTTGTTGAGTTAAATGTGTTGATTGAAGTAATGAAGTCACTGAAGATTAAAAATGCAATGAATATTTATTGTACTTGAGGGATATGGGTGGAGTCATAAAATATAGTCCAGTTCTTATTAAGATCATAATAAAATTAAATATAACCTTTGGACAACATAAGCATGTACATACTACCGAATAACATTACTATGCCCCATAAGAAGCAAAATAGGCATACACTTGTAAAGATTTGAACATTTCAATTTTTTTACATTAAGCCCTGCCCACTCATTAATATGTATGATATGGACACCTAAAACAATATTGACCATCTTTGAATCATGATATATCTATGCGCCAAATATGACATGCCATTAGTGTACAGTTCATTAGATACCTTGTTTACAAGCTATTTTTAGAAGAAAAACAAAAACATTTTAAGCTCAGCGAGCATTCTTGTAATATGTGCATTTACACCTTACCTACTTACTTGATTATGCCAAATAAGAAATAAAACAGACAGGTGGTTGTAAAGATATGAACATTTGAAGAATTCTACATTTAGCCCCACCCACTCATTAATATTCATCCCCACCCACTCATTAATATTCATGATATCGACACAAAAAACAATAGGGATCATCTATGCATCTATGTTTTAAATATGACAAGACATAGATGTACTGCTCATGAGATATCGTGTTTACAAGCAAAGTGTCACACCCGCACACACCTATACCCACATACACACACCAACACCACTGCATAGGTTCCTGATGCTGATAGCATCGGAACCAAAAATGAAAACAAAGAATTACATACTGTAAGTGGACTTCCCTAAAGCTTAGCTTGTTATCAAAATTTCTCTCACTGGAAGTTACGGGATAAGAAACTGCTTACTTCCTTCAATAGCGCATTCCCCCTGCAGCTTTAAACAAATAGTTGAGCATGCTGTCATTCAGACAGCTCTAGTTCCTTGGCACATTTTGACCCATTCTGCTGCAATGAAGTCTGATTAATTACCATCCAACCAAAGTTTGGGAGTTTGCTCATTAACAAAAACACCATGCTGACAACCAAGCATGTGTGTAAATACTTTGTTGCTCTTCAAATTCTGTTATTTTTAAATAAGTATAGATATAAGGATTCAAGTATAATTACAAACCATCTCAACTAACAGAGAGCACTGCATAGCATAAGTGATATGAGCCAATTGGTTTCCTTGCAGATTATACATTCATTTTGACCCTCATGGATCCCACTCCCAATTCTGTGGCGTCAGCTCTCAAGCGATTTTTCAAAGAGATGCCTGAACCAATCCTGCCTTACAAAATGCAGCAAAATCTCATCAAGATGTACAATGGTAAGTAGGACACTTTGAAACATGATCTAGGTGTGGGAGTGTGGCATTTAGGAGTTGGTGTGAGAGTGGCATTTAGGGAGGAGTGTGGCATTTTGAGAGTGTGGCATTTAGGGGTGGGTGGGAGAGTGGCATTTAGAGGTGAGTGTGGGAGCATGTCATTTAGGGGTGGGGGTGGGAGTGGCATTTAGGGATGGGTATGAGAGTGGCATTTAGGGGTGGGTGTGGGAGTGTGGCATTTAGGTTTAGGGGTGGATGTAAGAGTGGCATTTAGGGATGGGTGTGAGAATGGCATTTAGGGGTGGATGTAAGAGTGGCATTTAGGAATGGGTGTGAGAGTGGCATTTAGGGGTGGGTGTGGGAGTGGCATTTAGGGGTGGATGTGAGAGTGGCATTTAGTGGTGGGTGTGGAAGTGGTATCTGGGGTGGGTGTGGGAGTGATATTTTGGGGTGAGTGTGGGAGTGGCATTTAGGGGCGAGTGGCATTTAGGTGTGGGAGTGGCAATAAGGTGTGGGAGTGGCAATAAGGTGTGGGAGTGGCAATAAGGTGCGGGAGTGGCATTTTAAGGGTGGGTGTTGGAGCTGCATTTGGGTGGGTGTGGTGGTGTGGCATTTAGGGGTGGGTGTAGGACAAGTTTGGATGTGATTTAGGAGCGAGTGGGATTCTCGTATGACAGAATTGTGAATGAACTACTTTCATGTCTTGTTTCATTCAGGAAATATTGAACTGAAAAAATGACTGGTGTGCAAAGTCTACTGTATAGATATGAGAAATTCTTAAAACTAAAAGAATTTGTGAAAAATAATTTTTTGCATCTTTTATTGAAATGCCTGGACAATTCATATACCATCTAATGGGTCGCATTTTCCAATGGATATTGCTCTCGTTTTTAATTAACATCTTGACCATCTAATGGGTGGCATTATTGCTTTGGATGTGATTTAGGAGCGAGTGGGATCGCAAGCAGGTGGATTGATAGGGAATGGGATAAGTATGTGGTGGCTGACAGGCAGCAGGGGAACAAGAGGTGCTAGCTTGAGAGTGATTAGATTATGTGTCAATGGGATTTAACAATTAATTACAATATGTTGACTCTGTTAGAAAGCTGAAGTAGTTCTGTCTCCTAATTGAACAGGAAAATTAGACATGTAATTTTAATTGGATATGTAAATCAGACCTGTAATTATAATCAAATGTGTAATACAGACAGATATTTAATTATATTCAAATATGTAATACAGAAATTTAAATATATCTAAATATGTAATACAAGCATAGTCAGATATGTAAATAAGACATAATTTTAATCAGATATGTGAATAAGTTGTAATTATATTCAAATATATAATAAAGGCATGTAATTGTAATCAGATAGATAAATAAGACGAAAGTTATTTACTTGCACAGGAACATGCACGATGACATATACTACTCATTTGTGTTTCTTGTGTATGTATTTAAAACTAGTGGATGTTTTTTTTTTGTCCCCCAAAGAAAGGATTTCCAGTGGTGTAAATTCAACATATAAGTGGGCGAGGTATTTTACTGGCATATTAATGTTTGAGAAATTAGACAACCAGCACTGCAACAAAGGTAGTAATTACATCATATCTTGTTCTCTTAGAATTATCGGAGGATGACTTTGTGTTGTTGTTATATGATGAGCTGAGAACAATTGGAGAGAAGAGACTGCAGATTCTAACTTTCATAATGTACCACTTAAAGAGGTGAGTAACCTTCCAATGTGAACCTTAAACTTATTATAACATTTTTGGTTCTGATGTGATAGCATCTGGAACCTATGTGGTCATGAAGACGTATGTGTGTATGTATGTGTGTGACGCCAAGCTTGTAAACACAGTATCTTTAAGAACGGTAAAGTGGATTTATATCATATATGATACACAGGTAGCCCATGGGTGGTAGATGTGCCCTATTGTTTTTGGTGATGATGTCATGCATATTAATGAGTGGGCAGGGCTTAATGTAAAAATCTTGAAATGCATATATTTCAACAACCATGTCCGTTTTGTTTTATATTTGGTATATTAATGTTGTTAGCTAGTGCTTACATACTCATGGTATACAAACTTTAAATCTCAATATTATGTGCAGTGGGCGGAGCTTAAAGTGGTTTTGCCAAATTAAGCTTGTAAACACGAAATCTCCAAAACGACACATTGGATTTATGTCATATGTGGCACACATGTAGCCCACGGTTTGCAAATGTGCCCCATTAATTTTGGCGGAATGTCATGCATATTAATGAGTGGGTGGGGATTTTGATATCACAACACATTAATTTATGTATATGCATGCATTGCTCTGTACAAAACACTCATAACTTCATTACGATAGCCCATTCAGTGGCTACCTTATCCCCAACATACACTATACTAAATATTGATCATGATGTACTAAATATTAATCATGATGTGCTAAATTTATATTAATCATGATATTCTAACTTTTCATCATGATATACTGTTAATACATGATGATGTACTTAATTGATATTGATATGAAACAGTATTGATTGGATGCAAATGTATTTGATAGCGTATACATGTGTATATTTCAGAATAAGAGTGGCTTTCATGAGAATGCAATCCAGAACTGCAAATGCAAGTAGTTTAACAACCACACGGCTGTTTTGTTTCATGTTTGGTACAATTATGATCTTAGCTGGTGTACATGTTCATGATGTAACAACGTTGAATTTCTTCAATATGCATAATGGGCGGGGCTTAATGTTGGTATGATTTTGCTGAAAAGCTTGTAAATACAGTATTTCAAAAACAGTAAACTGGATTAATGTATTATGTGGTACACAGATAGCCCATGGTCTTTTGATGTACCCTATTGTTTTTGGTGGTGATATAATGCATATTAATGAGTAGGCGGGGCTTAATATAAAAATCTTGAAATGCTCTTATTTTGACAATCACATGTCTGTTTTGTTTAATATTTGTTGTAGTAATGATGTTCATGGCTAGTGTGTCTTTTAACGGTAGAAAAACATTGAATTTCATTAATATGCATAGTGGGGCTTAAAGTAAAAATTTTGAAAAAGTGATAAATGAGCAACTGTATGTCTGTTTTGTGTCATATTGGGCATGATAATTGTATAGGTTATTGTGTACATGTTTATGTTATTAACAGATGTCATTAATATACATGGTGGGCATGGCTTAATGTGAAAGTGGTAAATGATGTAAACACCATAAACAGTATATCAGATTCATGCTGTACACAGATGGGTCATGGTCCATATGTATGTTCTAATGTTGTGGTTCTTGAAATAGGATAAATAAGCAATCGTTTTTGCATCATACTTGCTTTGATGATGTTAATTATTGTGTAAATGCTAATGTTGTCAACATTTTTATTGATCTGCATGGTGGGTGTGGCTTATAATTAAATATTATGGAACAAATATATCATGATGTGCAATGACATGACAGTAAGTACAAATTTGGCAAATCAATCAGCTTATGAATAAGCATCGGAACCACAAAACCTTTTGGTTCTGGTTTTCTATGAGATTCATCCCAGCATTGAAGAATTTTCAAGCTTAACCCTTACTCTACCATGCGGCGATGGTATCGCCGTTTTCAAACCACCTTTTTCTAAAAAATAAAATCAGGACTCTACCAGTCCTATAGGAGTAATCTTGGTATCATTTTTAAGTATTGAATATTTCTTTTACAAAATAAAACTTTTTATTAGGGGTAATAATACAGAATTTTTAGAAAAAGTACATCGAAAAAAGGTAAAACCTAAAAATTTACAAAAGAATATTTTTTCTCTTTCAAATCTTACAATAACTTCAAGATCACATTTTTGCTTCAAAATCAAACACGCACATCCTAAGACATGATAGTATTGGTTTCTGGTCTAATTTTTATAATCCCTACTTGCAATCTTTTGTTCTGGAGAAATTTTTTCAAAATTTTATGAATTCCTGCCATTTTTTACCAGTTTTTTTCTTCTTAAAAAAATTGTGTACCCAAACCGTACATCGCACATGCTTTGTTGAACCGCCGTTCGAAAGCGCTTGAAATTTCCTTTCATATGATATGTAATTAAAGGCATACCCACTCTATTTAGAACCTGTCCTATAAGAACTCTTTTTACCTTTCCAATTTGAACGACTACGTGGTGCAGAGGAAATGTACGCAGCTAGCACGTGAACGCGCCGGGTTTGAGTCTCACCGTGACCACTGCGTAATTGTTTTTCTGCTGCAGCTTTCAGGGGTCTTTTGACTTTTATCATTTTTGGTGTTATTTCATCTTTCCTTTTTTTCTAAAAGTTATAGATTAGTATCATTGGAAAGGAAATTTCATAAAGAATCTAAATATGTAATACAAATATCTGTTTTCAATATTGACAAGAAGTTATACTTCTGCAAAGATTTACCATTTGCTTAATTTGCATATTTTTGTTCAATATTTCCTAAATTGGCTTTCATTACTCAAAAGTTAAATATTTTAGCCTCAATTCCAACCAAACTTATAACAAAAGAAAATGAAAGGAAAGTTGTCAAATATGCATATGAAAAAAAAAGGGTATGAAAATTGGGCTCGCTTTTTTCAAAATCCTGGTAGAGTAAGGGTTAAAAAGTTCTAGTATTGTTAAGCCCAAGTTCTGTAAGAAGGGAGCTATATTCTTTTGATTTTTCATAAGATACAGATGAAATGAAACGTTGTGTTGAATGTTGATTCATGTGTGAAGTGGTTGGAAGTCATTTTAACCAGTTCTGAACTGGAGTGAAGGTTAATTCACATGCATTAGCCCTCAAGCAGGGTAATAATAACCTAAACAAAGTAACTGTTTGTTCAGTACTATACATAAACAATCCAAGAAATGTAACAGCTTGGCTGTAGTCCTTTTTTAATAGCTTGCCTGTAGCCCTAGTCACAAGCAGGGCCCCCTGTAAGTGGAACATTTCATGTGGTGCAGAATTGAAACTCCAATTGCCCTCATCTACTCATACCCTCAATCCATTTATGGGACTATACAACAACCCTATTAGTTATTCAGATGCAATAGGGCCAGGTGTTAAGCAACGCATTAGCATCCTTCCAGAATGCGTGATGACCGTTTTTTTTCAGGTACAGTTTTCTCTTGATCAATTTTGTTAATTCGAGCCTCGCATTTATATCACAGAAGATAGGAAATGAAGGAAACTACCCCCTACAAGTAGTTGTGGTATTAATGAGAATTATACCATCCCACTGGCCCAAAATGTGTTAGTTTTTTGTTAGTTCTACCCATTACACAGGGTGTAATGAGTGGAATTTATCAAATCGTACGTAAGCTCCCATATGTGCCTGTGCAATGGGTTGCTTTGAAATGCATCTCCTCCTAGGTTTTAACAGTTTTGCTTTTGAAATTCTGGCTCAAACGAGATTTTTGTATGCGTAATAAAGCTTGTATTTTGCTAAGAGATATTCTATGTGTTTTTGTAATTGTAGACATAATGCTCCGCGTATCGTACATGGCTAGGTCCTCATGCATTCAGTACATGTGTTTCCTATTAGCACTACGATATTTACTACTTTCATTAAACATATCCACAAGCTGGTATAATATTATTAATTTGTGTAGTAGTACCTTTCATATAAGACCAAAATTATACGATTTTATGAAAATTTGAGTGAATTATGGGATGATAAAAATTTATATCGGAGACTTGAAGCCCTGTGAAATGGTCAATCTTTGCATAAGTATAACTCCTAGTCAATATTGAAAACAGAGATTTCTGCTACATATTTAGATTCTTTTTGAAATTTCCTTTCCAGTGATGCTAATCTAGAAATTTTAGAAAGAAAGAAAAGATGAAAAAACACCGAAAATGATTTTAAGCAAAAGACCCCTGAAAGCTGCAAGCAGAAAGAAAAAAAAATACGCAGTGGTCGCGGTGAGACTCGAAGCTGGGGTGCTCGCGAACTAGCCGCGTACATTTCCGCTGCACCACGTAAATAGACTGGGGCATGCCATTATTTATATATCAAATGAAAGGAAATTGCAAGCTCTTTTAAATTGTATGTAATGTTAAGCATAACTTACTTATATCAAGGTAAGCTTAATTAAATGATTTATCAGCTGGTTTAGCGTAATTTTAAGCCGATGTCCGCCTGAATTTTTAGCATGCATGATGCAGCACTGTACAGTACCTTCGTAACGTAACTAATGTAGTGTAGTGTACACAAATGAATACACTGTGTAGTCAGGTAGTACTGCACCAGCAGTACTGTAGCAGCGATGCTCAACTGCAATCTGTAGTGTAGGTCCACTGTGATTAAGTAACTATTTATGGTAAGTTATGGTGTACAGACCATCTTGAATTCAACCTCTGATGCTGTTTTAAGCTTTCACCAAGGCCCATGCATGTTTTTTTGTTAGGGGAGGGGGGTTGTGAGGGTGGGGGTGGAAAGTTATCAATTTTTGATTAACTGAGCATGGCGGGTACGCTGTACGTACGATCATGAATTTTCTTGATCTATGCATATGATTTGTTAAATAATATCATTACTGAAAGAAAATTCAATTTTGTTTAGATATAAACTTTATTTTTCGACAATCACTGTGCAGCTAGGCCCTAGCCTATCTTTATTTAGGAGAGTTGAACAATTCTTGATGAACTGAACCTATTGCAGGTGGGCCTACGCCGCTACTGTGTTTTTTTAATTTAAACTTTCATCACAATCACTTGCAGCCACCTTGGCCTATGGCCTGTTATTTATTTGTTTTCATGCAAGTGCCAGAGTTTTTATTTATTGATCCACCGAACATTACAAGTACACTGCTATTGCATAGGTACCATCATGAATTGTCTTGATCTATGTGTATAATTTGTTAAGTAATGATATTGCTGAGAGAAACTTAACTTCAGATTAAATAAAACAATTTTTTTTATTTTATCACATTTTTTCATTTTCATAAAAAATTATGCTTTTATGCTCATACTTTAAACATTTTGATTGATATTCAGATTAAAGTAATTCATTAACAGTTAACTACATGTAGTAGTTAAATGTTTGTATTATATCAACATTTTAATGGAATATTACACGTTCATTCAAATTGGTTTTAATCAAATTAAATGTATCTACGTTTGAACAATGTCATAGTAAGGAAATAATCGAAAATGTGTGCAATTCCAATTAATTTCATATGATTATTAATGAGTTTTGTAATTACGTGTTTGTTTGTCTTTAAATTATACACAGAGTTTAGCTAGAAACTTACAACTGTCAGCTTAATTATTTATTTGAAGCACACTGGAATAATTTCAGATTTGCACTTTGACCCAATCAGTGAATTGTCTCACTTTCAAGTTTTGTCAATGTTAATTAATTATTTAGGTCATTAATTAGACTTTGCCTTTGTTTATTATGTCCTTAGATGCTGATTCTATACATGGCTAAGCCATTTGTGCATTTAAGTCAAATTTTACATTAAAACACATTTGTCCCACTTTTTCAAATTAGTGTATGTTATGGTTTGTTTACACTTTAAATGTCAATTAAATCTCTAACGATGTCATATTAGGGAGGGTATTAAGGTGCGCCTGACAGGCAGCAAACTGTTTTTGCTCTCACATTTCCACTAATTTTCACTAGTTTTAACCATTGCCATTGTTTTGAAAATTGGCATACTTGAACTTTGTGTATGTGTAACTACATAACGGTTTACATTTTTTCAAAAGGATGTCTTATTTTGGATTTATGAAGATTTTAGTTCTATGCTCTGCAATATATTTGAACATCTATTCTCTACAAGCAATAAGCTGTCAATCAAACATCATGTGCAGTGAGATTAAAGGAAAATCAATAATCAAGTACACAAGTGACCAGCTTATCTACTTAAGCAAACCTTCCAGCCCAAAAACAAAAGCTTTCAAAAGAGGTGCTACAGATGGTTAGGTTGCAAGGAATAGCAAAACAAAAGCCAACAAGGAGAAGCAAACGAGGATGCCGTAGAAAGCAAAGGCTAATTAAAGTGATCAATGAAGTATTTAACATAAATTTTAACCTGCAGAAAAACGAAAGTGTAACCTGGGTAACCTTACAGTGATTCATCCACACAATAATAAACCTATGCTAAAAGCAGTATTATGGAATGCCAGATCTGTAAAGAATAAAACCAAAGAAATCACAGACGTCATAATTGATGATGATTTAGATATAATTTTTATCACAGAGTCATGGGGAAAATCTATTGGAGATGAAGGTAAAATAGCTGATATAACTCCCCAAAGATACAAACTTTACAAGCTGTCATGAACAAAAGGTGCAGGTGGAGGTATTGTTATTATATCTAAGCAAAACCTCCAAATTGATATTTGTTCGATGTTGATTGAATTACCCTCATTTGAAATATTGGAATTATAAATTACTGCAGGTAGTATGTCTGTACGATCAGTTTGCATTTACAGACTACCCCCATCAAAATCAAATGGCCTTTCAACATCGCAATTTCTGGACAATTTTTCAGTATTACTTGAGACTTTTAGCACCAAAAAGGGTCCGCTAATGATACTTGGTGATTTTAATACTCATTTTGATGATCAAGGAAAACCTGAAGTCAAGAAGTGCTTAAAGTCTCTGCTAGCAAATAGGCTTGTACAACATGTGAACCAAGCTACACATCAGAAAGGTTATACATTGGATTGGATCATAACTAGAGAAAGTGATTCCTTTTTAAGTAACGTAAAGATTGAGGATCGTCAGATGTCTGATCATTTCTGGATAACTTTCACGTTAAATCTTGCCAGACCTTTACCACTAATGACAACAGTGACATGTCGTAATATCACAGGCATATCGCAAGATAAATTTAGAAATGACATATTGGAATCTGAACTTCTAAAGAATCCTGCATCTATACTTGATGATCTCACTGAGTTATACCACGCCACTTTAACGGGACTACTTGACAAGCATGCCCCATCACTTGAAAGGCATATACATGTCAAACCTAATTCACCCTGGTTAATGATGACATATATAAGTTGAAATTACTGAGGTGAAGAACAGAGCGAAAATGGAGGATTTCCGGCCTTGAGGTCCAACGTCAAATTTACAAACAAGCAAGAAAGGATGTGCAGAATGAAATAAAGCAGGCCAAAGCAAAATATTACCAAGAAGCAATACTTTCAAAAATAAACAACTCCAAAGCACTTTGGACACAAATGTTTAAGCTATTAGGCAAAACTGAGAAGAAGATTCTTCCTACAGCAGCAAATGATGAAATATTAGCAGAATCTTTCAACCAATACTTCTCAAGCAAAATTGAAAACATAAAGAAAGCACTCATTTCTGATAATAGTCGCCCTCAACTTGACCAAAGATCTGACCAAATGATGTCATCATTCAGTGGTGAACACCTAACTGAGTTTGAACCAATGTCTGAACCACAAGTACTGAAACTGATAATGGATTCAAAGCCTACAACATGTGAGTTGGATCCTATTCCAATTAAATTGTTCTTGCAATTTTGTGATGTTCTCCTGCCTGTCATCACAAAAATGATAAATATCAGCCTGGACACAGGAATTGTACCTAAAGTATTCAAGAATGCGGTGGTGAAACCTCAAATTAAAAAGCAGAACTTGGACAAAAATCAACTCATAAACTACCGTCCAGTGTCAAATCTCCCATTTCTCTCAAAGATCTTAGAAAAGGCAGTGAACAAGCAACTGGTAAATCATATTAATAGCCACAATCTTTCGGCAAAATTTCAATCTGCCTATAAGAGTGCCCATGAAACCGCTTTGGTGCGTGTTGTGAACGACTTGCAAATGGCGGTAGATAATGGAAAAGTTGGAATCTTGGTACTCCTCGACCTCTCTGCTGCTTTCGACACGATCGATCACGAACTTCTGAAACAACGACTAGCTCATGAATACGGTTTGGTAACAAAATACTTTCTTGGCTTTCATCGTATATATCAGACAGACACCAGTCTGTTATCATCAATGTGTCACAGTCTAATCCAATTAATCTAACATGTGGTGTACCACAAGGATCTGTTTAAGGTCCTCTGTTATTCACCTTATATAGAATGCCACTTGATAGACTTATAAACAGTCATGAAATTCTTCATCACCTCTATGCCGATGATACACAGCTGATAGATAGTTTTCACCCAGCAGAAAGTGGAATGGTGGCACTTAGCAAACTTGAACTATGTACAAGCATAAAGTCTTGGATGACGAACAACATGCTCAAACTTAACCAGTGCAAGACAGAAGCTATGCTTGTAGGACCAAAGTCCAGACTACTCAACACAGACATCAGTCATATCTCGGTTTATCTGACCTCAATCCCATTCTCTAAATCAGTGGAAAATCTTGGTGTTTTTCTGCAACCAGAACTGACCATGGAGAAGCATATCACAGAGCTTTGCAGGATCTGCAACTACCACTTGCACAAACAATATTGGCAGCATCAGACACCTTTTGACTCAAGAGACGGCTTCAGCATTGGCAAGGTCGTTAATCTTGTCACGTCTTGATTATTGCAACAGTCTGCTTGTAGGTGCGTCACATGAGAACATCAAACGATTGCAGAGGATACAAAACAAAGCTGCACGTATTGTCACTAAAACATCAAAACGTGACAGTATTACAGCCGCGTTACAACTTTTGCACTGGCTACCAGTTGAAGCTAATTCTAGTATAAAATATTGTGTTTAGCCTACCAGTGTATAGACAGACCAGCACCAGAATATCTCTGTGAGCTTCTGTCCATCTATCAGCCAAAAAGGTGTCTCAGGTCTAGTGACAAGCAATTGCTGGATATACCAAAGTGGAGACCAAAATCTTTTGGTTATAGGTCTTTCACAGTGGCAGCCGCCAGAAAATGGAATGATATTCCGAAATCCATAAAAGACATTACATTTTTGAATACGTTTAAATCTCAGCTCAAAACATATTTGTTTAAGAAGTATTATTATTATTTTTTATTATAATTTAATTTAATAGTTTATTTACATTAACCTACTGTATCATTTTTATTGTATAAGCGCTTTGAGCATACTCCACAGTGTGGATAAAGCGCTATATAAATGTTCCTATTATTGTTATTATTATTAAGCTTGCTAGTCATACCAGGTGCTTGACTGCAGGAGCTTGCTAGTCATACCAGGTGCTTGACTGCGGGAGCTTGCTAGTCATACCAGGTGCTTGACTGCGGGAGCTTGCTAGTCATACCAGGTGCTTGACTGCGGGAGCTTGCTAGTCATACCAGGTGCTTGACTGCGGGAGCTTGCTAGTCATACCAGGTACTTGACTGCGGGAGCTTGCTAGTCAGTCATACCAGGTACTTGACTGCGGGAGCTTGCTAGTCAGTCATACCAGGTACTTGACTGCGGGAGCTTGCTAGTCATACCAGGTACTTGACTGCGGGAGCTTGCTATTCATACCAGGTACTTGACTGCGGGAGCTTGCTAGCCTGCAGATGCTGTATCAGGACCAGTTCTCCTGTTGCCTCATCTTAAATTTCAGTAGTTTTCCCTTACTCTACTGATGATAAGACATTTTATTCTTTTTCAGTTGGACTCATTTTTCACTTAAATTTTGTAGTGAAGTAAGTACTCAGAAATTTAATATCGTTAAAATATTTTTTTTGTGTGTTCATGCCATATGCATGAGGAATGCTGAAGTTGCATTCTAACACAAAATAATTTCAGTTCAGAATGACCTTATCAATGAGGATAGGTATATGTCTTAAATGTAGAGAATTGATTTTAAGAGGCATGTTGTGGATTACAAAGAAAGAGTGCTGGCTACTCCTCATTTCTGCTCCCACTTGCAAGTTTATTTGGGTATGTTAGGGGGACACTATACTTTTGGCTTGGTGTTATGATGGCAGCAGTTTACCTTATTTTGAGGTGCCTTCTCTCAGATCGCACTCCATTGATATTTGTAAAGATAATTTGATGTAATTTAACTCTGCGGCACTCAGGGCCTATTTGATCTTTGTGCTAAAAAGCCTCATCAATCAGTCAGTCATTTTGAGGTATAAAGAATGAAAGCAGACCTGGTTGTTGTGCTTACTTGACATGTGGGGAATGTCCATGCTGTTGAAGATTTCAAAGGTCTGATTGTAATGACACTTACAGTCGCTCCACACCCCCCCCTCCCCTCCTATTGCCGAATATCTTTTGTTTTTGCTTTTAATTATGGTATGTATGGGCTTCTCTTGTTGTCAATTATCTGAACAATTTGATTCCATTTTCCAAAAAAATTCAGCCAATTTTCAGGAAAATTAGGTTAATTTTTTGAAGAATCTGTCAATTTTCCAAGATTAATTTTTCAATTTTCTGAAAAAATTCCCCTAATTTCGAACCCTTAAAAAAAGAACTGGTATAAAAGGCCAGCCAAACAATTTGAGGAAAAAGTTCCAAAGCTTTTCGGATAAAAACAGTTCAGCCCCCTCCTAGTAGAGATAATGCGTATGATTGATAATCTTATTGGGTCATATACAAAAAAAAAAAAATTTCGCAGAGGTCGCTCCCCCTCTTTCAAATTTCTGGCTACATCAGTGCTAATGTGAGAATGTCTCAATTAATCTATCTGGGTTTGTATTGACTAGCTTGTTTTAACCAATCACTGCACGAACTTGCTTAGCAACAAAATCTGCTTAACTAAGTGGGGCAAACATCCTATGTGGTACTGGTACAGCTAGCTAGCTGCGCGCACTCATGTAGTCAATGCACATACTGTACAAAACAAATTTCTGCACACACAGGCTGAGTGACGGCAAAATGGTGAACAAAAATTGCGCTGACAGGCTTTGTTAATCCGATTCCCATTATCCAAAACAGGATTTTGTTTATCCTATTTGCTAAAAACTTGAAAGATCCGGAGAATTGCTCTAAATGAAATCAAAGCTTGCTGCAGGCCTCGCAAACATCTAAATGTCATTGCATTGGTAAGGATTGCGGATTCAAGGTTTGTTTGCCCCACCTAGTTACCACGTTGCTATAGTGGGCGTGGCCTATTTTGTAACCTGGAAAGGTTAATTGTTGTTGAAACATCTGATACAGTATGAGTGTGTATCAGTTACTTTGTTAGTTCATTCATTCATTTAAACACTCCTTAAGATCATTGGATGATGGCAAGTTGTGTTGAGAATTGAGTCAGCAGCATATCTCCCACTCTTGTGATTGTGATATAGTAGTAACCATGTGTGATTATGACCTGAGAGTAACCATGTGTGACTGACATCAAGAGAGTAGCCATGTGTGGTTGTAGCATCATGAGAGTAACCATGTGTGATTGTGACATGAAAGTAACCATATGTGACTGACATGAGAGTAACTATGTGTGATTGTGACAGAGTAACCATGTGTAATTGTGACATGAAAGTAACCATATGTGACTGACATCATGAGAGAAACTATGTGTGATTGTGACAGAGTAACCATGTGTGATTATGACATGAGAGTAACCATGTGACTGACATAAGAGTAACCATGTGACTGACATGAGAGTAACCATGTGTGATTGTGACATGAGAGTAACCATGTGTGATTGTGACATGAGAGTAACCATGTGTAATTTTGACATGAGAGTTACCATGTGTAATTGTGACATGAGAGTAACCATGTGTAATTGTAACCATGTGTAATTGTGACATGAGAGTAACCATGTGTAATTTTGACATGAGAGTAACCATGTGTAATTGTGACATGAGAGTAACCATGTGTAATTGTGACATGAAAGTAACCATGTGTAATTGTGACATGAGAGTAACCATGTGTAATTTTGACATGAGAGTAACCATGTGTAATTGTGACATGAAAGTAACCATGTGTAATTGTGACATGAGAGTAACCATGTGTGATTGTGACATGAGAGTAACCATGTGTAATTTTGACATGAAAGTAACCATGTGTAATTGTGACATGAGAGTAACCATGTGTAATTTTGACATGAGAGTAACCATGTGTAATTGTGACATGAGAGTTACCATGTGTAATTGTGACATGAGAGTAACCATGTGTAATTTTGACATGAGAGTAACCATGTGTAATTGTGACATGAGAGTAACCATGTGTAATTGTGACATGAGAGTTACCATGTGTAATTGTGACATGAGAGTAACCATGTGTAATTTTGACATGAGAGTAACCATGTGTGATTGTGACATGAGAGTAACCATGTGTAATTTTGACATGAAAGTAACCATGTGTAATTGTGACATGAGAGTAACCATGTGTAATTTTGACATGAGAGTAACCATGTGTAATTGTGACATGAGAGTTACCATGTGTAATTGTGACATGAGAGTAACCATGTAATTTTGACATGAGAGTAACCATGTGTAATTGTGACATGAGAGTAACCATGTGTAATTGTGACATGAGAGTTACCATGTGTAATTTTGACATGAAAGTAACCATGTGTAATTGTGACATGAGAGTAACCATGTGTAATTGTGACATGAGAGTAACCATGTGTAATTTTGACATGAGAGTAACCATGTGTGATTGTGACATAGAGAGTAACCATGTGTAATTTTTGACATGAAAGTAACCATGTGTAATTGTGACATGAGAGTAACCATGTGTAATTGTGACATGAGAGTAACCATGTGTAATTTTGACATGAGAGTAACCATGTGTAATTGTGACATGAGAGTAACCATGTGTAATTTTGACATGAGAGTAACCATGTGTAATTGTGACATGAGAGTAACCATGTGTAATTGTGACATGAGAGTTACCATGTGTAATTGTGACATGAGAGTAACCATGTGTAATTTTGACATGAGAGTTACCATGTGTAATTGTGACATGAGAGTTACCATGTGTAATTGTGACATGAGAGTAACCATGTGTAATTTTGACATGAGAGTTACCATGTGTAATTTTGACATGAGAGTTACCATGTGTAATTTTGACATGAGAGTAACCATGTGTAATTTTGACATGAGAGTAACCATGTGTAATTGTGACATGAGAGTAACCATGTGTAATTGTGACATGAGAGTAACCATGTGTAATTGTGACATGAGAGTAACCATGTGTAATTTTGACATGAGAGTAACCATGTGTAATTGTGACATGAGAGTAACCATGTGTAATTGTGACATGAGAGTTACCATGTGTAATTGTGACATGAGAGTTACCATGTGTAATTGTGACATGAGAGTAACCATGTGTAATTGTGACATGAGAGTTACCATGTGTAATTGTGACATGAGAGTAACCATGTGTAATTTTGACATGAGAGTAACCATGTGTGATTGTGACATGAGAGTAACCATGTGTAATTGTGACATGAGAGTTACCATGTGTAATTGTGACATGAGAGTTACCATGTGTAATTGTGACATGAGAGTAACCATGTGTAATTGTGACATGAGAGTTACCATGTGTAATTGTGACATGAGAGTAACCATGTGTGATTGTGACAGAGTAACCATGTGTAATTGTGACATGAGAGTAACCATGTGTGATTGACAACATAAGAGTTACCATGTGTGATTGACAACATAAGAGTAACCATGTGTGATTGACAACATAAGAGTTACCATGTTCGATGGTTGTTTGATCCTCTCTCACAGAGTCTGTACTATAGAACTATATAATGGAGAATGCTGAGCTCTCATTGACTGCTGTTTAAGCAAGAGAGGCTAACATGTATACTTCTATGGTCTGGACAGACCTTCATGAAACTTGACGATAGCTCCTGATATAAACTATCAGAAGAAAGTGAATTAAGGTTAATCATATATCGATTATCCTGGACAAAATTATCACTATATCACGATATAATTTGGTTGTGATTGCTGGTTTGGAAAACTGCTTGGGTTTTCATTATGCAGATCTGAATTTTCCAATAAAAATTAAGATATAAAAAGGCAGCATCAAAAAATCAGAATCAAATATTCTCTTAAAACCTCATTTATTTATAATGTTTCTGGAATTTCTGTTTCACAAATTTTTGTTATGATTTGCAGTTTATACTCGAAATTGACTTATGACGATGTTGGTTAGGGTTTTTTGAAAAGCAATATTACAAAGATATCGTGACAGTCCTAGAAAGTACCCTAGTAAAACATTTGTTATGGACCACAGGTTATATTTAATTTTTGATCTGGAAACATGCTGAACATTCAGCAACATCATGAATATTCAGCAACATTCATGAATATTCAGCAGCATCATAAATATTCAGCAGCATCATAAATGTTCAGCAGCATTCAAAGAGCTCTCTTTGGTTAGTGGGTTTTATTTTCGATTTCTATTTCTCCTTTCTGCAAGTGTTGTTTCTATAAAATAAAAAATGACTTGCCCTTTGAAGACTTATGGTTGTAATGCTCAGAACTTGATTACATGCAAGATGCAAGACACGCATGCTTCCTAAGATTTAAGAAAATGTCTGATTTCATGATTTCTGTTCTTTTTTTGGCAAGAAATTGTTTCAAAAATTGTGCAAACCTCTATTGGTGTACTACTAACATCTCCCACATTCTTATCAGAGTTATTTGTGAATTTACACTTGTGGATCATTGGGCAGCTTCTTGAGTGTTTTTTATTTTAATCATTTCAGTGGTGACATTTCAATTTTTTATCTTCCTTATCCCTTTAAGAAATCCCTTCCAAATTATCCATAACTGTTTTTAGATATTCAGTGGTATGAGTGATTACTATGACCCCCTGTGGTCTACAGTTTTTTCATAATAATACTTGTATTAGGTAAAAGCTTTTATAGAAATGTTTTTTCTTAAAAAATCTTCAATAGGTGAGTATTTCTTCAAAGTCAAAATTATAAGATGCCACACTTTCCCAAAATTCTTCAGGGACTTTGTATCATGCTGTACAGTATGATATGGAATGTACTGTGTGATGGGACATATGGTGGGATGAGACATACAATAGGATGTCATATTTATACTAAGTGAGATGTCATAGAGGATGGCATATGGAATGTGATGGGACAGCTAAGATCATACAGGAAAGACTGCCATTGGTATACTTGGTCTGTGGGACATTGGTTGGTATATAATATATGGGACGATGTGGGATGGCATATAAGACAAGAGTGGGATGGCATATAATACGGGGTAGGATGGCATATATGACAGGGTGTGATGGTATATAGGACATGGTGTGATGGCATATAGGACATGGTGGTATGGCATATAGGACAGGATGGGATGGCATATAGGACATGGTGGTATGGCATATAGCACAGGGTGTGATGGCACATAGGACAGGGTGTGATGGCATATATGACAGGGTGTGATGGCATATAGGACATGGTGGTATGGCATATAGGACAGGATGGGATGACACCCGACCACCTCTAATAGGGTGAATAAATGACTGGAATTAACTTTTACCTTTATATGAGCAGATGAACAAATTGTTGATAAGGACAGACCGTTTTTGGTCTTTCAGTATTCAAAGGTTTTGAGAGCAAACAAACACTTGCTGTGAATGCCCTCAGCAGCAATGGGTTTCAATGATGAAGAAATGTTTTTTGAGTTTTATACGTAAAACAATTGTACTATCTTTTTTAATGAAGCTAATTATATTTTTAAAATCCTGAAAGTAATTAGTTTTCTTTGTTTTGTTTTTTGAAGAATATATTTCTCTTTCTTTAAAAGGCTCGATATAACATGTTATGTTTAGAGGGTGGTCGGTTCTTCAAGTAAGACGCTCTATAATTCTTTCTTGGAAATCAAGATTTCAATTGATGTTTTATTTTTTCCTTATATTCTGTTCAATCATTGTATCATTGTACAAATATTAACAAAACTATATATCATGCATATGAAATTGATACAATTTTTAATGCTTTTGTGATCTGTGAATGTAAGTTCTGCTTTGCGAATGTGAAATAAAATACCCAACTTGCAAATTTTATGAATTTTGTCTTTTGAAGTCCTTAACAATACCACCATAGTTTTTGCATGCTGTATTTCTGGAGACTACCTGACTGCAATCTAAAAAGAACAAAGATTTGAATTAAATTCATTTTGGTTCTGATGTGATAGTATCTGGTCCTCCCCCCCCCCTCCCTTCCTCCTAATCTCAAACCTGTGTATGGAAGGCTGTTAGCAAAATATTCTACATTTTCACAACTTCATGAATGAAATTTATAAACAACAAGTGTAAGTAAGATGACAAAATTCCAACTCTTATATTATCACAAATGAAACAAGTCTTGGGTGATGGCTATCTTTTGAAGGAATTACTTGGTATCTTTACAAATTGCATAGGTGGGTAGGGTTTAACATTCTTACAACAAAAATTAATAATTGGAAGTCCATGGGTCAAAGGTCAAATGAGTGCTTTTTATGCAAAATTTAGCACCATTTTAAACTCAAAAAGTACAAGACCTATGCCAACCCCATGTTGTACCATGATACCTTGGTCCGTGAATTTGTGTCCCATTGACAAAGGTCACAGAGCTATTGACCACTTCACCATTTTCCGCTATATTTATGGAATGGTAAGTCTGATGTGAGCATGAATTGTGTCATACTGAAGGGTACAATAATTGTGAAAAATTTCAGTTGTTACAGTAATAAGGGTTAAGAGGTCAAAGATGTGATTTTAGGGGTTAATAATGTACTAAATTAGTACATTTTTGTGCCACTTTAAATTCTGAAAGTGCAAGATCTATACCAGTCCTATGTGTCATAATACTGTGGTACATGAACTTGTGTCCCGTAAACTCTGGGGTCAAACGTTCAAAGGTCGCAGAGCGAGCTAATTACCCCTGTTATTCATTTTCCCCATTGTTTTGGAATGGTAAGGGTGATCTGAGTGTGGGTGGTGTCATATAGGAGGGTAAAATAAATGCTAAAAAATGTTGTTTTGGTGGTTAGGGTTAAAGGTCAAATATATGATTTTAGGGGGTAATTTGTACAATTTAGTAACACTTTAAACTCCAAGAGGGCAAGATCTGTACCAACCCTACGTTGTACAATGATACCTTAGTACATGAACTTGTGTCCTGTAAATCGGGGGTCAAGTGCCACAGAACTAGTGACTAGTAAGTCATTTTCCCCCATACTTTTAGAATGGTAATTAATGGAATTTTTAAACTCCAAAAGTGGCAAGACTTATGCCAACCTTATGTTGCCCATGATACCTTGACACATGAACTAGTGTCCCATAGACTTAAGGGTCACAAGGTCAAAAATCAGAGCTATAGTAACCCTCTTGGCTATTTCCCTACTATGCTGTATGCTTAAGGTGATGAGATCAGCTACTCCATGGATTGCTTTCTTGTTGGGAAGATCTGTCACTTGTGACACTAATTCATGTGAAAATTGTGATGAATGACTGCATGGGAGGGCACCCCTTTCCCCCTGGTACCCGTTCCCTGTTGAAAGAATTATTATAGACATTTAAAAAATAAAGGTCGTGCCAAAATGATGAATTTTGTCTACCCTCAAAACGTTCAAAGATTCATGAGGTTTTGTTCACCTGGGCCATCACATGACTTGGTAAGTAGTTGAAATAACAATATTAATACATTTCTATAGCGCAAAATTTGCAAGCATTCTAATGCGCTTCACAAGAAGATAAAACTAAACAAAGTCAATAAGAAAAAAGTATGTTTTTAACTTACTTAAACAAACTAAGATTGTTAACTGAGTGAATAGAGGCAGGCAGTTCATTCCAAAGGGCTGGACCTGCATAATAAAAGCCACGGTTACCTAATGTTTTACACTTAGTTCTGAAGACAAAAAGAAAGAGAATAATTATAGTGTAACGAATACCTATTGCTGTGATCGGGGCGAATATGATCAGGAGGATAACACTGGGTGACTTTATGTAGGGATTTAAAAACAAAAACAAGTTTTAAGTTTGATACGAAATTCAACTGCAAGCCATTGAAGAAAGACTAAGAAAGACTTTTGAGGGGCTCAGTCACAATGACCTCACTACCCTTCTTGAGTTGAGAAAATCACTACAAAAGTTAGGGGGAAATGCTGACAAAAACAATGTTATTCTTGCTGGTGATTTCAACCTAACATTGACTGGAACCAAAACATTATTTCAGGTACTAACGCTTCCTCCGAAGCAGCCAAAATGCTTCTTGAAGTGGCCGATTCATTCAACCTCACTCAAATGGTGCAGTCACCTACTAGAGATAACAACATTCTTGATCTTGTATTTACTAACAACTCACCAGCTGTTAATTCAGCTAACGTCATACCCGGTATAAGTGACCATAATATTGTTAAACTGACCCTAAACATCTCCCCTCGTAAAAATTTGCCTTAACGCAAAATCTATTCAAGGAAAAAAGCTAACATAGAACGCCTAAAAGAAGACATGTCTAAACTTAAACTGCGATATTATTCTAAATTCAATAGCTTATCCATAAATGTTGATGAAAAATGGAATTTCTTTAAAAAGGTTGAAAATAAAAACACCTCACAAATTCACCTCAACTAAACTAAATCTACCTTGGTTCACCTATATCTAGAAAAACATAAACTGTTCAAGAAAGCTAAGAAAACTCAACAAATTCATGACTGGAATACATATAAAAGCTTTAGAAAATTTGTCCGTAAAAACATCAAAGAAGGTACTGTAGAAACAACTTTATCTGTAAAAAACTTTAAAAATCCCTAACTGAAAGCCCTAAGGCATTTTGGTCCTACATAAAAAAGACTTAAAAGTAATTCCGTGGGTGTGTCAGACCTTATGAACAACGGTAAACTTTGTAGTAACAGTATGACTAAAGCTAACATTCTAAACAAACAACCAGTTTTTCAGCATTTTCACAGAAAAAGATACCTCTCAAATCCCTGTAACTAAACCACTCACCACCAACAAAATAAACCAACCTAAAATCACTCCAGAAGGTGTCATAAAGCAACTGCAAAACCTTACCCCAAACAAAGCCTCAGGTCCTGACCATATACCACCATGGTTTTTAAAAACACAAGCAGAAGACCTTTATGAAATCCTAACTCATCTCTTCCAAAGCTCTGTAGATAACGGTACTATCCCAAACAAGTGGAAAGAAGCAACGTTTTTAAAAAGGTGATAAACACGACCCAACTAATTACAGACCAGTCTCTCTTACCTGCGTGTGTAGTAAAATCCCTGAGCATATAATTCACTCACATGTGATGAAATTCCTTGATGAGCATAATATCTTATCTGATCTTCAACATGGCTTTCGAGCAAAAAGTTCAGCTGAATCACAACTTCTTTGAACAATTGATGATATTTCTAAACAAATTGACCAAAACAGTGCCATCTCTATGGCTATACTCGACTTCCCAAAAGCGTTTGATAAAGTCCCACACCAACGTCTGTTATCCAAATTTTTCGCATATGGCACTGATGGAAATCTACTGGCCTGGTTTGCGTCCTTCTTCAGTGTGTTGTCTGTGATGGCGAAATCTCAAATTGACTTAACCTATTCAGATTCAGAACAAAGAATTGATTATAAAATTATTTTACAAGTTTTCAAGTGCATTAAAGGCCTTGCCCCAAAATATTTATGTGAAATGGTACAGTAGTTGAAAAACCATCCCGCTATAACTTTCGTTTCAGATCCCTATTTGTTCCCCGTATTGAGCATAAAACTCTTGGCGAAAGGGCCTTTGCTTATAAAAAGGTCCTTGGTTGTGGAATTCACTCCCAACTGAACTCAAATGTATTGATTGATATTGTATCCCTGACCTCCTTTAAAACTAAGCTTAATTTTTTTTGTGTAAAAAGACATTAATCTAATGTGCAGCTTGATCCATTGTATTTCTATTTATGTTGTCATTTCTGTATTCTTATTTTTGTTTTCGTATCTAATTTACAAAATTAGCGCTCTATAAGTGTATGTATTATTATTTATTATTATTATCTATTTTGGATTCAATTTACTTCATTTCACTCAAGAAAAATTGTGAAAATAAGAGTTCGACTCCAGTTCATACGAAAGGGGTAGGGGGCATAAAAGATCCATGAATGTTATTGTGTGAAGTAATAACTACGGCTAAATTAGTGCTATGTTTTAAAAAATGTGACCTCTCAAAATTAAGCTTGGCCCTCAGCTCGGAAAACTGAATGTTTTTGGCCATAGGCCTATTGAGAAAATTGATGTATGGACAGGAAAACACTTAAGTGCTTTTGTTTTTCTTTAAAATTCTTCCTTTACATTCAGATCTTAAAAATGCTTTCTCCAGCTTCAGGTTGGTTGGGAGTATGGTGAAGGTCAAATTCTCTTCATTATAATTATTTTTGCTTTTTCAAACTTCAAGAGAGCTGCCACGAGATGAAGAAATGGGCGGCTGATTTATTCGTACTAGTAGGCTCAGGCTGCATGTGGTTGAATCCCGGCGGAAACCGTGATCTCCCTTTGTTACTAAAATATCATAATAACAAGTTTAGGAATAACAAACTTGTAAATATTCGTCGGAAAACGACTTGTTGCAGCTCATATGTTCATATTCCGAGTGGGCGGATTACGTAGGAAGAAACGAAGCAACTTTTTAGTGTGCTGGGAATTATCTGTCACTAGTTTCAGATGCTGTCGTGCCACCTGTCGCAAAACGATGTCGTTAATTCTTAAAAGTCGTATCTTTTATCGTGTATCCATACAATAAATATGTGTTCTTCGGTTTTGGAGCCAATTGCCCTGATCTGGAACAGAGATTAAATGGAAATTTATCTTTCGAATTCAAATTCGATTGGCACGTGATTTTGATTAAAGTTTTTCGGTCAATCGAGGTCATGTTTCTGACTGTTCGTAAACATTCCGAACATAGTTTTCTAAAACCGTACTGGGAGTGTACAAGCGCTACTAGCCCGTAAGTTTCATCAGGACACATAAAGGCAGTGCAGTGACAGCTTAGAGTGACTGGCGAGTTCCTACCAAAAGAAGTATGATTTTTCTCTTATATTTTCAAATCCCGTTCTGACAGAAGGACCGGCTGGTCGTTTGATGTCAGCTGTTCACTTTCTTTTACTTTTGACGCAGTATTGATGGTTATAATTCATTGTCTTGGTTTTTTCAGTATCTATCCAAATTTCTTCAAACACTAGTCCACCACTTTTTGAGGTAAATCCAAGTGTCAACAATCCGTGTTTTTGAATGAGTTTTATCTAATCTGCAGTCTCGATCTCGATCAGGGTCATATTTGTGTTATAATTTTGTAGGCCTCTAGATCTACTCGATGCCTCCTAGGCAGGGGCGTCAATCTGTAGTCATATTAGTGTGTTTGTGGCGGTGGGGGCAGGGCCCTAGCTAGCGGGGGCAGGGAAAATTCCCCCCATATTTTTCGCCGATTGTGAATTTCTACACGCAAAGTATATGCATAAAATGGGAACGTGGGGAGGAGGGGGAACACTATATGTTCGAAAACATGTCTTACATAAGGTTCTAGCAGTAATTAGACAAGATCTTCGCTAAAGTGCACGACCAAATACCATTATTTGGCTGCGAAGCATTTGCTTAGTTGCTGGATAAATGAATTTAAGAAAATTAGCCAGATTTTTGAAAATATCTTAATGATATTAGGGGTGTAATTTTTTATTATTTTGGGGGGGATCTGCCAGCTGTATACGCTTTGCGCATTTGGTGCAAAGCCCCCACTAGGGGCCCACCCCTAGTGGGGTCCAGAGGCGAAGCTTCTGGAAGTTATGCATTTTGGTTGACTAGAGGGTGCCTAAAAACGTCTAATATTGTACTGTACATCTGCTCAATATATCAGCTAAGTAAAAGTGTAAAATCGTATTGAAAATGATCAATAAAAATCACTGTCAAGGACTCATTCAAAAAGATTGGTCCATTATTTTGTTAATTTTTTTTTTGTGGGGGGCGACAACCCCATCGCCCCCTGACAAGAGCGTAAAGGCAGGTTTTTATTTGGGGGCGGATCTGCCAGCTGTATACTTTGCGCATTCAGTGTGAGGTCTAGGGGCTCGCCCATTGGAAGCTACAGTATGCATTTTGGTGGACTAGAGGGCGCCTAAAAACATATAATATCATCTTTGATCGCCTGATATATTAGCTAATAAAATGTTAAATCATATTGAAAATGATAACAAAATCACTGTCAAGGACAACTCATTTCAATAGGTCAATCCTTTTAAAAAAAAACAAGTTTGAACATTTTCAAATTATTTATATAGCTTTATTGATCGACCTAACCCCGCAATTTTGTCACATACGGCATGATATATTTGCATCAAATTGTCAAGTACAGAAGCAAAAAAGTGGGGGACAATTGATATTGTGACCCTATCTTAGAAATTGGGGCCATGTAGCCCCTGTCCTCCCTGGGATTGATGCCATGAGCCTAGGTGAGTGATGGAAGGTTTAACTTAGCCAGTCTTTCAGCATAATTCAGTTTGTCCATTCCTGGTAATAAGAGTGTGGCTCTTCTCTGAAGATTCTCTAACATATCAATATGTTTGATCTTATATGGACTGCAGACTGGGTTACAATATATACCATACTTGTATATAATAACTTAAATGTTTGATTATCAAGGTACTGAAAGGTTCTTCTGATGGCTCCAAGCAGTGGTGTAGCCAGCATCAAAAAAGTGAGGGGGTCGGAGAAGGTCCTAGACCCCTCTCCTGTCACGAAGTGTTAAAACTTAGCCCACTTCTGAGGGCAATTTTGTTTTCTAAAAGCACAAAAACATAAAAAAAGCAAAGGTTTGCATGTGGGACAGGGTGGATTGGCATGTGGGACAGGGTGGGTTGGCATGTGGGACAGGGTGGGTTTGCATGTGGGACAGGGTGGATTGGCATGTGGGACAGGGTGGGTTGGCATGTGGGACAGGGTGGGTTGGCATGTGGGACAGGGTGGGTTGGCATGTGGGACAGGGTGGGTTGGCATGTGGGACAGGGTGGGTTGGCATATGGGACAGGGTGGGTTGGCATGTGGGACAGGGTGAGTTGGCATGTGGGACAGGGTGGGTTGGCATGTGGGTCAGGGAGGGTTGGCATTTGGGACAGCATGAGTTGGCATGTGGAACAGGGTGAGTTGGCTTGTGGAACAGGGTGAGTGGCATGTGGGACGGTGGGTTTGCATGTGGGATAGGGTGGGTTGGCATGTGGGACAGGGTGGGTTGGCATGTGGGACAGGGTGGGTTGGCATGTGGGACAGGGTGGGTTGGCATGTGGGACAGTGTGGGTTGGCATGTGCGACTGGGTGAGTTGGCATGTGGGATAAGGTGGGTTGGGATAGTGTGGGTTGGCATGCGGGACAGGGTGTTGGTAGTTCAGTGGTTGTTGGTATTGTGTATAGATCACCAATTTCTAGTCCTGAGAACAAATCAGAAATTACTTGACTGCTTCAGGAAAGTTACTTCTAGGAGGGTTATTGTTTTTGGGGACTTTTTTCCAGACAATTCCAGACTTTTTTTCAGGAATCTTTGTACTAGTGGTCCACATGGTATAGATTTTCTGGAAGCTGTATCTGACTGGTTTTTCATCCACCAGCATGTGTTGTTTCCCACACGTGGTAGAAATTGTCTGGATTTAATTTTTAGTAGTGAAGAAAGCATGGTTAGAAATGTGCTAAGTGTAGCGGTAAGGTAGGGTGTAGTGATCATGACCTAATTAGTCTTAATCTGTATTGTTTCACAAAGGTTTCTCCAGCTAATAAACTGGTTTTAGATTTTAAGAATGCTGACTTTGCTGCACTTCAGGATAATTTGTCATTCGATTGGACTTCTTTGCTTCGTGAATTAGATCTTTAAAAGCATGGGATGTTTTCAGAACTATAGTTTTGGAGGGTGTAAATAAATTTGTCCATTATAGAAAATCTTCCTTAATCTTCATTAATGATATTTATGTTTCCCTTGGCTCCAGGATTGATCAATTTGCTGATGACACTCTGCTGTGCAGGATTGTTAATGATGCTAGGAATTCTTCACTTTTGCAAACTGATCTGAATAAGTTTGTTTCTTGGTCCCAAACATGGCAGATGTCATTCAATGTTGATAAATGCAAGTTATTCATTCTGGTCAGAACAATTTGGCTTTTGATGACTGCATGAATGCTTTAAATCTTGGTTGTGTTTATCAAGAAAGGGATCTAGGTGTTGTCATTATTATCAATCTGAAGCCTTCTAAACAGTGTGCTTTAGCAGCTGCAAGGGCAAATAGGATGCTTGGTTTAATAAGAAGAAATTGTTGTTATCTTGGTAGAGAAATTGTTTTTAATTTGTATAAGCAGTTAGTCAGGCCTCACCTTGAATATGCTATTCAGGCTTGGAGTCCTTTTTATGAGAAGGATAAGTTCATTTTGGAGCAGGTTCAGTGAAAAGCCACTAGACTTATTCCCGAAGTAAGGAATCTCTCTTATGAATCTAGGTTGCGAATTCTTGGTTTGACCACGCTTGAGTTGAGAAGAGTATGTGGCGATATAATTCAGGTTTTTAAGTTCCTATCTGGTAGTGATGCTTTGACTCCCTGTTATTTCTTGCATGTTTCAGCTACATTACTCATCATGTGACACGTGGTAACAGTTTGAAGTTGACCAAAGAGTTCTCACGGATAGATATTCGGCGTTTTAGCTTTTTGCAAAGAGTTGTTAATGAGTGGAATGGTTTGCCTGAGTGGGTACTTAGCTCTAATTTTGTTTACAATTTCAAGGTCAACATTGATAAGTTCTTTACTTACTTTGGGCATCTTTGATTTATTAATTTTTTGTGGTGGTGGTGGTGTTAGTTTGGACTTTTTATGGGGTGACTAACCCTTCTAAGCTCGTAATCTGGTTCTGTTATGTTACCCCATTTTTTACACCCCTGCACGAGGAATCTTTCGATCCCACTTTCCTGACTCTTAGCCCCCCGTACTTCTCTCAGACTCCCTATTTTCTTTTCTTCCCACCTCTGGAATGATCTAACCTCTCAGGCACAATTTGACCTTTGCTGTCATGGTGCCAATAAAGCCCTCATCAAACAAACAATCTAAGCATGGTCAATTTGAAATCAACTGCCCCTACTAGTCCCATTACTGCATATACATCTCTCAATAAGCCAATTTTCTATGCTAGCTGCAAATAGTCATGCATGCTGTCCTTCCAACAGTTCTAGCGAAACTTTAGAGAAAAGTTGGTGGAACGTGTCCCGTTTTCTCTCTCCTGGTTCCATTACCTCTGCTACTAAGAATAGAACTCCACAGCCTAAATGTTTCTATGCGACACAATATTATTCATTCTTAAGATGAAATCATTTTCAGATTATTGCATGATGCGGTCAATGTTGAACCTGTTGAAGAGCGGTGTGCATGTACAAGGCCTTGGTAAGCAGGGCTCAGTTACACGGTGCATGTCAACCACAGACACAAAGAAGGAATTTAACAAACCAGTCAGTGGCTATGACTTAATGCGTGCTGCTGGGATTGCTACAATGTTCCGTTTGCCATATCAGGAAACTAGTCAAGGTACTTTACTTAAGCCTAGCTAGGGCTGTCATGTTATCTCGATTATTGTGAATATTTTAAGCAAATCTGATTCTTTTATGCTTTCTTTCCTTAGACCTTAATTGTTATGGAAAAATTGAAAACAATATTGCACACAATATTGCACACTGAAAATCCAAGTACTTTTCCCAAATTAATTATCACAACCTAAATATCGCAATATGGTGATATATTTTGTTGATGATAATTGTTAAGCCTGATGAAAAAAAATTGTTTTTTAATACTTTTTAGCTTATCACCATTTGAAAACGATTTTCAGTGTTGCAGATCTTGTCAACCACATCAGGCGTAATAAAATATTGAAAACTATCTGAAGCGATCGGTTGTATTTTTGTATAAAGTAGAAAGAAATGAAAATATGGAAGCTGAATGAATGATCTGAGAGAAAAATGTGGTACTTATAAAGAAAGAAATCTAAGATTCTCTCAAAACTGATGCACACGAGGGTAATAAGCTACAGTAATAATATTTGTCTGATGCACCCATATGTGACAGTCCTACAGTACAGTATAAGAAGTCCTTTTATATTAGATAATGTAATATTGCCCATTTCGTGTACAATATCACGTATGTTATGTGTAAGGAATGTAAAAATACACATTTTGATCATGGAATAAGTAAGAAATGTGTAAAAATTGTGTAACTTTGTGTATTTTTAATTAACCAACCTAAACATGTAGCTGTGGGGACAAGAAACTGTTATTTTACGTTGTCGCAATGCCTGTAACGTAAAACAGGGCCAGAGTTAAAATGGTAAAATTAGAGGTAAAGAATCGACAAAAAGTGATCATAAAATACACAAGACAAGTTTTGTGCATGCTTTCTCAATAGCAAAAATTAATGTAAATTTGTTTCTTTCAACGTTAGTAAATAAAAAATAATAGATATACAATTGTGATGAGGCACCTTAAAATAAGTTAAGTTTAACCTAAATGACCATATCTACTATCTGACTATACGATGCGCTAGTTACCAGTTGATTACGACATCACAAATGCAGAGGCGCTCTCCCGTCTCAAATTAGAAATGATACCAAGTTCATTAAACGTACAAAAAGCAGATTTTTGTGAATATACAATATGATGGAGTTCTGGTAGTAATGTCTTTAATTCACAAATGAATGTATTTATTCTCTAAATCAAAATTGTTCCAGCATCATAATCCATTCTTTAGTTTTCTTTTCAAAAACTAACTAGTGGCTAACAGCTTATACAAAACTGTTTTCAGACAATATGATTATAAATTCAATCATAGAGCCCAATTCTTTATATAAAATAACCAATTCATTTCACAATTTCAATGTGATGAAACATCCCATCATTACCAATCATGAAAGTTACTCGACTTTATACACCTCTCCTTTAAATTTGACAACACAAAAAACCTTTCATCAAATTTGGTATCCAATTATACCCGACTCACTTTTTTGTTCTTTTCTTTCAAAAACAAAAGATACAACAATAATACAATATGCCTCAGTTATCATTTCACTTTGATATAAAAATTGAATTTTTACTCCAAATATAAAAATGATTTTCCCCAGGTCATTTTACTTTGCGTTCAAGGTTTCAATTGATATGCGATTTCACCATAAAACCATTTATTACTGTCTATTTAAATCTTTATATTTGCCTCTTGAAATTAACTAAGCTTAATACAATTAAAATATACTTACAACTACAGTTACACCTGGTTTCCTTCACTTAGATCTCTCAAATTTGAATTACAGATATCCTTAGCGGTATAAGAACTTCACAGTTTGCCATAGATAAACCAGCATAAATACTTGGTACATTTTGCACCCTCAACAACAACAACTTTCAACAACAACAACTTTTTTTTAAAGTGTAATATTCGGCCATCAATAAACCTTTGCATTTATTGGAAGCACATCTCTCCTCAGTGACTGTCAAAGACCATTTCTCCTCAGTGACTGTTAAAGCCCATCTCTCCTCATAACTGTCAAAGCCCATCTCTCCTCAGTGATTGTGAAAGCCCATCTCTCCTCAGTGACTGTCAAAGCTCATCTCTCCTCAGTGACTGTCAAAGCACATTTCTCCTCAGTGACTGTCAAAGCCCATCTCTCCTCAGTGACTGCCAAAGCCCATCTCCTTTCAGTGACTGTCAAAGCCTATCTCTCCTCAGTGACTGCCAAAGCCCATCTCTCCTTAATGACTGTCAAAGCTTATCTTTCCTCAGTGACTGCCAAAGCCCATCTCTCCTCAGTGACTGTCAAAGCCCATCTCTCCTCAGTGACTGCCAAAGCCTATTTCTCCTCGGTGACTGTCAAAGCCCATCTCTCCTCAGTGACTGTCAAAGCCCATCTCTCAGTGACTGTCAAAGACCATCTCTCCTCAGTGACTGTCAAAGCACATCTCTCCTCAGTGACATGTCAAAGCACATCTCTCAGTGACTGTCAAAGCCTATCTCTCCTCAGTGACTGTCAAAGCCCATCTCTCCTCAGTGACTGTCAAAGCACATCTCTCCTCAGTGACTGTCAAAGCCCATCTCTCCTTAGTGACTGTAGAAGCCCATCTCTCCTCAGTGACTTTCAAAGCACATATCTCCTCAGTGACTGTCAAAGCACATCTCTTCTTAGTGACTGTCAAAGCCCATCTCTCCTGAGTGACTGTCAAAGCCCATATCTCCTCAGTGACTGTCAAAGCCCATCTCTCGTCAGTGACTGTCAAAGCCCATCTCTCCTCCGTGACTGTCAAAGCACATCTCTCCTCAGTGACTGTCAAAGCCCGTCTCTCCTTAGTGACTGTCAAAGCCCATCTCTCCTCAGTGACTGTCAAAGCTCAACTCTTCAGTGACTGTTAAAGCACATCTCTCCTCAGTGACTGTCAAAGCCCATCTCTCCTCAGTGACTGTCAAAGCACATCTCTCCTCAGTGACTGTCAAAAAACAAGTGACTACCAACAGACCTCAAAAAATTTTCTCTCAAAAATCTTGTAAGCAAGTAGGAATTCAAGATTCCCAAACAACAATAAAATAGGAAGTTAAAGTCTCGCAGACAATGGTACCCACCATGTTGGGGAGACTTTAAAAGTTACATAATACTTGAAATCACCTGTCCTCTACTCATTTAACTCAATTTGCATAATTGCTATTCTAAACTTCCTAACCTATCATTTTGTGTGTTGTCCCAATATGTTCCATTAATCATGACAAAATTGCTCATAAAAAGCACCCCCCCCCCCTTCCTTGACATTTTATCCTGGCTCTGCCCCTGCCGTCCATATACCTTAAACGACAGTGCTGACAAAGCTCAATATTGGAATGAATTAATGATCATGAGAAGACACTGCCTGAGACTTCTCAAGGATGATGCTCAAAAGTAATTTTTTCATTTCATAGCCATTACATATGATAACAGGGAGTGCAGTAGCCCAGTGGTTAGGACATCGGTATCATACTGAAAAGGTATTGGCTGGGATCATATCTCAGCCAGAGCGCTGTGCTTTATTATAGTCCTTAAGAAAAATACTTTATTCCATTTACTCCAGTTCACCGGTGAATTGAGTACTGCAGTTTTGGCAGGGGAGTTAAGCTGCAATGGACCAGTGTCCCATCCAGGGGAGTCAAGTACTCTCATCCACTTAGCACCATGTAAACCAGGTATAAGCACTGGCTCCATAAACCCTCGGGGCTTGATGGGATTTAACATGATAATCTGTGAATCAAAGGGTTGGTTCCTTTGTTTGCTGACCTCCACATTGGGGACCAATCACTGACGAATCAATTGTTGATATGGTGACCAATCATTGACCTACAGTGGTTGGTTTGGTGACTCATTTCTATTTTCCTTCATCAGGTCTCGATGCTTGTTTTATTGGTATACCGTTTGACATCGGATGCTCACACAAAAGTGGTCCACGACTCGGTCCTCGCCATATACGAATGGAGTCGGTCGTGATAAGAGAGTTCAACTCAGTAGGTATGTTGTCTCATGATCTGTTATCTCGAGTGCATCTGTTGTTTGGATTAAGCATTTGAGAGCATTATACAGAAGAATAAAAAAATGAGAGTATTACACAAATGATTGTAGAAATACACAGTACAAAAAGTAACACAAATAGTACAATGAAGGCTAGCTATAAAAGTATTAAAATGCAAAAGATGGTAAAAATAGTATGATGTAGAATATTTGTAGGAAAAAAATTTCTGCTTCAATCTTCCATTGAAAAATCAGAGATTTGTTTGGAAATTGCAGTTGATAAGAAAAGTAAGGGTCTTAGTTGAACAATTAATTGGTAGATTATTATAGATCTTTCCCTCAATGAACTTGAGGTTATCAAGTTTTAAAGACAAGCTGATATTCCATGCAGGTGCAGCACCCTTCGAGTCATTGCAAGTTGCTGACATCGGGGATCTTTACTTCACTACTTTCAATTTGAGAAAAGCTTGTGATCAAATCCGGGAGGGGTTCCAGCAGATCTTAGGTAACAACTGTACGCCACTGGCTGTGGGTGGGGATCACACCATCACCTACCCCATCCTACAGGCTATGAAGGTAAGAGGGAGTCCCCTGGAAGGCCATTTTACCCCTTTAGAAGAATTGTTACAAATGGTGAATCACAGGGACACAGAAAAATGACTGTGTGTTTGTTCCTTCTTGCAATTTTGAAAAGCTAAAAAATAAGAAGTAGCATAGAACAGAGACATAGGAAGCAAAAGAAGAGGGAAGGGGGGGACGGGGGTAAGGTAATTTCACCTTCCCAGTTACATGCTTCTTACCTAATTGGGAGGTAAAATTGGGAAATTATTTAAATAAAACTTGAACAAATTGAAGGTAGCTTTAATTTGATAAAATTATTTCCAAAATTTCCCAAAAGTTGAAGATTTTTTTTCTCTGAAAACTGAAGAAAACCATTCCTGAAAAATGACTGTATGTTCCTTTCCACAATTTTGAAAGTGTGATGACAAATAAAAAGTAGCATAAATTTAAAACAGAAGAAGAGAGATGTGGGGGGGGGGGGAGGGGGCAGAAAGGGAGAAATGGGGGAAGGTTATTTCACTTTTCCGGTTGCAAACTTCCTGCCTGTTTGGGAGGTAAAATTGGCAAATTATTAGAATAAAACTTGAACAGATTCAAAGTAACTTGCATTTGGTAAAATTATTGCGAATTTTGGTAAAATTTGGCAACATTTCCCAAAAGTTGATGAAAAGTTTGTGAAAATTGAAGAAATTAAAGGAAATTTCCTGAAAACCAAAATAACTGCCCAAAAGGAAGTAAATTTTCTAAAAATATTCCACATGATAAATAACTTACAGTCTATTGCCCTTAAAAGCACCAAAATGTTAATAATTTACTTATGAAAATAAATGTACTGGAATGCATAGTGCGTTATTCTTTAACCCTGTTCTTATATATAGTGAACAATTTTTATATAAAAATCGTAAAAAAAGTTGGAAATACATTGAAAAAATATACAAAATAATTCTTTTTTGGAGTAATTTCTTAACATGACAATATGAACATATATATATATATATATATATCTATGTCTATATATATATATATATATATTTATATATATATTATATATATATATATATATATATATATATATATATATATATATATATATATATATATATATATATATCTGAACACATATAAATATATAAACCTACATATATATATATATATATATATATATATATATATATATATATATATATATATATATATATATATATATATATCTATGTCTATATATATATATATATATATATTTATATATATATATATATATCTGAACACATATAAATATATACACCTACATATATATATATATATATATATACATATATATATATATATGAATACATGCATATATATATATATATATATATATATATATATATATATTTATGTCTATATATATATATATATATATATCTATATATATCTATATGTATATATATATATATATATATATATATCTATGTATGTATATATATCTATGTATATATATATATGTCTATAGATATATATTTATATATATATATATATATATATATATATATATATATATATATATATATATATATATATATGTATATTATATATATATCTATATCTATATATATATCTATATATATATATATATATACATATATATATATATATATCTTTCTATCTATATATATATATTTACTTCAAGTTATACCTTACCTTCCATGCTATAATTATGCAATCTGGTCACATGACCTGATTCTAACGCACTTCTAACCGACCAATTTCCTTTTTCGATTTTGGCGCATGCGCATTGGGTCGAAGTCACCGTTGGGTGTTCGAGGGGTCGCCCTCTAACAACTCCAAGGAGCTACAGTTGTTACAAGAGAGCTTATTTTCGTTTTCACGTTACCAGCATATGAATATTTTTGTTTTTCTTACACAGATGTGAGAAAAAATATTTAATTTTCAAGCTTGAATTTTGGGGTGTTGGAGAGACCGAGGGTGGGTCTCTCCGACGTCCTATTTACAGGGAAACTAATCTTTCCTTTTTATCTTTACAGACCTCGAGTACACAGTGGTTGGTGTTTCCCACGCTACCCCGGCGCTTATAAAGTCGTTACGTTGGATGCGTTTTCTCGGGTTTCTAAAGTTTTTCAGATAGAATTTTTTTTCGATTATATATTTTTTTTCTGTTTAAGAAAGTGTTGTTGTTCTGTTTAGATTGCTATGCCTCGTCTCTCTTTAGCGTGTCCGTAAGATCATAGTTACTTTGCCGTATTTATGTATGTACGCATGGAAATATGTTCTTCTCTTCTTAAGAAATTTTTTCAGTGAATTTTTTTTTCTGTTTAAGAAAGTTTTAATATTCTGTTTAGAATGCTATGCCTCGTCTCTCTTTAGCGTGTCCGTAAGATCATACTTACTTTGCCGTATTTGTGTATGTATGCATGGATATATGTTCTTCTCTTTTCAGATATAAAAGAAGTTTACTGAGAAGGTTACGCTCTTAGTGGCGTTGCGCCTAGAGCGGTAACGGTAAGAGAGAGAGAGATATAACCTCTTAGGGGCGCTATATGTGTCGCCTAAGTTGTAATAAGATCCTATTGACGGGTCAGTACGGTTCCGTTGGACAGTCCCAGACGGTTCCGCAGCTCTATTTACGGGCATTGTGCGGTTCCGGGAGCCGGTTCCATTGAGACGGTTCCATAGACACGGTTCCATACGCTTCCGTTGGACGGTCCCTGACGGTTCCGCAGCCCTATTTACGGGTATTGTGCGGTTCCGTGGGACGGTTCCGTGGTCCATACGGTTCCGCGGCCCGTTGTTACGGGGCGGACGGTTCCATTGGACGGTTCCGTCATCCATACGGTTCCGCGGCCCGTTGTTACGGGGCGGACGGTTCCATACGGTTCAATTGGACGGTTCCATACGGTCCGCGGCCCGTGTTTACGGGGCGGACGGTTCTATTGGACGGTTCCGCGGCTCGTGTTTACACGGGTCCGTATTTAACGGGTTAACGTACATTGTACGATTTAATCCGGTTATACGCCCACTAGCTACAAGCTACGTGGTCAGGTGACAGGTGACATTCTTGACAAGAAGTATAGCATTGACAGCTATTTTTCTTCTTGGTCCCGTAGCCATTAGCTACGCAGTTCCACGGCTCGTGTGAACGCAATTAGGACTGTCTACGTTGAACGTTACAAGTTCCGTATTTATTTTCACCAGTATCATGGACATGGAGGACAGGTCCCCGAGTGTCGGTGTTTTACACACCCAGGATGTCCCGCGATGCGTAGCGTGCAAACGCTTCTTTAAATTACGCTCCGGTAACATCCATCTCACGTGTTACGCGTGCAAATTATGCTGCGAGTCAAATCCCTGTGTTCTTTGCAGCGATTGGGATCTAGCAGCGTGGTCGGAGCACAGACTTCACTGCGACCGGTACTTTTAAAGAGCGGCGGAGAAAGTGGAGAAGCGACGGTCTGATAGGCCCTCTTTGTCTCCCCCCCCCCCCCCGCCGCCACCCAGGCCCAAAGCCAGGGAGGCGGGGCCGCCGCCCACTCTCAGCGGAGCGCCTCTTGAAAGACGTACACCGTACGGTTAATCCGGAAGTATAGCATTGAGACAGTTATTTTTCTTCTTGGTCCCGTAGGCAAAGGCTACGGCAGTTCCACGGTTCCACGGCCCATGTTTACGGGTCCGTATGGTTCCACGGTCCGTGTTTTACGGGTCCGTACGGTTCCATTGGACGCTTCCGCGGCTCGTGTTTACGGGTCCGTACGGTTCCATACGATTCCACGGTCCGCGTTTATGGGTCCTTTCGCTTCCATTGGACGGCTCCAGTGAGCGGAACTCATCTTTAACGGGATAATGTACACTGTACGGTTAACCCGGTTATACGCCCACTAGCTACTACCCTACCTGGTCAGGTGACAGATGACTTTCTTTACAAGAAGTATAGCATCACGACAGCTATTTTCTTCTTGGTCCCGTAGCCATTAGCTATGCAGTTCCACGACTCGTGCGAACGCAATTAAGATTGTCTGCATTGAAGATTACAGTTCCGTAATTATTTTCACCAGTATCATGGACATGGAGAACAGGTCTCCGAGTGTCGATGCTCTACACACTCATCATCTCCCGGCGTAGCGTGCTAACGCTTCTTTGATTTACGCTCCGGTCACATCCATCTCACGCGTTACGCGTGCAGATTATGCTGCGAGTCCATTCTTCGTACTCTTTGCAGCGATTGGGTTCAAGCGGCGTGGTCAGAGCACAGACTCCACCGCGACTGGTATTTTCAAGGTGCGACCGAGAGAGTGCGGCTCCGGTGGTCGGATGCGTACGGCTCCGTAGTTTTGTAACGGGATATCGTACACCGTACGATTTACCCGGATATGCACCCACTAGCTACGAGCTATGTGGCCAGGGGACAAGTGATAATCTTCACAAGAAGTATAGCGCTGTGAGAGCTATTCTATTCATGGTTCCGTAGCCATTAGCTACGCAGTTCCACGATCATGTGAACACTATTAATACGATTATCCGCGTTGAACGTTACAGTTCCGCAATTACTTTCACCAGTATCATAGGCACGGAGGACAGGCCTCCGAGCGTCGGTATGTGACGCACCTAAGAGGTCCCGCTATGCATAGCGTGCAAACGCTTCTCTAGACCGTACGGGCCTGTACGACTTCAGAGTTTTTGCAACGGGATAACGTACACTGTACGATGAACCCCGAAATTGAGTCCGCTAGCTAGGAAGCTACTTGGTCAGGTGATAGGTGACAGTCTTCACGAGAAGTACAGCATCACGAGAGCTATTTTCTTCCCGTCTCTGTAGCCATTAGCTACGCTGTTCCACGGCCGTGTGAACTGCTTCTGTAAGATTTTCCGCGTTGAACGTTACAGTTCCGCGATGTTTTGCGCCTATATCATCGACATGAAGGGCAGGTCCCTAGTGTCGGTGCGTTACGCGCCTTGACTGTCCTGCGATGCGTCGCATGTAAACGCTTTTTAGGTTGCGCTTTGGTGTTATCGACATGTTCAAACCCGTGTACACTGCTGTGGTCCTCGGTTCCGCGATGGGACCGTAGGCCCTAAGAGGCGCCCACGGGTCTTACGTGAGTTAGTACCCTTTTTATGGCTAGTTGTAGAGCCATTGGATTACTTGCACAGGTCCATTAGGGTCCGTGACGGCTCCAGTGATCGGTTCCATACGGCCCCCACGGCTTGTTTTCACGGCCCGTAAGGGTCCGTGAAACAACTCGGCGGCTCGTGCGACGGGCATGGGATGACGTTTGGGTCCGTAGGGCTGCATAGTTCTACGGCAAGGTCACGTACAACGTACGTCACACCCGATAGTATACCCTTTAGCTTTTTAGCCACAGGGTCAGGTAATAGTTACAATCTTAGGAGATCTCCACGTCCGTGTGAGCTGACTTGGTGAGATTTTCGCGTTGAACGTCACGGTTCCGCATAGTTTTTCACCAGTTTCATGGACACGAGGACGAGTCCCCGTTTGTCGGTACGTCACGCTCCCAGGATGCATCGCGTGTTAGCGCTTGCTCAAGTTTCGGGGCCTAGCGCTCGGATGATAAGAATTCCTTCTTTACGGGAGGCAGTACCATCACGAGAGCTATTCTCTCCGTGTTACGTTGTTCCACGACCGTTCAAACTACTCTGAATACTACTCTGAATATGTTTCTTGCGTCGAACGAGACCTTCGGCTCACATTCTACAGATATTAACGCGGTTTTACGTACAACGCACGATAAACCCGGTAACGGAACTTCGGATATTGCGACCGTTAGCGCGTGTTGCAGTGTTCGCGGTCGCTTTTTTTTCTTGCTGGGACGTTTTTAGCGTTCGACGGCAGTCCCCCACGTGTAGCCGCCGGCTATGTGGCTCCGTAGTGATTATATACAAACGGAGTTAACGGCTTACACCAGCGGCGCGGCTGTGTGGTAGAGGACCAGTAGCCATGAACTACAGAGTTCCGCGGCCGTTTCTCTTACCGGGACACGTACTGAGTACGACGGTAGTCCCCTCTTCCCCACGCAGCTACCGGTTTTGTAGCTCCGTGATGAAACAAACTCAGTTTACGACTCGTATAGCTTGCGTAGCACGTGAACTCCTCCGTATTCCTTACGGCCCTAGTTATATTTAGCTATTCTCAACGGGAACGCGTACTGAGTACATCTTCCCTACGAGTAGCCACTTACTCGGTGACCCCGTGGTGAATAGCAGTATACTGAGATAACGACTCACGTTACAGGTGAGTACGTTAACGCTATCGTAGACCTAGACAGTTCTTTTGTACTGAGAGCTACTACGTTCGGGCCACGTACCAGTACCAGTTGTCCCCCTCGCGTAGCCACGAGTTTTTTGCTCCGTGGTGCACAGAGACATAGTTGGCGGATGACTAGTGGTTTTTACTTGTCATGCTGACGCCTTTGTAGACCCATAACGGATCTATAATACTTAACACGGTTGCATACTTTGTACGGCGTAAGTCCCCCCAGTAGCCACGCGCTTCTCAGCTCCGTGGTGCAGGGTGTTTAATGGAATTAACGGTCCGTGTAATATACACAGGACGTCAACCCTTTCGTGATTTCTACCCCAGTGCTGGGGTTTATGACTCATACGGTTGACGTAGTACGTTACACCCTCCTAATTGTCAATAATAACCCCATGAAGGATATTTTTCTTGACAATAGGTGGCCTTTTGATAGACAACCTTACGTTTGGGGTAGCTATTACCAACAACGGCACGTATGGTTTATTCCATACTTTAACACCTCCTTAAAACCGTTTCCATGTGGTTTTACGGCCTCTTACTTAACTGCCCGTACAGACATACAGTATTAGTTTTCTCTGCACCCGTCGCTGTAGGCTCCGCGGTTTCAAGGTTGTTACTATACGTAGTACGTTAACACTTTTTTCAGTCAACTTCTTAGACAAGTCTCGCTGTTGATAGGTGTGGCCTGGAGCTACGCGGTTCCGCAACTGCTACAGTTTTTAGACCCCGCTTGGGTGCCGTCGACTATGTTG
>JAIGNY010001306.1:1015000-1103212 GCA_020152595.1 Chiridota heheva
AAATAAACCAAAGCTTAGTTATATGATACGGTTGTTGTGTGTTTGGTTTTTTAAAGCCCTTTTCACCCTTTGAGGTATTCAAAATTTAATCCCTGAATAAACAGAGTGGGTATACAGTACCAATGTGAACAGTTTTACACCGGCGAGTTTTTTTGGCATTTTTTGGGCGCTTTACCAGCGCCTTTACCGGCGCTTTACAGGCAAGTTTCAAAATGACAAAATCGGGAGATATTTTGTTCAGTTTCACAAGCCATCATCACTGCAAAACAATTTAAATTAAACAATGAGTAGCCATAATGTCATTATTACAAAAATTTGCCTTGCCCATTTAGTTAAGTAATCAATGAATGATCTGAATTGAGTAAAAACATTAGACAATATTGAAACGCAATGGGAGTTTGAACATTATATTGAAGTATTATTAGGGCCTACATCAATAGTATGTGAACATCATATCAGAATATTATTAGAACATCACATCAAAATAAATAAATTCATTCATGAATTTAATAATGACAAGTTGTAACTGATTATGATTTGGAATTATAAAACGAGCTTAATCAAACCGAAATTAATACAATCCCCTATGGAATTTAAAGTTTCTACTCTCTTTCCAGTTTAGTTTTTTGAATTAACTTTGCTAAAAACGGCAATTTGCATCAGTTTGAAATATTTTGAGTGAAATTTGCAGGTTCTGAACGTGTGCAGATGTTAAATATTACACACAGTAGACTAAGGACTTTCCTCGCTGAAAGAAATAAGAGTTGTGATTGGAAAATAACGCTTGTGATAGTATCTTTGTATTTAAAAATTAAATCACAAGTTGCATGAAAACCAATACCACGTTTTTGGCTTCAAGAATTTTTTTTAAATTTTTTTTCTCGGCGCTTTACTGGCGTGGGTTCCCAGAGCTTTACTGGCATTAGAATTAAGAGCGCAATTGTCAAACTGCTCGCATCTGTACTGTAGGATGCTTTGTGATGTGGGACATGGGATGCCATGTGGGACATGGGATGCTATGTGGGACATGGGATGCTATGTGGGACATGGAATGCCATGTGGGACATGGGATGCCATGAGGGACATGGGATGCCATGAGGGACATGGGATGCCATGAGGGACATGGGATGCCATGTGGGACTTAGTGTGAGATGCCATTTTTATAATTGACCAGGTCATATGATATGGGTTCCAATTTGCATGGGCATGCGAACAATGACGGTATTTACCGTTCTACTTATCTTCTGCAATTTGTATTATTTACAAAACAATTAACTTTGTATGTTATCTCTAAAAGCTTTATTCTTACATCTAAAACATGAAAATCACCCCTGTACCATATACTGTAGTCTATGTGACCTTTTAGCTAACGTATAAAGTGTAGATATGACCGATATTAAGCAAATTATGATACTAAAATCATGCCAAAAGACGCTAAGCCTTGGGGCCTCTGTACCAGAACTTTGACCCTGGATTTGACACATTATTAAGCATTCTTTTGCTAAACAAGAAATACATGGGGCTTCCAGAGGCCTCTACATTTGACACATTTTATTGCCTTTTTCTGCAATCACAATCACGAGAAATGTAGGGCTTCAGGGGGCTTTGCCCCTGGATATACCAGGGCTTCTCCCCTAGATTTGACACAAAGTTAAGCAATTTTTTGTTACCATAATCACTCAAAGTGCAGTGCTTTGCTCTGGATTTGACGAGTTTAAGAAATTTTCTGTTATCAAAACACAAGAAACATACGACTTCCCCTCAAAATACGCTACAAACTCCTAGGGCTTCTCCCCCACCACATAATATGTTGAGCTACTACATCATTGATGTTCTAGTTTGTATTGATAGGAAGAAAGTATTTTAAAATCTTATTTCATCAAGTAGATATTCCAATTTTAGATATTAACGATAGCTTATGCAAAAAGGAAGTGACCTAACATTAGGATTATTAATAATGAATTAAGTTAGCAGGTGAGGGTTGAAGTCACTCACAGCTTACTACGCTAAACTTTTCATGACACTTACAACAACTTTGAAATTGAATATCTGCTGTATGGAAACAGATTCTCAACAACATTCTTCACCATTTTATTTCCCTTTTTTGTCCCCTTTCCCAACAGACTTGACCTCTGAACCAATCTGTTCAAATCCAGCTGAACCATTAGGCTTATAGGGCCAGTGCTTATCTATATTTTCGATGGCGCAAGCAGATAAGAACACATGACTCATCCTGGACGGGACACCAGTCAATAACAAAGTTAACTTCACAGCAATCTTGGTACTCGTTTTGAAGCAGAGTGGACTGGAGCAAGTAAAGTTAAGTGTCTTGCTCAAGGACACAATGCAGCACTCGCAGCGGGAATCGAACCAAGTACTTTCACATACGAGCATGACTCCTTAAGCACTGAGCCACTGCACCTCTTCTGTAAAAGGATTAGTTTAGTGGTCAAGCAAGTTCATTTTTTATGAAAGAGGACTTTAATAGGAACAAATGGTAAAACCACTTCACTATCTTATTTCGTTAAGGATATATTCAAGTTTAAATTTCTGGTCTCTGTGTAGAAATAACTACTGTAGTGTGGTAAGTCAACTGCAGAGTGTTAGCACCATCATCCTCACATTCTTTTCAATTGTTAATGTATTTTGAAAGAAACTTATTTAATGTTTTTACTATTTGACCTATTTTTTCTTAGTCTTTCTCCAGGTGGTAAATTATAATTAGCCTTACTAGATTCTGTTTTATTACTTTCCTAACATATATCCAATGATTTTTAAGCCACAAAATCTCAGGAAAAATGCACAGACTTTGAGGAATCTGAGGCTGTGACATACAACTAGTCTTGACTTCAGTCGTATTTGCACAAATGATGCTTAATTTTAAACTTAAATATCTCCTCAACAGATTAAGATATTTGAATGCTTTCTTCACCATTTTGTTTCTTTCAAGTTCCTCTTTCACATTTGTTTTTCTTGATGTGAGTTTCTTGACCTTTAGGGTTTCCGAGTGGTAACTGCTGAGGATTGCTGGCATAAATCTTTGACGCCGTTAATGGAGGAGGTGAGAGGCATGATGGGAGATACTCCAGTGTACTTCTCATTTGATATAGATGGCTTGGATCCAGCATTTGCCCCAGGCACAGGTAAGAGATTTTTAAAGTGTTGTTGCCACTGGCACAGGTGAGAGTTAGGAGACTTTAAGTGTTGTTGCCACTGGCACAGGTGGGAGGGAGACTTTAAGTGTTGTTCCTCCTGGCACAGGTGAGAGGGAGACTTTAAGTGTTGTTGCCACTGGCACAGGTGAGAGGGAGACTTTAAGTGTTGGTGCCATTGGCGCAGGTGAGAGGGATACTTTAAGTGCTGTTCCTCCTGGCACAGGTGAGAGGGAGACTTTAGGTGTTGTTGAAAGGGATAGGCTTTAGGTGTTGTTGCCTCCTGGCACAGGTGAGAGGAAGACTTTAGGTGTTGTTGCCACTGGCACAGGTGCTAGGAGGCTTTAGGTGTTGTTGCCACTGGCACAGGTGAGAGGGAGACTTTAAGTGTTGTGCCACTGGCACAGTGAGAGCTAGGAGACTTTAAGTGTTGTTGTTGCCACTGAGAGGGGAGACTAGTGTTGGTGCCACTGACACAGGTGAGAGGGAGACTTTAGGTGTTGTTGCCCACGGCACAGGTGAGGGAGGCTTTAGGTGTTGTTGCCACTGGCACAGGTGAGAGGAAGACTTTAAGTGTTGGTGCCACTGGCACAGGTGAGAGCTAGGAGACTTTAAGTGGTGTTGCCACTGGCACAGGTGAGAGGGAGACTTTAAGTGTTGTTCCCCATGGCACAAGTGAGAGGGAGACTTTAAGTGTTGTTGCCACTGGCACAGGTGAGAGGGAGACTTTAGTGTTGGTGCCACTGACACAGGTGAGAGGGAGACTTTAAGTGTTGTTGCCCCTGGCACAGGTGAGAGGGAGACTTGAAGTGTTGTTGCCACTGGCACAGGTGAGAGGGAGACTTTAAGTGGTGTTGCCACTGGCACAAGTGAGAGGGATACTGTAAGTGTTGGTGCCCCTGACACAGGTGAGAGGGAGACTTTAAGTGTTGGTGCCACTGGCGCAGGTGAGAGGGAGACTGTAAGTGCTGGTGCCACTGGCACAGGTGAGAGGGAGACTTTAGGTGTTGTTGCCCACGGCACAGGTGAGGGAGACTTTAGGTGTTGGTGCCCCTGTCACAGGTGCGAGCTAGGAGACTTTAAGTGTTGTTGCCACTGGTACAGGTGAGAGCTAGGAGACATTAAGTGTTGTTGCCACTGGCACAGGTGGGAGGAAGACTTTAAGTGTTGTTGCCACTGGCACAGGTGAGAGGGAGACTTTAAGTGGTGTTGCCACTGGCACAGGTGGGAGGGAGACTTTAAGTGTTGTTGCCACTGGCACAGGTGAGAGAGAAACTTTATGTGTTGTTGCCACTGGCACAGGTGAGAGGGAGACTTAAGTGTTGTTGCCCTGGCACAGGTGAGAGGGAGACTTTAAGTGTTGTTGCCACTGGCACAGGTGGGAGGGAAAATTAAGTGTTGTTGCCACTGGCACAGGTGAAAGGGAGACTTAAGTGTTGTTGCCACTGGCACAGGTGGGAGGGAGACTTAAGTGTTGTTTCCCCTGGCACAGGTGAGAATGAGACTTTAAGTGTTGTTGCCACTGTGTTGTTGCCACTGGCACATGATAGAGGGAGTGTTCTAAGTGTAATTGCCCCTGGCACAGGTGAGAGCTAGGAGACTTTAAGTGTTTTTTCCCCTGGCACAGGTGAGAGCTAGGAGACTAAGTGTTGTTGCCCATGGCATAGGTGAAAGGGAGACTTAAGTATTGTTGCCCTGGCACAGGTGAGAGGGAGACTTTAAGTGTTGTTGCCACTGGCACAGGTGGGAGGGAAACTTAAGTGTTGTTTCCCCTGGCACAGGTAAGAATGAGACTTTAAGTGTTGTTGCCACTGTGTTGTTGCCACTGGCACATGTGAGAGGGAGTTTTCTAAGTATTGTTGCCCCTGGCACAGGTGAGAGCTAGGAGACTTTAAGTGTTGTTTCCCCTGGCACAGGTGAGAGCTAGGAGACTTTAAGTGTTGTTTCCCCTGGCACAGGTGAGAGCTAGGAGACTTTAAGTATTGTTGCCCATGGCACAGGTGAGAGGGAGACTTTAAGTGTTGTTGTCACTGGCACAGGTGAGAGGGAGACTTTAGGTGTTGTTGCCACTGGCACAGGTGAGAGGGAGACTTTAAGTGTTGTTCCTTCTGGCACAGGTGAGAGGGAGACTTTGAGTGTTGTTGCCCATGGCACAGGTGAGAGGGAGACTTTAAGTGTTGTTGCCACTGGCACAGGTAAGAGGGATACTTTAGGTGTTGTTGCCACTGGCACAGGTGAGAGGAAGACTTAGGTGTTGTTGCCACTGGCACAGGTGAGAGGGAGACTTTAAGTGTTGTTGCCACTGGCACAGGTGAGAGGGAGACTCTAAGTGTTGGTGCCACTGGCACAGGTGAGAGGGATACTTTAGGTGTTGTTGCCACTGACACAGGTGAGAGGGATACTTTAGGTGTTGTTGCCACTGGCACAGGTGAGAGGGAGACTTTAAGTGTTGTTGCCCATGGCACAGGTGAGAGGGAGACTTTAAGTGTTGTTGCCACTGGCACAGGTAAGAGGGATACTTTAGGTGTTGTTGCCACTGGCACAGGTGAGAGGAAGACTTAAGGTGTTGTTGCCACTGGCACAGGTGAGAGGGAGACTTTAAGTGTTGTTGCCACTGGCACAGGTGAGAGGGAGACTCTAAGTGTTGGTGCCACTGGCACAGGTGAGAGGGATACTTTAGGTGTTGTTGCCACTGACACAGGTGAGAGGGATACTTTAGGTGTTGTTGCCACTGGCACAGGTGAGAGGGAGACTTTAAGTGTTGTTGCCCATGGCACAGGTGAGAGGGAGACTTTAAGTGTTGTTGCCACTGGCACAGGTAAGAGGGATACTTTAGGTGTTGTTGCCACTGGCACAGGTGAGAGGAAGACTTAAGGTGTTGTTGCCACTGGCACAGGTGAGAGGGAGACTTTAAGTGTTGTTGCCACTGGCACAGGTGAGAGGGAGACTCTAAGTGTTGGTGCCACTGGCACAGGTGAGAGGGAGACTTTAAGTGTTGTTTCCCCTGGCACAGGTGAGAGCTAGGAGACTTTAAGTATTGTTGCCCATGGCACAGGTGAGAGGGAGACTTTAAGTGTTGTTGTCACTGGCACAGGTGAGAGGGAGACTTTAGGTGTTGTTGCCACTGGCACAGGTTAGAGGGAGACTTTAAGTGTTGGTGCCACTGGCACAGGTGAGAGGGAGACTTTAAGTGTTGTTGCCACTGGCACAGGTGAGAGGGAGACTAAGTGTTGGTGCCACTGGCACAGGTGAGAGGGATACTTTAGGTGTTGTTGCCACTGGCACAGGTGAGAGGGAGACTTTAAGTGTTGTTGCCACTGGTACAGGTGAGAGCTAGGAGACTTTAAGTGTTGTGCCACTGGCACAGGTGGGAGAGAGACTAAGTGTTGTTGCCACTGGCACAGGTGAGAGGGAGACTTTAAGTGTTGTTGCCACTGGCACAGGTGAGAGGGATACTTTAGGTGTTGTTGCCACTGGCACAGGTGAGAGGGAGACTTTAAGTGTTGTTGCCACTGGCACAGGTGAGAGAAACTTAGAGTGTTGTTGCCACTGGCACAGGTGAGAGGGTGACTTAAGTGTTGTTGCCCTGGCACAGGTGAGAGGGAGACTAAGTGTTGTTGCCACTGGCACATGTGGAAGGGAGATTTAAGTGTTGTTTTCCCTGGCACAGGTGAGAATGAGACTTTAAGTGTTGTTGCCACTGGCACAGGTGAGAGCTAGGAGACTTTAAGTGTTGTTTCCCTTGGCACAGGTGAGAGCTAGGAGACTTTAATCATTGGTGCCCCTGGCACAGGTGAGAAACAAACTGCATTTTATTAAGGCAAAACTCTTTTTGTCTTTTTTAAACATTTTACGATATTAGTCATGTGGTAAAACTGTGACAAGCATTTTAAACCCTTCTCAATTGATAAATTAACAAATTCTGATTCCCATGGTCATAATATGGACATAATGTTACAACAGCTTGTTTGGGAGACAACATGCTATTGTTAAATCCATCTACCCTTGAGGGCTTATAGGAGCCGGTGCTTATAAGAGCCGATGCTTATAGAAGCCGGTGCTTGTACCCCGTTTCCTTGGTGCTAAGTGGATGAGAGCATGTGACTCCCCTCCATCGCAGGTTGAGTGAACTGGAGCAAATGGGATCAAGTGTCTTGCTCAAGGACACAGCGTCCTTCCAGTACCGTTTGAGTACTAGACCGACACCATAACCACTGGGCTACAGCACACAATATGAAAACCATGAAAATAGCAAACAGTTACATCAAAACAGCATAAGATTTGTTAGGTTCCAAAACTTGTCAGAATCACCTAACTTAGTCGTGGTTTATGATTAAAAAAAAACAAATGTATGTCAAGTCGTCTCTATCTATCCCTTTAAAGCGCCTTTATAAAGAAAGGGAAAGTATGCCAGTGATCTGGATAAAGTTAGTTTCGTGATCCCAAACATGACAAATGTCATTCAGTGTTGATGAAATGACTTATTAATTTTTGTCAGAGCAATTTGGGTTTTCTAATCTCGGTGTGTGTGTTTTTTTTATATCTTTATTGTCCCCGTTTCAAAGCAAAATAAGAAATGACCCGGAGGCTAGGGGTGCTCTGCAGGGACATTGTACAAATACTTCACATTAGATAAAGCAACTATTTACAAAATGACACATTACCTTGGAGTTATAAATAAAATAACATGTAAAGAATATAAAGGGATTTTAACACATACAATATGTATGAATAAAATCATTAAAAAGAACAAAATAACAAAAAGTCCAGTACTTTAGTTCTGGGGGTTAAAGAAGGAACGCCCCAGATTGTGGGGGGTTAAAGAAGGAACGCCCCAGATTGTGGGGAATTAAAGAAGGAACGCCCCAGATTGTGGGGGGTTAAAGAAGGAACGCCTCAGATTGTGGGGGTTAAAGAAGGAACGCCCCAGATTGTGGGGATTTGAAGAAGGAACGCCCCAGATTGTGGGGGTTAAAGAAGGAAAGCCCCAGATTGTGGGGGTTAAAGAACGAATGCCCCAGATTGTGGGGGTTAAAGAAGGAATGCGCTAGATTGTGGGGTTTAGAAGGAACGCCCCAGATTGTGGGGGGTTAAAGAAAGAACGCCCCAGATTGTGGGGGGTTAAAGAAGGAACGCCCCAGATTGTGGGGAATTGAAGAAGGAACGCCCCAGATTGTGTCTCAAAATAAGCAAAGATATTGAAGAATGAATATACAAAGAACTACAAATTTTGGTTACATGTGACTTTGAAAGAAAAGAGTTAAAAGTGCTCTTCAAATCTTCAAACACTAAATGGGAATTTAGAGTTTTTACCCTCTGCTATAAGCTCTTCAACAAAAAAAATATGTTTAAGCTTCATCTTGAACTTGTTAAAACAAGGGGCCCTTTCCTGGATTGTAGCATGAAAATGTATCAAGGTTATAACAATGCTTTTATCTATAAAACCAAACAATATATCCTTGGACGAAAGTATTAAAGTGGGTGGACAAAACACATCAGCAATAGAATTCCAAAGTTCTTTAATCTTAGGGCAGGACATACAAAGATGCTCATAGTTTATAATAGAATGGTTGCAAAAGGTACAAAGAGGATTATTGCGAAGATTAAGCTCATACAAGAAGACTAGTGCCCAGAATACGATGTAGGTACTTGAACTGTAAACAGATAATTTTACTATTATGCACGGTATAGAAACAATTTCGAAAAGCATTAGACCAAAACCTATCACTCAGTTCTTGACTGTCGGCACAGGAATTCCACTGATTTTTTGCTAAACTTTAGAGGGCTCTCTATTTTTTATCAAGTCATTGTAAGCAAACTTAGTCTACTTGAAAGCACTAAGCATTTTTGTGATAATTACATCTTGACAAGAAGGACAGTTAAGCAAATTTAGCTGTCGTTTTCTAAGCTTTAGGAATTACATTTAATAAAACATGATATAGCGTTAAATATACATTTCATACACTAAACTAGTAAGTATCTCTTAACCCATGAAATCTTTAAAATATGCATGAAATAGTGTAAGTGAATCATTTTCAAACCTCCACAAGTGCATTCCGCTTAATTTTAATCTGGTTTGTTGGAGCAAATGAACTTGAATAAAATACTATTTACTTTCTTAAAAAAGGTGGGTTCCAAAGCACAGACAAAAGAAATACCAGCTGAGAAATGCCAAATGACTTAATAATGGTAATTTTACCCAAAGAGCCCAGATATTGAAAATAGTTTTGAGCCAAGATAATTTTTGAAGATAGTTTAGACTGAACATGTTGGCTTTCTGATGATTAAAGTTAATCACCAATGTTTTACTGTGTAATCTGCAAACCACTCTACATGAAAGTATGCCCAATGTTGTTATGCGCAGGTCCAAGTGGAAAAAGTTTAGATTTAGAAACATTTGATTTTAATCCTGAGACAATATAGAAATCATTTAAGAACTCTTAAAGTATATCTAATGAATTTAAATCATCATTTAAAAAATAGTGATGTCGTCCGCATATAGAATTAATATAAATTCATTATTATTTACAAATCCCTTTGAAATTCATATTGTTATGCATTTTGATTCAACACAAATAATGAAAAATACTTAATGGACTTTGATATTTGTCTAACACCTCGACAAATATCAAAGAAACCGGAGGAAATGTTATTGTTCATAATGCTTGCTGAACTTCTAGAATACATAACCTTAACCCAATGCCTTAAATCATTACCAAAGCTGAACTCTTGGAGTCCTTTATCAATAGAATAACAAGTTATAGTTCATGTTGTAGCAGGTTTAGGGAAGAGCCATGTGTAGACTTATTCCTGAAGTAAGGAATCTATGTTGGGAATTCTTGGTTTGACTACGCTTAACTTGAAATGAATACATATGACTGCATTCCGGTTTATAAATTCCTATCTGATGGCAGTGATGTTTTGACTTCCTGTAATTTCTTGCATGTGTCAACTAATCCTCAAGTGAAATGCAGAAAGAGTTCTCACGGGTTGATATTAACGTTTTAAAGTTTTTGCATAAAATGAGTGGAATGGTTTGCCTTAGTGGGTGCATGCTAACTCCAATTTTGGTCACAATTTTAAAGTCAACATTAATAAGTCATTTACTAAATCTTGGTGTCTTTAATTTTTACCTCTCTATTTTTCTTTTGTGGCCGTGGAGTTAGTTTGGACTTTTTATGGGGTGACTAACCTTTCTCAGCCCATCATCTTTTGTTATTACCTCTGCCAAAGAAGTTGGATGGAGGTTGTTTTTGCTTCGTTTGTCTGTTTGTTTGTCTGTCATCAAGATATCTAAAGTACAGATGATTGGATTTGGATTGAATTTGGTGTGTGGTTTTGTTACTACTTAAGGAAGAAGTAAATATGATTAGTATTGGTACAAGGTAAGGATATCGAGGGATGAGGATACTGTGGCTGAGGTCTGTCAAGACAAAGTTTAAACTTTTCAATGGAATGCCAATTGATAAAACATATTTCATGCCATGAAAAGAAATCCAACAATCAATTTTCTGGACTTAAAGATCTCTGAAACAAAAGAAAATGAAACAATTAGTTTCTGCCATGAATGGAAAATGATGGAATGTGAATCTTGCATGGGAAGAACTCATACAATGAATTCTTCACCTAAATAGAACTAAAAAAAATGATTGGCCTCGGAAGAAATCCAGTCAAGATATGTCTTCCAAGTGTTCAGAAAATATATTTAAGTGCAAATTGCAAATGATCATTACAGATCATTACAGATCATTACAGATCATTACAGATCATTACAGATCATTACAGATCATTACAGATCATTACAGTTCAAAACTTGGGCCTAGGATTTCTGAGGAAGATTATATTGGGTATGGCGCGGATCAAATGAACTCTAAAATTTCTCTAGGAATGTTGGAATTGCAATGGGTGAAGTATGCACTCTAGAGAGTGCTAATATTCTAGTGTTACATTATGTTATTACCTCGCCAATGTTGGCACCAAAAGTGGATGGATGTTATGTGTTCACCTGCGTTTGTTCGTCTGTTTGTTTCCATCCACATATACTATCAACATATCTCAAGATCTGATGATTAAATTTGGTGTGTGGTTTGTTACTGAAGGAAGAAGTGATTAAAATTTGAGACATTGGAATAGGAGAGAGGCCCAAATGGAGGGGTGGGGAAATTTTAGAGTGAGTTTGTCTGTCATTACAATATCTCAAGAACTGATAATTGGTTTTAGATTAAATTTGGTGTGTGGTTTTATTATTGCTTAAGAAACAAGTGATTTAAGATTAATTTTAAATTTGGGACATTTTGGTACAAGGGGAAGGGCAAAAATTGAGATGTTTAGGGTAAGGTCTGTCAAGACATTAAAACTATCTAATGGAATGTAGTGAACAATGAATTCATTGCAATGAAAAGAAATCCAACAATCACTTTTCTGGACTCATTGAAAATTAGATCAAGTTGTTTCTACTATCAAAGTAATAAAAACAATTGGTGTCTGCCATGAATGGAAAATGATGGAATGTGAATCTTTACTGAAAGGAACTCAAACAATGAATGTTTAGCCTGAATGAAACTGAAAACAATGATATGGCCTTGAAAGAAGAGAACTCTTGAAGTGTTCACAATGCAAATGATCCTTACAGGTCAAAACTTGGAGATGAATCTTGGTGGGCCAAGGATTTCTGAGGTAGATTATATTGGGAATGGGGATTGAATGAACTCTATAAAATTATTCTAGGCATGTTGGAATTGCAACGGGGTTGGAGGTATGTGCTCTATAGAATGCTATGTTATCTTAATAAACAACTATTTAGTCAACACTCTTAAGGTCTGTATTGTCTCCCAATGCTTGATTGGTTAATAAGTGAAGGCATAGTGACAGTCATCTTTGTTTTCACAGGTGTTCCAGAGATTGGTGGTTTGACCACAATACAGGCACTGGAGATTATCCGTGGATGTCGTGGGCTCAATGTAGTGGGTGCTGATGTTGTGGAGGTGATTACAATTAATTAATTAATTCTGATCAAATCTTCTTCATTCAGTATTGTGCTTAGATATGCAGGGATAGTTTTTTCTACTTCATCATTATAATGAAGCATACTGCAAAAATTCTATAGATGGGACAGATTGCTTTGATACTGTCCGTTGTTCAGCATGGCACCAAAATGTATTTGCTGCATTCTTCTCCACTTGAGGGTGAAGTATATGGTGTATGTTGGCAGTATGGTGTCTTAATTGCAAAGGAGTAGGGGACAAGGATTTTTGAGTGCTTTAATCCAAAGAAATTGGTTAGAAGTTGAACTGGTCCAAGTTGAGAATGTGTAAATTTGATCTCAATTGGGACTAGTGTGGTGTCATCCATTTTTCCTTAAGCTCCCGACCGTATTTCGAAAGCATCAACAGAATAAAAAACATGAATGACTGTAGTAAAGTTGAGTTGTGCATTTATTGTTCGTAAAATTACTGAGTGATTGTGATAATATAATAGAGTAGTTCTGAAAAATTGTGACGTTGACAATATTGCTGTCGTGATGTGATGTAAGGTGATTATATGATGTGACGTGATGTGACGGTTCAATCTGTAGAAAAGATTGATAAAGAACCCTTAAATATACAGAAAATTGTCTTTAGTAAGTTATAGGCCTACATATTTGACAAGGCAAGCAATTGTTATTTCTAACTTGGTAGTTTGTGTCATGAATCTCATCAGCACCTTTAAACCAGTCGTTTTTATGCCTTTTGCAATATCAATTGATGAAACATATTCATGCTAATAGTAGAAGCGAATCCTGGATATCATATAAGTACCCCAGAACAATAACCACAATCGTATATCCCACATTCCTCTGTAAACCCGTACTGCAGTTATGTGTTAAGCATCCCCATATAGGTAGCCTAATCAACAACTTGTGGATCAAATTATAAGCAAGATTAATGAAACTAACATATTTAATACAAATTACATATTTAGGTAAATTTCCTTCTTTTGTTTATATTTACTATAACTTTTATATAAAACATAATGACATTACGCCGTCAAAATAAAGCTCGGGGCTGTTACTGGCTTGGATGACAACTGACTGACTAAAATACAGAGTGCACAAATAAAGAGCGCCATCTACCAAGGTCATATTCTGCCGATACATTTTGGCCCCTAAATGAGACGTTTAGGATCATTTACACATCCCATAATCTTAAAAGGCAGAATACCTTATTTACTTCCAAGTTATACCTTAGCTTCCATGCTGTAAATATGCAATCTCGTCCAATGACCTGATTCTAATGCACTTCTAACCAACCTTAAAAACAAAAGTTACCAGCCCTGACCTCCATAATACCTTTAATATCCCTCACTTCTTTTCAGTGCATTTTTTTTCTCACAACATTGCTGTAACTGGCTGAAAAGTTTCTTCAAAATTTTCACCTTTTTCTAACAATTTTCTTTCTTCCAGCTCCAACCATGCAGGTTTTTATGCTATTTATCGTTTTCCTCTAGCCTTTTCAAGTCATCTGAGGTAAGACAAGGTGGCCATGGGACCGGGATATCTTCGATCCGACTCACAGGACTTTTCCCATTAAGCTTACACTTAAGTTAGTGTTTTTACTTCCATCAGTACAAAACGCCGGGGTGGATAGAACGAGAGAGTCCCACTCTTGCGGGGGGTGCCCAGAGCACCTGGTGTATCCGTTTATAGGACCCCATTCCCTTGGGTTTGGAGATTTTTCACCCTAGACCCCGCTTTTCCATTATACAGTGCATTGTATTAACATGTTAGGATGTCATCAATACAGGTTCTCGAATGCATTAGGCCAACTTCTTTTTTCGATGTTGGCGCATGCGCAAGAGGTCAACATCACCACAGGGTGAATGAGTCATTTCGATGTTGTTGCATGTGCAAGAGGTCAACGTCACCACAGGGTGAATGAGGAGTCGGTTTCAGCCAACTCCAAGGAGCTACAAGAGAGCCTATATATTATTTTATGTTACCATACATTTCGTGAGTTCCTATTTCTTGCATAAAATTAAGACAAAGTTTTTCATTTATGAACTTGATGGGGTCTCCCTGGCATCCTCTTTTCAAAAGAATTCACCTTTTCTTTTTATCTCCAGAGACACCAAGTTCACAGTGGTTTGTGTTTTCTGCACATTTAAATTTTTACATTTCATGCATTTTCTCTGGTTTTAAAATTAAGTTTAAATTTAGATATAAGTTATATCTGATTATTATTGTTATTATTATTATTGTTGCACCTATTTATATAGCGCCTTTCTCGTGGATCGTGGATTGAAGCGCTTTACAATCAAATTGATAATACATGGACAAACTCCTAATATACAATATCAAAACAACAACAAAAATTGCAGGACAATATATTAGCATGAAAGAATTGGTAAAAATCTGAAACTAGATTAATTAAACAAGAAATTAAATATTATAGACTGCATAAAACCTAATCAGTAGGACAAAGATGAGTCTTAAGGGCTTTCTTTAAAGTATAAACAGTTTGAGCCTGACGGATCGCAATAGGTACAGTAGATTATTCCACAAACGTGGTCCCAGTACAGAAAAGGCAGTTCCCACTAACACAATTAGTTCTTGGCACCACAAGGCGAGTGACATCCTTGTTAGATCTTTGACCAAAGCGTCCAGGCTCATAAATATGCAGCAAATCTTGAAGGTATGAAGGTGCATTTTTTTTAATGCAGTTGTACACATGCAGTAAGATCTTGAAATCAATTCTCTGCTGGATGGGCAACCAATGAAGAACACGCAAGAGGGGGGAAGCACTTGTACATCTATCAACACAAAAAATCATGCGCGCTGCACGATTTTGAAGTCTTTGCAAGCGTTGAAGACTTTCACGTGATATGCCACCAAGCAGGGAGTTGCCATTTTCCAGCCGAGAAAGGATGAGATCGCACTGCAAAATCGTGTGTATTCCGGACAAATGATTTTTATTGGTGTACTAAATTGCTGTGGCAAGCCTCACACTATGATTGACATCTTCCACAGTTCAGTCTCGACAGTGTAGGGGTCATAAGTACATCCCCCTCCCCCTCCCCCATAGAGGAGCTTTAGTATATATATATAAATATATATATATAAATATATATATATATATATATGTATATATATATATATGTATATATATATATGTATATATATATATATATATATATATATATATATATATATATATATATATATATATATATATATATATATATATATATATATATACATACATACATACATACATACATACATACATACATACATACATATATATATATATACATATATATATATTATATTTTTAATCTCTCATAGTTTTTCTACTTATGCCACGACACATGGCTCGGCGATATGAGCCGCGGAGGTCTGAGGCAGTAGTCTACTTTGTTATACTGACTTATCCCCTAGAGGTCTCTGACTCGACACTACTGAGTCGGAAGGACTGCGGGCAGATGTCCGTCGTGGCTTTTTGAGACATAGCTTAGAATAAACCACACAATACTAGCACCCATGGCTCAATGCTACTGAGTCAGTGAGATGCAGGTAGTGTTGGCTTACTCCTTTTAACACCGCTGTGGACCATGGTTCTATGTAGGGATCGGTAGGACCAAGCCAGCTGACAGGACGATCTTAGGAGAAGCTGTTGGCGAAGACGAAGCCTGTCTTCTCCACCTGCACGTAGTCAGTCCCAGCCTCTGCAAGGGAGTCGGGATGTGGCTACCCAGCGGCGGGCTCATCATCGTTCTTCTTCCTCTCGCCAGGAGTCTACTTCGTGGACCAGCAGAGTGAACGTGGCAGACACCACGGTTGATGATCCTTCTCCTCTGCATGCAGAGTTGGGACCTCTTCCTCAGGAGGGTGAGGAAAGAACAAGGGGCAGCGCTTTGACCCACCCCGATGCCTCCGTTGAAAGGCGGTCAGGTCAGGGGGTGTTTGGGGATATTCTCCAAGGCATGGGAAAAAGTCACCACAGACAAGTGGGTGCTGAGAACCATTCGGCAGGGCTACCGTCTGGAGTTCTTTCGCCCCATCCCCTTCGCTGTTGGCAAAGAACGCCTTCACCCTCCTTGAATTCATCCAGGAACCTCGTGATGTCCACGTTCTTCCTGGCCCCCAAGATGGGTAACAAGTGCCCCAATCATCAATCTAAGACCACTCTACGTGTTCATTCGTCCATTGAAGTTCAAGATGGACACACTTCACTCCATCCTCCCTCACTTGATTAGGGGCCTGTGCCATCTCTGTCGACCTTACAGATATGTATCTGCATGTGCCAATGGACGGAAAGTCTCAGGTTGAAAGGTGTGGATTACCCCTGATTTTGACAAAATTAGTGTGTCGGGTTGGAGGGGTCTAAGGGACAAAAATTCTTCATGCCAGCCTTTAGAAAATTGGGATTTGGCCTAAACTCCCTTCCTTTCGATCCTCTGTGCAATCTGATTGCATATTTATAGCATGGAAGGTAAGGTATAACTTAAAGTAAATTAACCCTGCTAAGCGTAGCGGGGATATTTACGAGAGTTGTACTTACCTTCCATGCATCTCAGCCTGCCTCCCCTCTCATTCAGGCCTCCGTGGAATGTTAAGTGAGGAAATTATCTGTACCAGGATAGACTTCAACATGTGCTGAAAGTGTGTCTAAATGAACTGTGTTGAAACTGTCTTAATGAACCGTGGGCTGAAACTGTCTAATTGAAGTGTGTGCTGAAACTGTTAAAATGAACTGTGTGCTGAAATTGTGTCTATGAAGTGTGCTGAAACTGTGTCTAAATGAACTGTGTGTAATGAACCGTGTGCCAAAACTGTCTAAATGAGCTGTGTGCTAAAACTGTATCTAAATCAACTGTGTGCAGAAACTGTGACTAATTGAACGTGTGCTGAAACTGTCTATAAACCGTGTGCTGAAATTGTGTCTATGAACCGTGTGCTGAAACTTGTGTCTAAATAAACTATGTGCTGAAACTATAAATGAACTGCGTGGTGAAAGTGTCTAAGAGAACCGTGTGCTGAAACTGATGTATAAATGAACCGTGTGCAGAAACTGTGTTTAAATCAACCGTGTCCTGAAACAGTGTGTATGAACAGTGTGCTTAAACTGTGTTTAAATGATTTGTGTGCTGAAACTGTGTCTAAATGAACTTTGTGTTAAAACTGTCTAAATTAACCGTGTGCTGAAACTGTGTTTAAATCAACCGTGTGCTGAAACTCTAAATCAACCATGTGCTGAAACAGTGTGTATGAACCGTGTGCTGAAACTGTGTCTAAATGAACCATGTGCTGAAAATTGTGTCTAAATTAATTATGTGCTGAAACTGTGTAAATGAACTGTGGGCTGAAACTGTCTAAATGAAGTGTATGCTGAAACCGTGTCTTAATAAACTGTGTGCTGAAACCGTGTCTTAATAAACTGTGTGCTGAAACTGATGTCTAAATGAAGCATGTGCTGAAACTGTGTCTAAATGAACTTTGTGCTAAAACTATCCAAATGAACCATGTGCTGAAACTATCTAAATGTACCATGTGCTGAAACTGTGTGTAAATGAACTGTGCTGAAACTGTGTCTAAATGAACTTTGTGCTGAAACTATATGTAAATTAACATGTGTCCTGGAACTGTGTTTTAATGAAGTGTGTGCTGAAACTGTGTCTTAATGAACTGTGTGCTGAAACTGACATTTAACTGAACCGTGTGCTGAATCTTTGTTTAAATGAACTGTGGGCTGAAACTGTATCTAAATGAACTGTGGGCTGAAACTGTGTGTAAATAAACTGTGTGCTGAATTGTGTCCTAATAAACTGTGTGCTGAATCTGATGTCTAAATGAACCATGTGCTAAAACTGTGTCTAAATGAACTTTGTGCTGAAACTATCTAAATGAACTGTGCTGAAACTGTGTGTAAATGAACTGTGTTGAAACTGTGTCTAAATGAACTTTGTGCTGAAACCGTGTCTTAATGAACTGTGTGCTGAAACTGACGTCTAAATGAACCGTGTGCTGAAACTGTCTGAATGAATCGTGCTGAAACTGTCTAAATGAACTTTGTGCTGAAACTGTCTAAATGAACTGTGTGCTAGAACTGTATCTAAATGAACTGTGTGCTGAAACTGTGTCTAAATAAACCGTGGGCTGAAACTGTTTAAATGAACTGTGTGCTGAAACTGTCAAAATGAACTGTGTGCTGAAACTGTCTTTAAATTAACTGTGCTGAAACTGTGTCTAAAATGAATCGTGTGCGAAACTGTATATAGACTATGTGCTGAAACTGTGTCTAAATGAAGCGTGTTGCTGAAACTGTGTTTAAGTACACAATTCAAAAATAAGGCCCGAAAACTATACGCTGCCCTCCTTTCTGTAGCTGGCTTGAATTCATGTAAATGTAACTTTTCAGAGCTAGGACCCAACCAATTAGAAATAGTAAGTCTACATAGAATACAAAATTGTTTTGTGTCAGAACAAAATGTTCTACTGTCCCTAGTACTCAAGAGTTTGCATTTCATTTCAGGTTTCTCCACCAAATGACCTGAATGGAACAACCTCAGTTACAGCAGCAAATCTGCTGTTTGAGCTGCTGTGTGTACTGCCAGGGGTGAAGTACTACAACCAAGACTAAATCATGAGTATTCATAATCCTACTAGAAATCATTCCATCTGATTTAAAGGAATTGTAATCATACTTGCAGACTTAGTGTTTGATAAGGCTATCGATTATCAGGGTATCATGATAGGGTATCATGATAATGTTTTTTCCATGATATCAATCGTGATATGTCATTTTCACATCTAAACTGCATATTAAAGCAAAAAGTTGTGAAACACAATTTCATGAATATTTCAAATGACTGAGAATTTAACATTATATTTGCAGCAAATCTGATTCTTTAATGCTTACCTTCCTTAGATCTTAAATTTTAGGTAAATTTTGAGATTTGCATGGTGAATGCTGAAATTAAAGAGGGCATGCCACCATTAAAATATAAGTTTTATTTAGTTCATTCTATAAAAACAACCCAGACTATCCCATCAAGTCCCGAAAAGAAACCATTTACATGAAAAAAATCAAAACTAATCAAGTAATCAACGCAAGAATTAAAAACTGCTAAGCAAAACCCGAAGTTGTGCGATGTCACTCCTAAAACGATCTCATTAGTGAACATACAAATACAATGCAAATCCATAGGCAAAGTTTCTCCTCTGCGTCGTGATCCCCTTCTTCAGAAGACATTGATCTCGATATATCAGGTCCTTTGATCTTGATATATCAGGTCCATTGATCTTGATATATCAGGTCCTTTCTGATGTGAATGTTTTCAATATAGATGTCAATGTTTGCAATAATTACAAGTTGAGTCAAAACTCTGAAAGCCCATTAAGATTGATTTCATTTTGGAACAAATCAATGTACTAAGCTAATAGGTAATTTTAACATAAGGTTTCATATTAGAATTTACTATGTTAGGCTGCTGCCGAGCAGGGTAAATTCGGAACATAATTTGGTTTCAACCTTTGATTTCTTTTGTAAGAACTTACACATTGTGATATTTTTTGATACATTTTGATTCTATGACAATAATTTACATACGATATATCACATTATTGTGTAAAATCATTTGCATATAAAATCATTTAGAGTTTGGTGGTCGATCTGTGGAGGTCATTAATGTAAATGATAAAAAGAAGTGGGCCCAATATTGATCCCTGGGATCAATCCCCACAGTTGATTTCCAGTTTATCTGAATTGTGATCATCAATGTTAACAAATTGAATTTGGTTACTTAGGTACCATTGATGCAGGATACCTCTTATCCCATTATTATTAAGTTTCGCTAAAAGAATATCATGATCTAACATGTCAAATGCTTTAGATAAATCCAAAAATGTACTATTAACAAAATACTCTTTTCAAAAGCATCAGAAAGCTCATCCATAAAATAGAGTGAGGCTTGAGAAGTTAACTTTCCTGGTAAAAAAAACAAATTGACCATCATATATCGTCATTATTTAGAAAATTCATTAGTCTATCGAAAACTAGTTTCTCAAGAATTATAGAAAAACATGGCAAAACGGATATTGGTCGGTAGTTAGAAAGGATACTAAAATTTTAAAAATTGGAGATACACGGGGTATTTTCAATCTCTCTGGGACTTTTTCCTGTAAAAAACATAAATTAAATATATAATATAAGGGTCTACTTATTGAAGATGAAACAGCTTTAACAACTCTGGGTGAAATACTGTCATAACCAGAGGAACAAGCTTTAAGGGAAGCAATTTTCTCAAAAACTTCAGTTGCTGAACAAGGATTTAAATACAGCCAATTGCAGGAGGACCAAAGGAATTAGAAGAAGATATAGCACGGTGCAAATTTGAACCTATGGAGGTAAAATAGTTGTTAAAGCTGTTTGTAATCTGATCAGAATCAGTAATTTTCACACCATCTACATGCATCTCATTCACTTTGGAGTTGTAGATAGTCCCCTTAATAAGGTTAGTAATAGTTTACCAAGTTTCCATAATATTACATGAAGCATCATTAAGTTATATCTATGTTCACCTGTTTTAAAGATCGATGCGGAATAAATTTTTTTTACAATGTTTGGTATGCAGTTTGTCCTTCAAGTCTATGAAACTAAACACAGGGAAGTGATCCGTAATATCAGAAATTAGAATACCGGAGAGAATCAAATGATCTTAAGTATTTGTTAAGATATTTTCAAGCAATGAAATTGACGAGCTCGTAATTCTAGTTGGATAACTATGCAGAGGATAAAATGAGAAAGAAGAAATAAGGTTACAGAATTCCTTAAAATGAGAATTGCTCTTATTCAAAAAGTTACAATTAAAATCACCCATAAGAAATTAGAATGAAGCATGTTTAGCTGGGTGCGTAAGTTATAAAATTTAGCAGAAAAGCTTCTTGAATTTACAAAATTTGAGAAAGAAAATTATCTGGAAGCTTAGAAAAATTATTATTAAAAGAATCCTCAGTATGGTAATGACACTTATAAAGGTAGTGAGATGTATATCAGGATCGGAATCAGATAATAAATTGAGTTTCATTACCCATAAGATTATTATTAAGCTCTGGAGGAGGAGAGCAGTTATGACAAATAACATTGGTATGTAGATTATCATAAAGGTAAACATGATATGAGACAGTGTTACTACATATAGAACAGTTACTTGTGTAGAAATATCTACACCTTCCGCAAAAAAAAAATATGTGGGAAAAGTCAAGAAAATTTATAATCAGTCCCTATAAAATACAAATGTATAAGGCAACTATAAATACACCAGTCCTACACTCATCACGATAATAAGGCAATAACAATTCCAAATAAATCAAGGCAGCTGACATGAAGGAATGTAAATCCTGCCTGATAGAACAAACAATGCTTTGCCTGAATAGAACTTGAATAAATTAGCCAGAAGGCATTAAACTTGTTCAGATTGCAGATGGATTAAAACCATCAAGGGCTTTTGGTGTAGGGTAGATAGTGTTGACAATCTGGGTAATATTCCTAAATGAATAGCTTGTGGGGGATACGTGTCTTGCAAAGCTCCTACATGGCTTCTGGTATTTTTGTGTGTGTGTGTGTGCAGGGGGGGAGGGAGGGTAGTATATGCTCCACAGAGTGCTTTATAATTTTGTACTAATGTTTTGAAGCATAGCTCAATATAACGCTGCAGCTTCATAATGTTAAATATATTGTGTAAAGTGTCTTGTTATTTTAAGAGCTTTTGGAAAGCAAATGTTTTGGATTAATTATAAAACAAAATACAGCAATATTTTTGTATGTAGTCTATTTTTGTGATATTGCTTTGATGGGTATGCACTACACTCTGTGAGTATATCTATTGTCCACATGACAACAATTTGTTTTTTCATTGAATAGAAATCAGCAAAACAAAACATTTATTTTTTTAGATTAAATTTCATTAGAATAAATATACACACAAACTGCACTGCCAGTATGATTGCATACCCTCCTCCTTGTGTGTAGGGGTGTACACACAAACTGCACTGCCAGTATGATTTCATACCCTCCTCCTTGTGTGTAGGGGTATACACACAAACTGCACTGCCAGTATGATTTCATACCCTCCTCCTTGTGTGTAGGGGTATACACACAAACTGCACTGCCAGTATGATTGCATACCCTCCTCCTTGTGTGTAGGGGTATACACACAAACTGCACTGCCAGTATGATTGCATACCCTCCTTGTGTGTAGGGGTATACCCACAAACTGCACTGCCAGTATGATTTCATACCCTCCTCCTTGTGTGTACTGGGGTATACACACAAACTGCACTGCCAGTATGATTTCATACCCTCCTCCTTGTGTGTATGATTGGGTGTACACACAAACTGCACTGCCAGTATGATTGCATACCCTCCTCGTGTGTAGGGGTATACACACAAACTGCACTGCCAGTATGATTGCATACCCTCCTCCTTGTGTGTACCCTCTCCTTGTGGGTATACACACAAACTGCACTGCCAGTATGATTGCATACCCTCCTCCTTGTGTGTAGGGGTATACACACAAACTGCACTGCCAGTATGATTGCATACCCTCCTTGTGTGTAGGGGTATACACACAAACTGCACTGCCAGTATGATTGCATACCCTCCTCCTTGTGTGTAGGGGTATACACACAAACTGCACTGCCAGTATGATTGCATACCCTCCTCCTTGTGTGTAGGGGTATACACACAAACTGCACTGCCAGTATGATTGCATACCCTCCTTGTGTGTAGGGGTATACACACAAACTGCACTGCCAGTATGATTGCATACCCTCCTCCTTGTGTGTAGGGGTATACACACAAACTGCACTGCCAGTATGATTGCATACCCTCCTTGTGTGTAGGGGTGTTAGAAGCTACAACCTCTTAGAGGGAATGCCCCAAGTCATATACATGTCTGTATCATGATATGTGTTAGTGAGCCAACAAAGTAAAAGGGGCACTTCAATTTGAATGGGGCATTTGTGTAAGTGTGCACACATTCCACCAGTTCTGAGAGAAAATTTTCAAAAGGGGCACCTTGATCATTTTTTCGAAAAAGTTTGGGAGACCCCTATGCTTGCTTTAGCTGACCCAGGCTCTTTATTCTGAATTCTTGTGTTTAATGAGTTGTGAGATTTTATGAATATGTCAACATGAGATAACTAATTTAAGATGGTTTGCTTGAATTGAAAGATTTTCTACTTTCTCTCAAACTAAAAAAAAGTTTACAAAGACCTGATTTAAAAGTTTTGGGTGCCAAGCTTTTTGAGTGCCAAGAACAGGTGAACTCCTGCTTTAGAAATTCCTGAATAAGAAGAACATTTTGTGCAATGCAAGTCCATTAATGAAGTTCTGTTCAGTAGCGCACTTTATTTCTTCATAGAAGATGCCATTTTTACACACTGTGTGCTTATGGTGCCGATGCACAATATGGATTTTAAGTTTAAACTATTGTATAATAAATGTTAATGCACACTGGGCTCAAAATAACAATGACAACCAAATAACTCCCAATGAAATTATACAATTAATTATATTCGACCATTCTTATCCTACTAAGATGTATACACTTGCTACATGCGGTTGTTAAATTGTGAGCATTTCAAAATTTGAATTTATGCCTTAATTGTCTGCTCATGAATATGCATGACCTTGCCACCAAAAATAATAGGGCACATCTGCAGACCACGTATGAACTGAATCCCATGTAGTTCTTGAGATACTATATTTACAAGCTTTTTCAACAAAATCATGTGAAACCCCAGCCCACTACACATATTTATGAAATTAAACAATTTTTACATCATGAGCACACCAGCTAACATCATAATTATCCCAAATATGAAACAAAACAGACATGTGGTTTTAAGATTATGAACATTTCAAGATTTTTACGTTAAGCCCACGTACTCATTAATATGCATGATTACATCACAGACATGTGGTTGTTAAAATCTGAACATTTCAAGATTTTTACATAAAGCCCCCCCTCCCTCCACTCACCACCAAAAACAATAGGGCACATTTACTGACCATGGACTATATGTGTATCGAATGTAACAATAATCCAGTTGCTTTTTTTCAGCAAAATGATACTAAGCCCCACCTACTATGCATATCTATGAAATTCATTGTTTTTTACATTACCAGCTAACATAATTATGTTAAATATGAAACAACCAGACATGCATTTCAAGAATTTTACATGCCTACTCATTAATATGCATCACCATCAAAAACAATAAGGCACATCTATGGTTTGTTTGTTTGATGAAGGCTAAACGGCACTTTTAAAAGGATCTGGCCAAATTTTTGTGCAAATCCGGCAGGAACCTGAACCGGATTGCAGGATATCCAGTACATCCCTAACCGCAACAACAAGGGTCAAATTGTGCCCGACGGGTTAGATCATTCCAGAGGTAGGAAAAAAAGAGGAAGTGCAGATGTAAAAATAGGTAAAAGTAAGGACATGGGGGAGAGGACTAAATATGGTTGTAGAGGGAGGTATGGTGAAGGAAGGACATCATTTTACCTGGGGAGTTATTCTGGAAGAGTTTGGTTATGGAGTTTTGAGGAGTGAAAAAGCTCTGTGGAGATTGTACAGGCAAGGAGGACATGGATAGTGAGGGGGCAATGGCAATTATTGCAGAGGGGTGGGAGAGGCCTATTCCAAGGTGGGTAATGTGGACATTGCATATTCGGGAGAGGTTGTGGATGATGGGTTAGGTTGGAATGGTGGGCTGGATGTTGTGAAGTTCATTATCAATTTGGGAGTCCCATGAGTTTTGCCAGCGGTTGCGAACAAGGGAAGCGAAAGGCGTACCATGTGTACCACATATGACATGAATCCAGTGTACCATTTTTGAGATATTGTTTACGAGTTAGCCGTCACCCACACACACCATTTTGACCGGATAGGTTCCTGATGCTATTGCATTGGAATCCAGAATCCAAAGGTACCACTTGTCACTCAAGCCTCAAGGGTTTATACCCGGTACCCACAGAAAAAGTCTTTCAACACAGGGGAATAATTCTGAAGTGTGAAGCCACAGACTTGTAAATAAGACACATTCACATCTGTTTATGTTTGCACTTCCACTTCTATTTGAAGTTTCTCTTTCTGATGAAAAATTGCATTTTATAATACAAAATATTCTTCTGATGTTTAATACAATACATACTGACATAGAAATAATACACTTTTTACAATAATTTTATTTGTACAAGTTTTCAATAGTAAAATGAAATGCGCATTACACAAAACCATTCTATCTCTAAATACAATAAACAGGATAGCTTCTTTCAGTACAACCTAACTGCTCTAATCATTTATGAGTTGTTTCAACAATCCGCCTCGATTTGTTGGGAAAAAGAACCTCGAGTTAAATTCTTTACGATACAATTAACGTCAACCTCACAAATGACATATGACTGATTGTGGATGTATCACATCTAATAACTATTATAAACTTTCATGTGAGTTATTCCAAACAAAATTTTTATTCTATCTTATCCAAATATATTTAGGACATTTTGAGGAAAATTTTGGGAACTGCTAACTCGAGACCTAATTTAGAAATTCAGTGTTCGCAAATTTGACCAAGAAACATATCATTTTACAAATTTACCGCGCTAAGCGTAGCGAGGGATATATACGAGAGTTATACTTGCCTTCCATGCTATAAATATGCGATCTGGTCCAATGACCTGATTCTAACACACTTCTAACCAACCTTAAAAATAGTTAACAGCCCATCCCTCACCTCCATAATACCGCTAATAACCCTTACTTAACATTCCACTGAGGCCTGAACGAAAGAGGGGAGGCGGGCTGGGATGCATGGAAGGAAAGTATAACTCTCGTAAATATCCCCGCTACGCTTAGCTGGGTTAATTTACTTCAAGTTATACCATACCTTCCATGCTATAAATATGCAATCAGATTGCAAATAAGGAACGGAGGCGAATTCAGTACGAAACCCAAATTTTTAAAGGCTGGTCCTAATACTAGGACTAGATTCTGTATCCTCTTAAAGGACGAAAAACCTCATGAATAGGAATTACTATAAAATAGTAAACCACTCCTAAACAAACCGATTATGTCACTACCCGTTAACAGTAACTTGAGGCAAACATCACATAAACTCGGGTTCATGCGACATTTGCCTCTCGGAAACTCGGAAAACATGCCAATCGAAAGAGCGTTTGGACACGATAAAAACGCTAAAGCGTATTGAAGAATTCCCGAACCGAGGAAAAAAAGCAAAACTTAATGGGGTACCACAAACTTTGTGCTCCCTACCCCATCCAAACGCATCCGTCACCACTCACAGTGAAGGGCTGACAGGTGGAAACTTTGCTCCTCACAACAGGTGGGAGTGTCCGCACCATCACTAAATGTGGGTGGCCACCGTCTGAGGTGTCCTGGAAGGGACTGCTGAAGGTCAAGCAAAAGTGGGTGTAGATTCCTTGTGTGAAACTTGCACATGGGGATTACGTCCACCACACTGGCGAAGCAGACTATGAGCCTCAGCCAGTCTCTTGCCAGAGACGTTTGTTGTGAGAGGCGGAAAGCGCTATTGCCTTCACGGCTAGTACTCTGGCGTACCTTATGTAAAGTCCAGGATGGTCGAGGTCTCTGTGAGACATCTTCAGCATGAGGGTAAATTTCAACAACGTTCTCCCCATGACTTGCAAAGTCTGGGAATGTCGAAAGTATGCATCAGTCGCTGATGGCTGGTGGTGCGTGAGAGGCAGCACCCTCTCCTCCACGGCTTGTGTTTAGATGAAAGCCTGGATATTACGAAGTCCATGAAGAAAGAAAACATCCTTCCGTATATTAACACTATGTCCATGTCCGCGCCCAGGTAGGAAGGAAGTGAGAAGGGAAGGACAGAAACTGTCCTCTCCATTAGTGCTTCCTGCTTTTTTTATCGATCTCTACTCTGGGACTTGCTCCGTTGTGGAGAGGACCAGGGGAGAGAAGTGAGCAAAATGCCGAACGTCAACGAAACGCACATGGTGAAGTGCTGTTGAGCGGGAGAATCTTTCAGGCCTTTAGTCTGATAAGTTATTTCTAACTAGGGTTAACGTACGTCGTATACTCTACGTCGTTAACTCTGTAAAACTCCAACAACAGCGGAGCTGTGATTACCGCTCTATGGAGTATAAGGAGACCGTAGTGTTAGCGTGTCAAAAATACACTAAACCTTATGAAAATACGGTAGAGTTCACATGCTACGTAAGCTGTACGAACTGTTAACTCTTGTTTGTTTCACCATGGAGCATCGAAGCTGGTGGCTACGTGTGGGGGACTACCGCCATACTCAGTACGCCTCCCAGTAAGAATAACGGCTGCGGAACTATGTAGCACATGGCTACTGGGCTTTACCACACAGCTGTGCTGCTGGTGGGTACACTTCAGGTTTACCGTACACTGTGCAGGTCCTTTGGGGCCGTAAGGGCCCTTTCACCGGAGCCGTGTAAAGTTTACTACGATACCGTACAATGGAGCTATTTGGGCTGGTAAAGTTTAGCTATGGAACCATTATGGAACCATACAAGTCCATTCAGTGGACCCGTAAACCCATGTAATGGAGCCGTAGGAACCTGTAAGGGGCCGTTCAATGAGCCCGTATGGGGTCCTTAAGCCGTGGTACTCCTGGGAGTGCCGGGACAGTAACGGGTTACTGTATGCTGTACTTTAAGACGTCTTAATCTCTTTACAGTTTAGCAGAACATAACGTTCAATGCGAAAATTATGTCCAGGGTAGTTCGGATGGTCGTGGAATTACGTAAGAAGAAGAAAATAGCTCTCGTGATGCTGCTATACTTCCTGTGGAGAATGTTTTCTTATCACCTGACCATGTAGCTTCGTAACTAGTTGATCACCTTCCGGGTTTATCGTATGCTGTACATTGTCCCGTTGAAAAACTATGGAGCCTTACGGAGCCAAACAGACCTGTTGGCCGGAGCCGTATGGACCCGTAAAGCTTGGATACAGAGCCGTATGAACCCGCACAAGAGCCGTCCAATGGACCTGTAGGGCCATATTTCAGACCCGTCCAATTGACTCGTAGAGCTGTATCACGGACCCGACCAATGGACCCGTAGGGCAGTATCACAGACCTGTCCAATGAACCCGTAGGGCAGTATCACGGACCCGTAAAACCAAGTCGTAAGGACCCGTACGGAGCCAATCACTGGAGCCGTGCGGACGAGTGGAAGCAATCCAATGACTCTACTCTGAGCAGTAAAATTACTTAGGACGCAGCCTCTTGTGGCCCTACCGGTCCCTACACGGAACCATGGTCCACAGTGTTGTAAAAAGATAAAGCAGGTGGCGATATTGATAAGGATGTTACTAAAGTTCGACATGGGATCCTCACCCTTGAGGAGATGGGGGGGGGGGGGAGAGGTGCGAGTCGCAGTGGGTTTTGAAAGGGGGCCAGTCGGCCTTCTTGAGGTTCCAATTGGGGGTGGGGGGTTGAAGGTTGGAGTAAATAAGAAGAGGGTAATGGTCACTACCACAGTGATCAGCAGTGACCTTCCAGGTAAAATCAAGAAGGTTGGGGGAACAGATAGACAGGTCAATACAGGTGAGGGAGCCTGTGGCAGGGTGAAGGTAGGTCGGGGAGTTAGTGTTAGGCAAGTAGAGGCTGTGCTGTCAAAGAGTATTTTTGATGAGCTTGCCTCTGGGGATGGTGGTACTGGAGCCCCACAGGGGGTTGTGGGCGTTGAAGTCACCAAGATGGGGGAGGGGAGCTGAGAGATGAGGTTGTTAAGGCTGGTTGGCTGAACGTTCGCGTGGGGGAGAGAGATAGATATTACAAAGAGTGAATGTTTTGTGGAGGGAGATGGCCTGAAGGTCGGTGTTCACATGAACAGGGCTGTGTGGGATATCAACAAGAAATGGAGACAACCCCACAGGCCCTGTCAGCATCCACTTGATGTTTACGGTAGCAAGCGAAGTTGTTGAGGGAATAATGGTCAGTGGTTTTTAAGAAGGTAGGCAGAAGACGACCGGGTTGAAGGTGGTGGCCAGTAGGTCAATTTCTTCAGAAATGGCCTTAAGGCTCCTGATGTTCCATTATATAATGTTGTGGGTCTTATTGTGATTGTTTGTGTTGCACGCCATAAGGAGGCAGGGGCTTATCTGGAGGGAGATCTGTTGGGTCTGACTTGGCTTGTTTTTTTCTTTGGATCTGTCCCTGTTTCTTTGGGAGTGGTTGTTTTTCATACTTGGACGAGAAGTATGTTCAGTAATGTTCTCTTTAGTGTCATACATATGGGTTTGGATGGTGGGCTGTTTGCTGATTGGTTGTTTGTTGGTTTAATTATTGTTAGCCAGGTTGGCTTGAGTTTGATGGCATTAGAGGCGTTGGGGTAGGGGGCGGCAGGGGTCTTAGAGAAGGAAGGATGGTTGGGTGGAGGTGGTTTGGGTAATAGGTGTGGTTGGTTGTTGGCAATGGTGATGGGCTTAGGACTGGGTAAGAAGAGCCAGGTGAGGCTGGTTTGGGCATGTGAGTCAGTTTTAATTGTGTAAGGGGGCGGTATTGTGTTAGAGGAGACTTAGGAAGGTTTGGTGTGGAGGGAGCGAGGAATTGCTTCCTGGCCTCTGGGTAAGTGATGTTGGGATTAAGGGTTTTCAATTTGGTTATCTGCTTTTCCTGAAGCCAGGTGGGGCAGTCTTTTGAAGAGGGATGCTTGGCTGGTTGAGCACGGTTGCAATTGGTGTAGAGTGGGGTATTGGTGCAGGAGGCACTGTCATGGTCTGGGGCTCCACAGTTGCCACAGCGCGCTTGGCTGTGGCAGGAGTTTTTAACATGGTAATACCTCTGGCACTTATGACAACGGAGGGGGTTGGGAATGTAAGGGGCGACTGGGATTCTCAGGTAGCCGGCAGTGATATGGGAGGGGAGAGTTGGGTGTGGCAAAAGTCAGGAAGGTGGTATTGGTGGGTGTTTCGGCACCGTCTCTCTTGAGGACGAGACGACGGGCTTCAGTAAGATGTTGACTGGCAAGTTCCTCAACGAGGTCTTGATTGGTCAAGTAGGCAAGGTCTCTAGTTCTGGTGACACCTTTGCTGGAGTTCAGGGAACGGTGGGGGTAAGTGTAACGCCAATACCAGTATTAGCTAGGGTTTTGGTGGTGAGGAGAGGGTAGCGGCTTGAGTATCCCTGGTGCAATGCACCAGGAGATCGCCAAATCTGAGGGTAGAGACCTTGGGGAGGGTACCAACAAGGCCTTAGAGCACCTTGTGTATGAGAAAAGGGAAAACTCTTTTGAAACTTTCTGGTTTATTGGTGACCTGTATGATTAGAATTTTGGGGACTGGGGCTGAAGAATAGTCAATGGAGGTAGCAGATGGGTCACGGGGAGGGGAGGGAGGGTCAAGGCAAAAGCATTTCGTCATGCTGAAAGAAAAAAAAACCAAAAGCCGAGAGACCCTAGGCAACTAGGAAGGAAAAATTTTGCAGAACTACTATAGGAGAACCGCTGTACAGGTAACGATAAGGGCATAAAAGTCTGGTCAGAACATGAGAGAAAAAAACAAAAGAACAATCTCACCGAAAGCAAATACCCATCCACAAAGAGAAAATACTGTAAAATGAAGATACAAAACAAAACTTAGGTGGTAAAGTGTAAGGTAAAGTGAATCGGAATGAAAAGTTTGAGAGAAAAGAATAGAAGTCATGTTGCTTCTCAACATGTTGTGTTGTCTAGTCTATCCTCCTAAAAAGAGTGAAAAACACTCAAACCCAAGGGAAAGGGGTCCTCTAAACAGGCACACCAGGTGCTCTAGGGACTAAAAACACCTGCCGTGAGAGTGGGACTCTCGTTCTAGCCACCCGTTTTGTACGGATGGAAGTAAAAACACTGACTTAAAAGTAAGCTTAATGGAAAAGTCCTGTGTGTTGGACTGAAGATATCACGGTCTCATTGCCACCTTGTCCTTACCTCATATGACTTGAAAAGGCTAGAAGAAAATGCTAAACCTGCATGCTTTGAGCTGCAAGGATGAAGATTGTTAGGAAAAGGTGAAAATTTTAAAAGAAAACAATTTCAGCCAGTTCCAGCAACGTGAAAACAACATGCTGAAAAGAAGAGAGGGTTATTAAAGGTATTATGGAGGTCAGGGCTGGGCTGGTAACTATGTTTTTAAGGTCGGTTAGGGGTGCGTTAGAATCGGGTCATTGGTCAAATTGCATATTTATAGCATGGAAAGTAAGATATAACTTGAAGTAAATATCATGCTTTCATGATATGTCAAAGATATATACTTGCAAATGTTGTTTAATTATGGAATGATACATTTTTATTGTGTTTATTATTCTACATCTTTACACTGGTTAAAAGAATTAATGAACTGGAAATTAAATTATTAGTTCAACAGATAAATACTTTATTATCTTCTCCCTTATTTCTAAGCACAGTGCTCAATAAGGTTGAAAAGAACAGACATCCATTGAAAGTTTAGAAGCAAAGTAATATTATCTTAAATGATAGAGAACATCAGAAAGAGGGCAGCAAATCTAATCTCTCAGATGAAAAACAAAATTGATACAATTAATTAATGTTTGTCAATCTGCACACTTCTTGCTAGCAGCAAATTTTCTTTCAAAGAAACTCATTTAAAACAGTTCAACTCTTGAAACGAATCATTTTTTTGCAAAACCTGGTACCAGCTTCAAACTTGATCAGTTACTTTACTCTTGTTTCTCCTGTTGTTTATAAGATACAAATTTGTTAATTACCACTGAACTTTTACCACTTGCTATATGATAGACCACCCCCCTGCTATAAATACAATTTTTCAACTTTTATCAAATTGACAAGATAACAAACTCACAGGCAGCTGTCACAGATTTTAGTTTGAGGGACAAGCCATGGTGGGAGGAGGAGGGGAGGGGGTGGGGAAGGGGGAGAAAATATTAATATCTTTTTCATTATATAATTCAATACAAAAACGTAATGACTAGCGAATCTTTGAGGGAAACAATAATTAGCGAATTTTTGAGGGGGGGGGGGGGGCAAGTGCATGCCCTTGTTGAGCCGCCCGTGAATAAACTTCTTGCTTTTTCTCACTTATATATCCATCCCCTAGGTGGGGTCTCACTGTTATGTATCCATTCCCTGGGTCGTGTCTCATATATTTATCCCCTGAGTGGGGAAGTGGAAATAGTGTGAGACTTCCATTTCTGACAGTGCTATTGCACAGCAGATATCAGCCCTAGCCTAAACTAGTTTTTGCACAACAAATTATCCAGTGCAAACTCAGCCTAAACCTCACCTACCACTATCAGAGGGTAAGTCCCTGACATAATTACAGAAGGATTACCATTGATACTACTGATTTAATCATATCTTAACAAATCACCTTGATGAATTTATTTCTCTAGCAGCAAATATGAAACTTTGGAAGTTAATTTTTTTTTTAAATGTCCTTGAAATATCAACATGCAGAAAAATAAGATGAAATCTGAGACGTTCACAAAATAAACTGAGACATTTACGAATATGAAACTTAAAAGAAAGCTCAGACATTGGGAAAGCATGAGAAACTAATCTGGGACATTCACAGAATAGAAGTAATCTGTGATATTCACAAAATAATCTGTGATATTCACAAAGTAATCTGTGATATTTACAAAGTAATCTGTGATATTCACAGAGTAATCTGTGATATTCACAAAGTAATCTGATATTCACAAAGTAATCTGATATCTACAGAGTAATCTGTGATATTCACAAAGCAATCTGATATTCACAAAGTAATCTGAGATATTCACAAAGAAATCTGTGATATTCACAAAGTAATCTGTGATATTCACAAAGTAATCTGTGATATTCACAAAGTAATCTGTGATATTCACAAAGTAATCTGTGATATTCACAAAGTAATCTGTGATATTCACAAAGTAATCTGTGATATTCACAAAATAATCTGTGATATTCACAAAATAATCTGATATTCCACAAAATTATCTGTGATATTCACAAATCTGTGATATTCACAAAGTAATCTGTGATATTCACAAAGTAATCTGTGATATTCACAATATAATCTGTGATATTCACAAAGTTATCTGTGATATTCAAAGTATTCTGTGATATCAACAAAGTAATCTGTTATATTCACAAAATAATCTGTGATATTCACAAAGTAATCTGTGATATTCACAAAGTAATCTGTGATATTCACAAAGAAATCTGTGATATTCACAAAGTAATCTGTGATATTCACAAAGTAACCTGTGATATTCACAAAGTAATCTGTGATATTCACAAAATAATCTGATATTCCACAAAATTATCTGTGATATTCATAAATCTGTGATATTCACAAAATAATCTGTGATAATCACAAAGTAATCTGTGATATTCAAAGTATTCTGTGATATTCACAAAGTAATCTGTTATATTCACAAAATAATCTGTGATATTCACAAAGTAATCTGTGATATTTAAAGTAATCTGTGATATTCACATAGTAATCTGGGACATTAAAAATGAGATGTAAGCTCAATAATTTTCTGACACATTAACAAAGAAATTTGAGACATTCACAGCATAAATGATACTCAATATTGATCTGAGACATTCACGAAGTAATCTGTGATATTCACAAAGTAATCTGTGATATTCACAAAGTAATCTATGATATTCACAAAGTAATATGTGATATTCACAAAGTTATCTCATATTCACAAAGTAATCTGTGATATTCACATAGTAATCTGTAATATTCACAAAGTAATCTGTGATATTCACATAGTAATCTGTGATATTCACAAAGTAATCTGAGATATTCACAAAGTAATCTGAGATATTCACAAAGTAATCTGTGATATTCACAAAGTAATCTGTGATATTCACAAAGTAATCTGTGATATTCACAAAGTAATCTGTGATGTTTAAAGTAATCTGTGATATTCACATAGTAATCTGAGACATTAAAAAATGAGATGTAAGCTCAATAATTTTCTGACACATTAACAAAGAAATTTGAGACAATCACAACATAAGTGATACTCAATATTGATCTGAGACATGCACAAAGTAATCTGACATTCACAAAATGAGAGATATTTAATAGTGATATAAGACTACCACCAAATAATTTGAGACATTCATCAAGTGATCTGAGACATTCACAAAGTAATCGGACATTCACAGGTAATCGGACATTCACAAAGTAATCGGACATTCACAAAATGAGAGATCAGTTCCTGCTCATATTCTGCTGCTGACAAAAAGTTACCCTTGTGAGTTGGTGTGTGCAATCGCCACACCTAGTCAAGCTTGTAACCCTTGATTAACGCATCTTCAAATCGCAACATGCTGCGATCAAACCCAAGAATAATACCACCCTTATGGAAGTGTAGGAATTATTCATATAACTCAGACAATAATGAAAATATTTTGGATAATTAACAGGAAGTAAATCATATTGGCAACACTTACCTTCTCTTAACCACACCAAAATACAGTTCAATGGCCATATTATTTGCACTTAATCTTTAACAACAAATTTAAAATAAAAACAATAAGTTGAAGCTAGTACTCAACAATCTTGTTCATGTAAGAGTAATTGTGAGTTTTCACAAGCTTCAAAAGTGACGGACCACAGAGTTTAACCTATTGGACTTGGGGCACTTAATCATCCCTTAACCATCTTTTCTTTGCTATCAAAATCTCTCTTTGGTACAAACTTAACTATGGAAGCAGATTAATAACCTCATAATCTATGGTCATATTATGAAAAGCTTTGAAAATTATTTCCATACAGAAAATAACACATTCATTACTGATGGCATGAAATGCAATGAATCTTCATGATGCTTAAAATTCTGATGCTAACCATTTAATATGCATCCCCCCAATATATTAACAGCTCTATAAAATTCATCAGCATTCAATGCTTTTGACTCTCTTATTGTGTCTACCAGTGCAATGACGTTACAAACCAAATGCGACGTGGCCAGACATTTCTTAAACAAAATTGAATAAAACAAAAAGAGAGAAATATTTTGACCACTTGTTTTCATATATTAATTTTCATCGTATGGCTTTTCAGATAACTGCAAATTGATTCTTTGTATCGTGACAAAAACCCGCGGTTCACTAAAGCAAATTTCTCAAAATGATATTTATAGCAAATTTTCCAGCATCATCAACAAAGCCTTGTAAACTTAATCATGAGTGAGCAAAGAGTCAAAGCATCTTACAATATTTGTTTTCTGTCTGATGATCTAGAATATCGCTTGCCGCATCGAGTTCGGTGTCAAGATCACAATACGCATTTCAATCACTTCAATGCCCAAAGTCTGCACACATCCTGGAGCGGCTCATCTCTTGCAGAGATCATCATCCTTCCAGACTTACTCTCAAAGCTCTGTGCAGATACAGCCTTCAAAAAGCACCGGAGTAAGCAATTTAAAAGCTTTCATAAATTGCACATGTAGACTTATTTCATCTCTTGTCTGGAGAGCTTAACACATTAAAACTTAACTTATGAGCTGACTCAGCAACTCATGGAGATGGTGACGTTGATGCCCAGGTTACCATTCTCAGCAAACAGCTGTGCGATGCTGGAATCAAACACCAAGCAGTCGCTGTTCATGATGGCTGCTTGGACACCTTCGTGGATGGATCTTGGGGTTGCTTCCCAGGTCAGCCGTCTGCGAGATCCATTCAGTTCCAGTCTGCAAATACACAGATTCTACTAATCAAAAATGCTCAATATTTTATTTCCTATGAATACTCAGCAGATTCTACAATCAAGAATGCTCAATCTTTTATTTCCTATGAATACTCAGGGATTTAAGTCATAGATAAACAAAAATCCTAAAACTTTTAATACAAAGATGCACATGCATAGATAGCGCTGCACCCCATCCAAAAAATAAAATCATTATTCAAATAACAAAATTCAGGAATTCCAGAAAAATCTGGAATTCCGGGTAAAACTGGAAATCTTGGTGCCCAATTGTAAAGTACAAAGGAGAGTTTACACATATATAGATATCCATATATGATCTTTAATGTTTGCATTCATTTTCAGTGTATACACTTCTATCTCTGATAGTCTATTGTTGTCCCGTTAAGCCTTTCACATATCTTTAATTTTCTATTTATTGTGAAGAATTGAATTTCAATTTTTGAAAACTCCAAATATGAAAAAAAATGGAATTCTTACATTCCTGAATACTTCAACAGTAAATATTTTAGGTTAATGGTTATTGAAAATGACATTCACTTTATAAGGTATCAGATGTTAAAGGCAATTAATTGTTACAAGAACTGTAAGTCTTTAAAGAAAACTGACATTGTCAAACTTTCTACAAAGATGGGCTACAAAGACCGGGTTTGTGACTCTGTAATTTTAGTCACACCATTTGACTTTAAATTTAATAATTGACTTGAGACTTGATTTAGTGTCTGTAATTTGAGATTGACTTGAAACTGAACAAAGCGACTTGTTGATTAACAATGTCCTAAGGATAAACTACAACATTTGTTTGGCGAGGTTTAAGGTTACCACGACAAAGATGGTCAAATTATGCACGAGAGATTAGATTATTTCAGAGGTGGAAAGAAGTTGGAGAAGTCAGACAGTTGGTAGGTAGTATACATTACACACTAGAACTGTGGAAAGACAGTATGCTCGACTATTCAAAGCTAGTATAGAGAATGGGCTTATAGAGGGAAGTATATACAGAAACAGGGTAGCAGGGGCAGATGATTTCAAATTACTTGAACTTTGAAAGATGCACTTACATTTTCATTTGCACTACAAGCTTCAAAATATCTTTCACTTTTCCCAGATATTTTAAGACAAAAAAAGCTCACCCACTAACTCAGAAAACATGTAAAACCTAGCAGTCTTTATAACTATTACACCTCTTTTAGTTCTATCAACTGAATAGCAAAGAAAGGAGAGGCCCTGACTTGCCAATGTCGATGAAAGAATGCCATTCAACCCCCTTTCCAACCTGTACCCTCCCCCAGCCCCTACACATTCCCAGAACTACATCCTGGTTTGTAATTCAACTTCCAATTTAAGAAAATATGTGTTTCAAGCAGCATGAAAAATGTACAATAACATTACAGGAAAATTATGTGAAACAATATTGCTTAACGTATAACAAATCAGACATTGGAAATGATACAAATCCCCTCACTGCTAAAAATGCATATTCCAGACTGTCCCACATTTATCCCAACCTGTCCCAAATGTCAAGCCATGTCTATACTCCATGCAATCACACCTGAAAACCAGATACTGTATGTCATTCCACCACTTGCATGACCCACATGCCATCACAAATGAAATCCAGATGACATCCCACCACATGCCATTCCGCCCTGTCCCACATGTCTACCCAAGCTGTTCCACATGCCAACCCATCCTGTTCCACATGCCAACCCACCCTGTTCCACCACATGCCAATCCACCCTGTTCTACATGCCAATCCACCCTGTCTTACATGCCAACACATCCTGACCAACATCCCACTGCACCCTGCCCTACATACAATTCCACCCTGTCCCACATGACCTCATCCTAATTCCTTCAGCTACTTTATCATCATGTCATCTTTTACCCAACATTCTGCTTATTGTTTATATTTCTCACACTCTTAATTTAATATTTTTTAGAAGCAAAGAAAATTTTATTTTTGATTGCTTCGTTATTTACGGCAAGACAAACATTTTGTTTGCTAATCATATCAGGAATATTAATATCATATCAAAGTCATAAGCCATATATTTTTAATCTCAGGTCAAACATATGGCAGCAAATGCACACTATACCTCCCCATTGGGTGTGAACAATGCTCCTTACATATACTGTATGATCATTTGTTTAAGCAAAATCATATCCACTTTAATTTAGAGATACCACATATACAAATATTTTCATTGCTTTGCAAATAGGCTAATTATTATGCACACACAAACCCCAAGCATGCTCAACTGAACAGTACCAATGCCCTCTACCACTGAACCAAATAGCAAGTTATTATCTCAGCTTAAATATTTTGTATGCAAGTCTTTTGTTATGCAAATAACCTACTTAATATGCACACTACACCTCACCATTGAGTGTAGACAATGCTCTTCACATATATGATCATTTGTGTAAAACAAAATCCCCACTCCCACTTTAATTTAAAAGATATCATAGATACAATTATTTTCATTTTTAGGCAAATAAGCTAATTAGTATACACGTGCAATCCCAAATCATGCACATTTCATCTGTACCCATGTCCTCTACCCCTATGCCAAGTCACATGAATGTACACCATTTATAACTTAAGTTATTCAAACTTTAACCAAAACTTTAACCAAATCTTACGCCGACACCGATAGTAGTACAATAGCTCTACTATTCTTTGAATAGTTTAGCTAAAAATGACCAGTGAAGACGAGTTTGACCAAACAAAGTGTGTGACATTAACCCTTCATTAGACTGGAGATAAAATTATTGCTTTTTAACACCATCCATTGACATGCATATTCTTGATTTGCTTTGGTATCAAGTTAAGTTTATGATTAATTCATTTTTCTGTGGTTTAACCCGTATGAGTCTCAGGGGTTCAAAACGTGACAATTTATTCTTTTTATTTTTCAAAATTGATTTTCATAACTTTCCTTGCATTTTGTATAACTACAAGTTTGGTTTATATGAATGCTAAGACAATAAACTTTTCAATAAAAGTCAAAATAAAGAAATTATCGACATAAAGATGCAAATTTTAGGCAAAATTAGGTCAATTTTTTGAACTTGTATTTTTCTTGTGAATATTTAAAATGGATGATTTTTTTACACATTTAGATTGTTTGTGAAATTTCCTTTCCAAAGATATCAGTCTTAATTTCCAGAAATTATGCGACATAAAGATGCAAATTTTAGGCAAAATTAGGTCAATTTTTGAACTTGTATTTTTCTTGTGAATATCACATTTAGATGTGAAATTTCCTTTCCAAAGATATCAGTCTTAATTTTTTTCTCTCAAAAACCCCCCATGCAAAACAATGAAAAAAATCAATTAATAATCACGGCTGTAATTACTTACGAAAAACAAAGCTACACACGGCCGAGATTTGAACCCGGGGCGTGCACGTTGCCAGCTAGAATACTATCTGCTTCACCAGACTGACTATGTTTCAGTATAGGGGTTTATTTTTAAACTTAAATATTGGCATGAAGAAAAAGGGGGTAGTTGCTCTTTTTGTTTTTAATTGAAAGTATGTGATGTAAGCTTGATGTCTGGCATTATTCAACTCAGTTGTGTAGATATCACGTTTTTCTTTGTAAGTAATCCAGCTAACATTAAGATTTTGTATGTGATGTCACAATATTTTTGGCATGCAGTAGGTGTACTTTTGGGGTGCAGTAGTGTTGATGATGCAGTCTTAATGTTTTTGCATAAGATTCTTGAACACTTGGAAACACCAAATTCTTTTGTTCGGCCTACATTTGTCGACATCTCAAGTGCGTTTAATTCCATTCAGCCGCACTTGCTGATAAACAAACTGTTAGGTATGGGTATTAATTGTAGGTTATTATTATAGATCTTAGATTATTTAAGAAAGGACCACAGTTTGTTAAGATGAATGGCTTATGCTCTGATGTTTAGTCCATTAGTACAGGTGCGCCCAGGGTTGTTGTCTGTCTCCTATCCTCTTTTGCCTGTACACTAATGATTGCAGAAAAGTAAACATGACGTTTGCTCAATTATCAAATATGCTGATGATACCGTGATAACCGGTTACCTTCATAATAACACTACTGCTCCGTATGAGGATAAAATTGGTGATTTTGTTACTTGGTGCAATCAAAACTATCTAAAATTAAATTGTAAAAAACCAAGGAGATGGTGTTTGATTTAAGAAAATGGTCATGTGACTGTGCTCTAATCAGGATTAATAATGAGGTTGTTGAACAGGTGGACCATTACAAATATCTAGGCACTATCACTGACCGTAAACTTACCTTTAAAAACCAGGCTGATGCAACGAGAACCAAGGCGTAGCAAATACTTTATAAGTTGAAAATATTATTCTTAAGATTTTTTACCAGTCAGTAATACAAAACGTGTTGACTTTCAGTATTATCTGTATATTCGGGCTGCTTACAAAAGATTCAACTAGTAAGCTGGAGAAGATCATAAGGGCCACAAGCCATGTTGTTGGTGATGACATATGTCTGAAGTCCGTCTCTGATCTCTACAATGACATGATGCACCGAAAAATAACTAAAATATTAAATGATAAGACGCATCAAGATTTTTTACCAGTCAGTAATACAAAACGTGTTGACTTTCAGTATTATCTGTATATTCGGGCTGCTTACAAAAGATTCAACTAGTAAGCTGGAGAAGATCATAAGGGCCGCAAGCCATGTTGTTGGTGATGACATATGTCTGAAGTCCGTCTCTGATCTCTACAATGACATGATGCACCGAAAAATAACTAAAATATTAAATGATAAGACGCATCCGCTCTTCCCACTATATATTTTCTGCCGCTTATGGAAAAAAAATTGTATACCATGGTCCAAGCATAACACCTTCAGGTATTCATTTGTACCCAACTGTTCAACTTGAAAACGGTCTGATAGTTTGTGTTTTTGTATTTTAAGTCAAATTTTTGTATATATTTATATATATATAGGCCTAAATATATATTTTTACATCTCTTGGAGGGAACTGTTTTTCACCATTAAAAAAAAATTACCAAAATTTACCGAAATTTTTATTTTTCTTTAATTTACTTTTTTGCTTTATAAACTATTATGTTTATATTTATATATCTTTTAAATATCTTCCTACATTTTGCTACAGGGTGACAAATTTTCATATTTTGTTGTGGACAAAATAAATTTCTCTTATTTGATCTTATCTCTTATCTTACTTTGATCCAGAGTTATGATTTTTTTCAAAAATTTGTCTCAAAAAGGCTAAAAATCATCAAATTTTGCCAAAAAAGATATTAGTGATAAGGGCAGACAATATTCGACTGAAATTGTATAGTTTGATGTCTTGGAAAGTTATTCACAACTTTTCAAGCAAAAGCTAGGTCTGGAAGTATAATGCAAGTAAGCTTTTGAAAAAAAAATCTATTTTTTTGTTAAATTTTCTGCATTTTTTTATTTTCTCTATTTGAATCCATTTTTTCTCAAAAATCTCCCACATAACCCCATCAAAAGTTACATTGTATGAAAAAACTATTCGAGCTCTCTGAAATGATACCAGGATTGTCCTGTAAGTGCCTGTTTGACAAAGCAAAATAATTTTTTGAAAGGTACATGTCCAATCGGTCGTGTCACTATCCCCTGTCACAACTGCATGGGCTTTAATAGAACCTAAGGCTTCCTTCACATTCAAGTCTTTTGACACAGTAAATCATGTCATTTTCTCGAATTATAACATTTCTAAGGAGTATTTGCATTGTCATGATCCGTGCATTAAATTCCCGTTATGCACGACGTTCAAAATTTGGTTTAGTCTATTTTTACAACAGGTAAATTTCTATGTAAACTTTTCTCGTTTTTCATTCTTTTTTGTTGTTTTTCATGCATTTTAAACAATCTAACATGGAAATTTTATAAACAGATTGATGTTTTCGGCATCGTGTTTATAGGCGTATTTATTGCACGGCTCAAAATCTTGCATTTAAATATGCGTATGAACGCTTAGCCTCAACATTAATCTTTAATTAAAGGATTAGTTCAGGGGTCAAAATTGCTAATATTTAGGGGTTCATGGATGAGGGTGCAACCTTCCATAGTAATACACGGATAAGACAGAGCTTTAGTCTTGAATATTTCCTTAACGTAATAAGATATTGAAGTAGTTTCTTCTCAACTTTGTTTCTTTTAAAATTCTCTTTTCTTCACAACTTTGTTTCTTTTAAAATTCTCTTTTCTTCACAACTTTGTTTCTTTTAAAATTCTCTTTTCTTCACAACTTTGTTTCTTTTAAAATTCTCTTTTCTTCACAACTTTGTTTCTTTTAAAATTCTCTTTTCTTCACAACTTTGTTTCTTTTAAAATTCTCTTTCAGATAAGATAAACTTGTTTGACTCTAAACTAATCCTTTAAGTTTATCACTATGACTGCCTTGAAATGTTTTTTTCTTTTTATCAAGATACAACAATTTGCTAAGTGTACATCAATTAATATTATCAGGTAATAATATCCGATAATATTTACCTGAAATTATTTTTGTCTAATAAATATAATTCTTCCTCATCTTCACCACCTGAAAAATTGTACTCCAAACACATGCATGTAGATTAATTTGGAATGTTTCATTCATGTAACACTGCTCCTGCTACATCTAATTTTGTGTTCTGCAATGTGATTGGATGAGAAGGGAGACACCCCTAATTTTCAATGTACATTATCCTGTGACCAATGAATATTGTCAAATTGAGACAAGACAATATATATAGGTTATCCTACTTTTTCATAGGGAAGTAGCTTTTCTCATTTAATATCTGTGTTTAATTCCTTTTGAGAGTTTAACAGAAACATTACATCTGTTTGTTGATTCTTTTCCCCTTAATCTCAAATATGAAAGATGTGAATGAACTGGGCTCATAGACTTGCAGCTTTGCCTTGTGTTCATTTTCCGGGGATAATGTACATAATAAGGGGATACCCCCTTCACTTAATGAGCCAAAATGTACATAATCCTGATTGGACTGTAAGGAAAGCTGTTGAACCTTACTATCAGCATGAACCCTAAATATTAGCATTTTAGCTATATGCAATATTTAGGTTAGGAATTCACCTGCACAGATCAATTCATGGTCTCCAGTGAAAGAAAAGAAATATATGGTGGATGAGGAAACCACAAGCCAATGTCCAGTGCCTGTCCTTGCTTACCTGTATGCAAAACTTTCAGCTTGCTTTCTGGAACCAATAAGTTGAACTATTGCAAAGAATTGTTGAAGACCGTCATATTTCTCCTGCTTCTCAAGGACTAGCATGAAATGATGCCCAAAGCAGCTCTGCATCATGACCCAGTCCACCGCCCCAGGAAGGTTGATGTCTGTTGCTAGGAAGACGATGTCCTCACCTTGAACCAAAACAGAACAACATGACTAGAGGCTCTAGAATATAATCAACGATCTCCCATAGAGCTATTAATATTTCCTCATTGTCCAATAAGTGCCTTGAGCAATGAAGATATTCAGCTCCATGCTTCAGCCAACTAGCTTTGGATGACTGAACTTGAAAGTTGTATGTTACTTTGTCTGGAAGATTAAATTCCACTTACAATGATAAACAATGACAAACAATGACAGATAAATTTGATCTGTTACTGCTTAAGTTATTGGTATGTCAATTAGATAGGATTAAGTGAAAATTTGAGCCATGAGTATAGAAAAGGTATAATCATAGAAGCCATCAAGAATTCACATGTATGATTGGGAATATATTAAGTTCAAAGATTTTACATTTAACCGGGTCTATTAATGATTAATATTCATGACATCATCACCAAAAACAATAGGGATCATCTACAGGACAAAATAATCCATGAACTAAGTATGACAATTTCACTAAACAGTTCTTGAGATATTGTGTTAACAAACTTCTTAACACAATTTTACATTTACACCCGCCTACAAATTAATATTCATGACATCAGCACCAAAACCAATAGGGATCACCTACAGACATAACTACATAGGTTCCTTATACTATAGTAATGGCACCCAAAAGTGTGTGTGTAGGTAGGGGAAGGGGGGGGGGGGGTTAATTGCATTTTTTCACATTGTAATATGCGAACAAATGTTGTGTTAGGGATTCAACAAGTGTGGAATATATACCCCTATCCCCCAGGATCTTCACCTATGGTGCTTACCTTGTAGTGTTGTAATACTCTTGTGGGCATGTGTGAGGTGAATCATGACCTGATCCAGAGACCCCTGCCATTTACACGATGCTCCAGGACAGGGGCACGAGTACGGTCTAAATTCACACACTTCTTCGTGGTCTGTTTTCTCCGTGTAGGACATTGCAGCCTGGCAGCCAACTGATGCATATTTACAAGGGAACATCACAGTCTGGGCCACTTTCTCCATGGCAAGGTTTCTGATGCTTCCTATAGAGAAAACATACATGCATACAACTATTAATAGGAAGTAAATTTATAAAGTGAGGGAGAGCAGGGAATGGCTTACCACTCCACTCATCCTCAAAACAAGTAAAAGCCATTTTGCAGTAGTAATCCTGCTTTAAACATTCAATAGCCATAATTATCTCAATTTTCTTTCAGGACAATAGGAATTAAACAAATTAATTATTCTTATAAATGTCACAGAATTTTTTTTCATTTTTTTTAAATGATTGCTACATTTGTATAAATCAAGGAACAAAATACCATTCAATGGCTTGTGAATTGGTAGTTAAACACAACTTTCAAGGTATCTAGGTTTCCTTTCTTTCAGGACGATACGTATGAAATATTGCACTAAAACGACTATTTAACATATATTTCTTGTTAGTTTGTCTCAGAATTTGTCTTTATTTGCTTGAAACTATTGTCAAATTTCTAACAATCTATGAAAAGGGCTTCCACACATAGTGGATTGCTAGTGAAGTCATGCAATCTAACATGGCTTTCACATTTATTCTTTTTGTGGAAAGAAATATTAAACCAGTCACAACAAACCTGCCAATAAATAATAGTTCCATGTAAAACCAACTTTGTTACTACAGAAGAGCAAAAAGTTCATCACAATTTAATTCTCTCTTCAAGTTCACAACTCTTCTTCTAAAGTGCATTTATGAAGAACAGTTTTATCTCTAACATCTGGATGATATTTTAATAGTCAGATAGTGTACTTTGAATGGGAGTCATATTGGTACCTTAAAGCTACATGGACAGGTAGAGGTTTTAAATCCACATGAAAGAGCATTACATTCTGAGCAGAACAGTCTTTAAATGGTCACAATGGTATATGACAAATCAAAGTTTGTCAAATTTTCAGCAGGAACAAAAGTATGAACAGGAATACAGCTAAAATTCTTTAATGTAATTCTTTATATTCCTTTCCCAAATTTCAGATATCAAATGTTCTCAGACTGCCTTCTACTGCTAAATCGGTTAATTTTACCAAAATATCCAATAATTTTACTATATTTTTCAATTTTATGTTAATTATTTCCTCTCAGAAAGATAAGTTTTTTTCCCCCACCCCCAGCTTCCTATGTCTGAGATAACTCTTACCGAGTGGTCCTCTGCATGTTGGACATCCATTAAGCTTTGGTCTACAATTGGTGCATACTAAGTGACCACTCTGACATTGAAGAATGGGTGGAAGAACATAATCAAAACAGACAGGACACTCAAATAGACTCGCTAGATCTTGATTGGTAGTGGGGGTGTGGCTTCGTGCTTTTGCTGTACCGGTTTGACGACTCATGGCTGCCACGTGCTGCAACTTTCTCAAAGCTGCAAAGAAAATGTTAAAACAGTTCAAATTAACGTTTACATAAATAACACACCAAAGTACAAATAAACTTGCAGAATATGGCCTGGCAATCATTATGCAATTCTTCATGGAGTCACTTTTTCATAATTAATTACATTGCACAGTATATCTGGATGGTAAATGATCAAAATGCCCCGCGTTCCATTCAGCAGAGAAGACAAAAAACAAAGATAATGAACTGTACAGTAATCAGTATATGAGAAGAGATAAAAATTAGGGTCCCGCACTTGTATCGCACACACAATTTTTAATCAACGACAGAAACAGAATCGTAAACACACACATGCTAGCTATGTTCAATTCAGTCAATACATATGACTCAACCACTAGTACGTACTGTACGCAATGTATGATAGCTAGATTACAAGTGTGATTAGGTGAGCAGGGATATTAAAACTTAGTGAGATAATGTATAATGTATCATAAGAATCTCACAGTTACTGACAGACATAAATCTTTATTTATTAATGTTGAGTATATATGTGGATCTACTATGCTTATTATGGTCAATTATAATTACCCTTACCACTGTAGATTCTGTGTTACTACTTTCTAGACATCCAATGCCACACATTTGCAGGACAAAAATATGACAGAATACACAAAGACTATAAGAAATCTGAAGCTGTGACATCAAAACTAGTCTGATTTCAGTCATTTCAGCACATATGATCCCAAACTGTAAACTCAAATATCTCATTAACGGAATTAGATTTTTAAAATGCTTTCTTCACCATTTTTTTCTTTTGATGTTCTGTTTTATGTAAGATAATCTTGCTTGAACTTGTCCTTTAATTTAGTCTTGAAATTGTTCTGACAGAAATTCAATTGTAGATCTTTTCTAAGAATTAATCCCAGCTGCTATTATCTCCCTGCTTGTAACAAGCATCTCTAGAAATTGCTAGGAAACATCACCTTTTATAAGGTTTGTTGCTGTTCTTTCCATTATTCTGTGGTAATATGCTTGAGAGATGTTTCCCTAAGATTGGGATTCAAATGATTAAACCCGCTCTTTGTAATTCCATTGCTTGAACTTAAGTTTAGACATTGAGAAAACTATACAATTTGGAGCTTCCTTCCCATCACCAAAAGAAACCTTCTTATGATATATTAATCTGTCATGCAACTAATGTCACATCTTAAAGTTACGACCCCTCAATGAAGACCCTTGTGAAATAATTACATTTCTTTTTTAATTGTAATCTTTGAAAATACTCCCATGTCAGCTTTTAAGCAGCAGTAATATTTCACTACCCTAAATTGTGATTGCTGGAGCTCTCAAATCTGAGTGAAAGACTAATAAAGGTACTTTTGCAATTCTTTGTATCTGCTGTTATGATGCAATCACATGGTTTATTAAACAACAGATACATAAGTTTTCTGTACCAAAAAGATCATTAATTTCTGGGTTTTATTGCCTGTAAAGTTTGAAAATAGCATGCGTAGTTTTCAAGTTCATAAATTGTTTGTACTTTTTTGTCAATGCCTTCAAACTGTAGACTTTAAACTACAGAACTGAGAAGGGAAGAAAATACTACAAAAATCAAAGAAAATGAAGATACATGAAGAAAGTTTCCTGACAATTGATGGAAATTGAAGGATATTGCCTAAATATTTGAGATTCTTGATTAGCAGCAACTCGAACATTGTTTAACCAATGCAATTAAACATTTATTTTTTACCAGTGCAGTTTCTCCTGCTTGTAATCAGGAATTTTTTGGGGTCTTGCTCCCCCATGTAACCAGGAAATTGTGGGGGTCTTGCTTCCCCCCCCCCCCTTCATTCCCCACCCTGAACTATACTTCTACTATACTAGACCATAGGTGTGTCTGAAGATAATGTAACTCAGGCATTTTGTATTTTGAACACAGGTGACTTTCAATCATGTCAAAAACTGCAGAAATTCATTGCTGTACCAATCAATAAACCATTTCTGCATGCTAATCAAACGCTCCTCACAGGAATATAATTTGTGTGAAATCTCACTCAGCGCATGGTCATGCTAACAAGGAACCAGCTAGTTATCGCTGATAAAGAAAGGCTGTTGCTATGGAGATAGGATATCAAAATAATAGTGTGTTGCTTTTGTCTAAGGGAAGCTGATTAATCTTTTTGAACGTGTGATGCAATGTAATGCCTGGTATACAATGTGAATCAAGCAGTTCTTGCTCATACAAGCTGATTATGTGAAAAACAAATCACAGATTTTGGAATACTAACAAAAATCAGAATCCAATAACGCCCCAATAGTACAAATTAATTCCACCAATATGGGAACAGCCATTTTGATTTTAAAACATGCAGACAATGATGTCATCAACCCAGTTCGAATATCATGTATTTCTATATAATCTACCTCAAATTTTCTACCTTATGAAAAATTGTTTTCCTTGTAAATGCGTGAAGGACAATTTTTGTGTATCATCCAAACAAGCGATAAAAAATTCATATCACAAAAATTTCTCAAAAGAAAATTACAAAAAAATACATTCCATTCCATTCATTGCTGTGTTAGGTAAATATTTTTTTAAATTAACAAGAATTTTATATGGAATTTAGCAAAATGGCAGCTTTTTATATCTTCTTTAAGGTAGTTGTTTGTGTAGTAATCAATTGAATATTAAAACAAGGAATAATTCATTAATAAAATCAGCTTGCTGCTCATGGTGTACAGCACAGAGTGTGAGTAGAGGAGTGAAGGGAACAGGCACATGGGCTGTCATCAACTCAAGCAATCATCATGACACAACTGGGCCGGAAAGCCCAGGGTTTAAACTTAAAACTTTTGATCACGCAAAAAATTAAGATTAAAGGTCTATGAGCAGGTACAATAGTTTTCTGTTCAACCACTGACACTGACTGAAAAGAGCATCAAATCCTGAGTTTATTAGTCCTTTGAATTTTGAACATAGGACGTGTACTGTAGCTTTCAAGTTATGAGTAATCAGAAGTTTTTTAATATTTGCAAAAATGTGATGTATGAACAGGAAAACACCTCAAAATGAATGTTTTTCTTTATATTTTTTCCCTCAATTTCAGAAATTAAATACAATCAAAATGCTTTCTCCAGCTTGACGTTGGTAAAGATCATATCCTCTTCATTAGAATTATCTTCCCTTTTTTAAAGAGAGATGGTAGAGTTTAAAAACAATGGATTTACATAAGAAATTAGAGACTATGTCCCGTTCCTACATCACAACAGTAACACAAAACTTTGCATATTTGCACAAAATCTTCAAAAAGCTGTAAAATGTCCCAATTTTTGACTGACTTTAATAAAATATTTTGCTTTCTTCATATTTTTTAGTGAATTTAAAATCCATTTGGCTTATGTTGCCTCTTGTCTTTTAAGACATACTAGAGTAATATTAAAGCAATATCTCCTTTCCATCTTTTAAAGTATTCATTTTGTTGCTACTGTACAGTATATCTTTAAAGGTAATTTTTAAGTGCTTGAAAGGGTGCCTCAGTGGTTAAGGAGTCATGCTTATATGCAAAAGGATTTGATTCCCGCTGCGAGTGCTTTATTGTGTCCTTGAGCAAGGCACTTTACTCTACATGCTTCAGTCCACTCAGCTGTAAATTGAGTACCAGCACTGCTTAGCGGTTATCCTGCGATGGACTGGCATTCATAGGATGCGGAACTAAGGGGGAGGCACATGCCCCTCACTTTTGTCAAAAGTTTAAAAAGTGCCCTTTTTCAAGGAGGAAAGGTGTCCTTTTTTATAGGAAAAAGTGCCCTTTTTTTAGAGAATGAACATGCCCTTTAAAACATTAGATTATATATCTGATCTTTTCATTGGACTGTTGAAACACTGTTGAAAAAAGTATTCTTTAAGGACACTGGCAACTCAGCATGGGCGGATCGAGAGGGAAAAACATGCAATAGGGAAGATGAAATCCTTTCACAAAGTACCGTCCTCTCTGCTCCCACTTATAAGACTGCACCCTTGTCCCGATATATTCCATTAATCATGACAAAACTACTCATAAAACACGTTATCACATTATTCTTGACTTTTTCACCTTGCCCCCCCCCTCCTGACATTTTATCCTGGTCTGCCCTACTGGCAAGTGGCTTTATTATAACTGAAATTTTATTGACAGATTGAAGAAAGTAGCACAAACATTGAGACATTTGCTACAGAGTACTGTATGTGCAAGCAACCCATATTTCAATAGTGGGGCACCTTTTATTTGGGGTCTGGAGAAAAATCTATAATGGGGGCCCTAGCAGCTGACTAACTGAAGACTGCATGGTTGTGGGGTATTTTGTCTAATACATTCTGATATATCAAGTTCAATTGATTTTAGGCAGCTGAGAAAATTATGAAAATCGTCCTGAACCATTCTAAAAAACCCTTATTTGCTTTTAATATTGTTTGGTACATTCAATAATCCAAATGATAATCAGTACAAATGACTAAACGTAGTCTAAATGTTTCCAATTTCAAGAACTTTTGCAGATCTTGGTATTAACATTTCCCAATTTCCTAAATGTGGTCCAATATATCTTGATATAATCAAGGATGTTCAGTAGAGATTTTTAGATAAGGGGAAGGGGAAGGGGAGGAAGCACCAATCCTAATCCTATGAGCATCATGGCTCAGAGGGATTGAGCTTTTTATAGTTGCCTGTAGAGCATTGAGGTGAAGGTAAATCTCTCAAATGCTTCCCAATTAATATTACCTACAACAACAGACTTTCATAGGTGTTTCCAATCACTGATTTATGTCTAATCCAGCTCAAGTTCTAGTACATTTCATTTTATTGATTTAATGAATGACTGTATAGACAAGAGTAATAACAGCTGTAAATCATCTTGAGCACCTAGCCATGTGAAGTCATGGCCACGAGGGTACACTAAGTATACATAGAAGAATGCGTGCATCCCACTTTATGTGTGGTCATCCTTATGAAATGACTTATTTGTATCAAACGCAAATTCACAGATACCAGATAATTCACACAGCATGGCTCCACTGAGAGGGAACCCAAATACTGCCACAGACAGTATGCACTAGACAATAACAAGAATGACCGAACCATTTGGTTTGTTTGTTTGATGAGGGCTTAACGGCACCATGACAACGAGGGTCAAATTGTGCCCGAGAGGTTAGATCATTCTAGAGGTAGAAAGGAAAGAAAACAGGGGGAGATTGAGAGAAATACTAGAACTACAAGTCAGAAAGCTGGGATCGAGAGATGGGTGAAAAAGAAAAAAAATAGAGAGAGAAAAGAGGACTAAATATGGTTGTGGAGGGAAGCATGATGAAGGAAGGAGATAATTTTATCCCGAGGGTTTTTCTGGAAGAACTCCGCGATTGAGTTGTGGGGAGCGAGGGAAGCTCTGGGAAGGTTGTACAGGGGCCAAGCAAGGAGAACGTGATGGACTGTGAGGGTGCAATGGCAAGTGTTGCAGAGGGGTTGGGGAAGCCAATAAGGAGGTGGGAGTGAGTGAGAGTTAAGCTTTGGACATATTTGACTCGCTGCTTCCTCTGCTTCTTTTGCCTTCAATTTTCCCACATACTGCAAGCTGTTCCAACCCACCTTCCCGATAAACATTTTGAGTAAAAATGGGACCTAGTACTGTTATGAGAAGGGGAATAGTGGTCACATACATGTATCATTTAATTTGGCAAATGGCAATGCACTGAATGCAGTACACCATTGGTTAAAATATATACTACAGAACAATTATGTTAGGTCTGTGGCAGAGACATAGCTAGACATTTTTGCAGGGGGAGAAAACAATTACAATTTCTGAAAAGTTACCCCCACCCCCAATTTTTCTGAAATTTTGAGGAATATGTCAGAAATTTTAAAGTGAAACTCAGGTAATTTTGAGGAAAATTTTGGCAGGCCTTCCACCAAGATTAAGAAAATGTATAGGAATTTTATAGGAATGGTTTAGAAAAAAATATAGGAGTTTTTATGGTTCTGAGGGAGAAAATATAGGGAGGTTTCAGGGCCACATAGAATTTTCATGTCTCTGAACATTTTGTAGTTTAAACATATTTCTCAACATAAAGTATACATGTCACAAGGGTCAATGACCTACAGTATGAAAAGTATCTCCATTGGTGCATGATCAGCACTATTTTTTCATTAAAGTACAGCAAAAATTCGGCAATCACTCGCTGTATAATTTGCCTAAAAGTTATCAAAATTTCGTATTATCTTTTGTTACCCTACAGAACTAAATCTTGAAAGATCAATCTTTGAATATGCATATGTATAATGTCTCTCTCTAGGTGCTGAGTCTGGAACAGACATTGGCGATCGTGGCCCTCCAATCACTTCTGTTTAGAGTTAAGTGCATAAACTTATTGTTACTTTTGTTGGTTGCCCATTGGTTTAAGCTTTGGACATATTTGACTCATTTCTGTTGTTTCTAATCTTTTCTTAATGTCACTGGTAATTGTCCAGCATTCACCGCCATAAGAATAGACCATTCATATGCCTCAAGACACAGACTTTCGTGTCCATTCCAATATTTCTATTCTTCAGAATTGGATTCATTTTTGTAAACATGTCTTTGGCAGTTACAATGCGTTTTCTAACTTTGTAAGTACACTGACTATCTGATGTCAATGTGTAACCAAATTACTTGAACTGTTGTACACTTGTATCATTATTTCTCTTTTGCTTTGTATACTACATAATGGGTTTATGGCTTTTTTGAGGGAAAAGGATCACAAAATTTGTGAAAATTGAATTTTAAAATGAAGTCTAGAGTTACCAAAATTCCCACTTTTCCTCAAAATATCTTAACTTTTCCCTCGAAATTTTTAAAGTTTTTCCTCAAGTTTTCTGACTTTTTCCTCAAAATCTCTGAATTATTTCCTCAAAATATCCGACTTTTTCCCTCAAAATATCTGACTTTTTCCTCATGTGAACATGCAAAGTGTTAGAATTGCAACATACAATGCTGTATGTAGTTTTAAATAATAAATGCAGAAAGGTGCTTTCAGACTTGCAAAATATCCAGTCTAGTGATATTTTGATCACGTCACACTGACAGCAATGACTGGCACATTAACTTCTTCTAATACTAAAAATTTAAAAAACTATATAAAACTAAAACGGTAAATACTGTCCTGGCTTGCATGCCCATACAAATTGACACCCATATCATATAACTAATCATATGCCAATTATAAAAATGGCATCTCACACTAAGTCCCACATGGCATCCCATGTCCCAGCATCCCATGTCCCAGCATCCCATGTCCCAGCATCCCATGTCCCAGCATCCCATGTCCCACATGGCATCCCATGTCCCACATGGCATTCCATGTTCACATGGCATCCCATGTCCCACATGGCATCCCATGTCCCACATGGCATCCCATGTCCCAACATGGCATCCCATGTCCCACATGGCATCCCATGTCCCAACATGGCATCCCATGTCCCACATGGCATCCCATGTCCCACATGGCATCCCATGTCCCACATGGCATCCCATGTCTCACATGCCATCCCATGTCCCACATGGCATCCCATGTCCCACATGGCATCCCATGTCCCACATGGCATCCCATGTCCCACATGGCATCCCATGTCCCACATGGCATCCCACCCCATGTCACATATGACATCCCATCCCATCCCTTGTCCCACATGGCATTCCACCATATCTCCCAAATGGCATCCCACCCATGTCCCACATAACTTTCCATCCCATCTCTTGTCCCATGTAACATTCCACCATATGTCCCATGTGGCATTTCACCGTATGACCCACATGGCATCCTATCCTATGACCCACATAGCATCCCACCCTATGCCCCACATGCATCCCATCCAATGTCTCAAATGACATCCCACCCCATGTACCACATGACATCCCATCCTATGCCATACAGTATGTCTCACATGGCATTCCACCATATGTCCCACATGGCAATCCACCATATGTGTCCCACATGGCATTCCAACATATGTCCTACATGGCATTCCATTCTATGACCCACATAAAATCCACCATATGTCCCACATACATCCCATCCCATGTCCCAAATGACATCCCACCCCATGTCCAACATGACATCCCATCCCATACCGTACAGAATGTCTCATATGACATTTCCACCATATGTCCCACATGGCATCCCACCCTATGTCCCACCTGGATCCCATCCTACATGTCCCACAATAATCTAACCATATGTACTACATGACATCCCTCCTTATGTCCCACATGGCATACCTCCCTGTGTCCCACATGGCATCTCTCCCTATGTCCCCCATGACATCCCACCTAATGTACTGCATCAGTGGCTTCCCACCTGATGTCCCACATTGAATCCCACCATGTGTTCCACATGGTATCCCTCCCAATGTCCCAATGACATCCTACTTTATGTCCCACATGGCATCACATTTCATGTCCCCATCGCCTCCTACCCTATGTCCCACATAGCCTCCTACCATATGTCACACATGGCATCCCAACCTATGTCAAACTCTGTGTTACTCGTGGCATCCCAACCCATGTCATTTCATGCCATCCATGTCCCACTTGACATCCTATCCCATGGCATTCCACCCTGTCCCGTCTTGCATGGCATTCTACCATATATCCTACATGGCATTCCACCAAAAATATTTATCATAAATAATAAACAAAGACTGAGGAATGTGAATATATTACCATATTTTGTAACTTCTAGCTGTCATTTCATGATGTAAACATTCCATTAAAACTTTTCCAATTCTTTATATCTGCTGTGTTATGATGCATTCACATGCTCTAGGTCTGTGAGCAGGTTTGAAAGATTTCCAAAGAGCATCAAATTCTGAGGTTAATAGTCTTTGAATTTTGAAAATAACACGTGTAGTTTTCAAGTTATAAGTAATCAAAGTTTAAAATCTTTTAAATATATTGAAAAAATGTGATGTATAAACAGGAAAACACTTCAAAATGCTTTTGTTTTTCCTTTACTTTCAAACCTTGAAAATGTTCAAAATGCCTCTCTAGTTTGGTTGGTTGGGGTACAGATCAAATATTCTTCACTAGAATTATCTTCCCTTTTTCAAAGAAAAATGGTAGAGGGTTAAAAAACCATGGATTAAGATATAGATACATCACATTTTTTTTCAATATATCAAATTTTTTGACTATTCATATCTTGAAAACTACACATGGTATTCTTATAATTGAATGCTCTTTTTGGTCATTGGTAGAACAGTTTTACCTGTCCATACACCTTTTTAGAATTATTTCAGAGCAGTTTTCGCGCGAGCAGCACTGACGAAGTCGTCACGGAGTCCATAAAGAGTGCCCCTCCCAGTGGGGTTTGTCTCTACTTTTCATTTTTTGTCAACTCATCAATGACGACTTGTCGAGCGCTGGCGCGACCACTGGTTCAGGGGTCCACTAAGTCCATCTTATATGAAAGAGGTGAATGGTGAAGAAAGCATTCATGAATCTTACTCTGTTAAGGAGATATTTAAGTTGAAAGTTTGTTTACAAACGACTGAAATCAGACAAATCAGACTAGTTGTGACATCACGTCCTCAGATTCCTCAAAGTCTTTGTATTCTCTCTTATTTTGTCCTGCAATATTGTGGCTTAAAAACCATTGGATACGTCAGGAAAGCAGTAAAACAGAATTTAGTAAGGGTAATTATAATTTACCATCTGGAGGTTTAAGATAAATCATTCAATTTTTTTTTTTTTTTAATTAAATCAATTTTCTTTATAATACATTACAATTTGTCAAGAATGTGAGGATGATGGTGCCAACCTTCTATAGTAGTTTCACTACACCAGTTATTTCTACAAAAATATCTCCTTAATGGAATAATATTTTTAAAGGCTTTCTTCATGATTTTGTCTCTTTCAAAGTTCTCTTTCATATGAGATCAACTTGCTTGAACCAATCCTTTAAGCAAATTCTAAATTTCAGAGCATAAAATTTAATTGTTTTCAATCCTTGAAATATTCAAGCAGACTCTACACTGTGATCAAGTTAAGATTATTTTCCTTCACTCTCATGACAAACAACTATTGCCAAATGTGGTGTTATTCCAGGTTGGTGACAGCTAGCTGATTTATCATACCATCTGCATGATCCTGACCAATGCAGGCAAACAAAGAAACTTCACTCATAAACAAAGAATTTTTGTAGGTATGACTCAGGCTAATAATAAATTCAATTAACATCATAAACTATGATTAATCAAGCATACAAAGAGTTATGTCATCTATGATTATCTGCACTCATGGAGCTCAATTAGTGGAGAAAGACATCAACACCTTCTGAGATAGATCAACTCAGCATGTCTCTCCTATACACATAAACAAAGGACTTGAGGTATGAAGCATGACAGAGACCAATGAGATAAATAGAATGATGAAATACACTTTAAAACATATCATGTTAAGCTTTCCTAACTTTTATTGGTAATCACAATTGCTAAAAGCTTTTCAATTTGCTCTTACAACAGAAAGCTACAAAAGTAGAAGTAGAAAGATATGAAAGAATGTCCTGCTGATTAGATTTTGATGTTTTTGGTAAGAAATGAAAAAAAATATGACGACTCGGAAATAGTAAAATAGTACTCTACATCTCCTTCATGCCAATCAGCAGATGTTTGCAGAAGTACAGCCAGTAACGTATCGTATCGGTTTCTTACAACGTGCAATATCACAATGCTACATCATCTTATCATCTTGTTAAAAAAAAAACCATTCAAAAACTCATTCTCAACTCGGTCATAGGTAACCAGGGGGCCAGGGGGAAGTTACCCTCCCACTTTTCCAAAAAATGACAAAAATTCCCCTTTTGAATGTGAGATGTGCCCCTCAATTACTGTTAAGGATACAAGAACTGGTGGAAAGTGCACACTCTTTTTAAAAAGAATACTATGCCCCTTTTACTTTGTTGTTTTGTGCTCGATACAGAAATTAAATCTACAGGCAGACTGGAGGACATATGTATATAACTTGGGAAGTTCCCCATAAGAGGTCATGCCCCCCCCACACACACACACACACACACACATTTTGAAAGCTTTCTACACCCCTGCATATGAGGCTTAATCAAGAACATTTTGAACAATGTCGTGCTACCAAATGGAGGTCCATATATTGCTTGTTCTTCATCTGAGATTGGAGGCATCCCTCCGAAAATTGGACATATTTTACGGAGAAAAACAAACGATAATTTAAGGGTAGCTCTCGACCTGGACAGCAAATAGGCAAGAAAAATATGCAGGCCAAAGACAACATGGAGGATCATGGTAGAGGATCATGGTAGAGAAGGAGAGAGAGACACTCGGATGGAGCTGGAATCAAGTCGGTGGCGTGACACAAGACAGGAAGAGATGGATCTGAAGAGAGAAGGCCTGAATCTCCACATGAGGAGAAGGGAGCAGTGAGTCACACCTCAGCACTTCTACTGCAAGATTCGAACCTGCAGTTTATTGAGTCAGTTTCTACATACAACAAAATTCAGTGACTTACAAAAGACACATGATTGTTACTTATGCTTACCTTTCATTTTCAAGGTTTCCTCCATAGAATCAAGTTCATTACATATTTCTCACCATCACTGGTGATTTGCAGGATGACAGAAATATCCAAATCGCAATTGAAAAAATCTAAATCTTCTCCCAGTATCATAAAACTTCACAAATTTAGCTCACTAATAACCCAAACTCAAAAATTATCATTTTTATAGATCTACAGTATAGTCAAGCTAGTCACAAATCCTGCTCAGCATTGTCGTAATCAGCTTACAACACAGACACATCTTATGAAACACTTTGGTATGAGTATAGGAGTAAAGTACAGGTTTAGCTGGATAATGAACCATCTGCAGACCAAATACTCAGTTTTACAAGAAGCAAATTACAGGACCCCTACTATACAGTGAGCTAGAAAATGCTATGACTAACAACACTTCACTCCAAGTATAGAGTGCATTAATATCACTAACATACAGAGAAAAGGAGCTCTGTGAATGGTTTGTAGAGGCAGATAAGACTAAGAACATGAAAACAGCAAACAGAACACTTTGTAATCCACCTAAAATATTGTAATCATTATTAACCACAAATATCTAGCTTGTACAGTAAATCTTGTAAACAACACCTTACTTTCAATCAAGAATTAAAGCCAAAAGTATTATAAATTATCAGAATACTAAATTTATTCAAGTCTATCACCACAGTAGAAATTCTTTACAGCTGTGTGAATGCTTTCTTTTGCTGCATACAGTAATTGTCCAAAGCATCATTTACAATATATCCTTCTGAAATACAGTACTTCACGCTGGTTAGCAAATCACTTACTGTACAGCAATACCGCAAAGTATTATTACGATGAATGTGAATGGAAACTTGAGACAAGATGAAACGAGATCATTTCTCTCAACTAAACATGGAAGGTGACCTTCCTGTGATGCAGGTACTGTGCTGTATAAAACAAGCAATGCAGGTACGGTGCTGTACGAAACAAGCGATGCAGGTACTGTGCTGTACTAAACAAGCGATGCAGGTACTGTGCTATAAGAAACAAGCGATGCAGGTACTGTGTGCTATAAGAAACAATCGATGCAGGTACTGTGCTGTACGAAACAAGCAATGCAGGTAATGTGCTGTATCAAACAATCGATGCAGGTACTGTGCTGTAGGAAACAAGCTATGCAGGTACTGTGTGCTGTACGAAACAATCGATGCAAGTACTGTGCTGTACGAAACAAGCAATGCACGTACTGTGTGCTGTACGAAACAATCGATGCAGGTACTGTGCTGTACGAAACAAGCGATGCAGGTACTGTGTGCTGTACGAAACAATCAATGCAGGTACTGTGCTGTTTCGTGATGCAGGTACTGTGCTGTACGAAACAAGCGATGCAGGTACTGTGCTGTACGAAACAAGCGATGCAGGTACTGTGCTGTACGAAACAAGCGATGCAGGTACTGTGCTGTACGAAACAAGCGATGCAGGTACTGTGCTGTACAAAACAAGTGTATCAAAATATAACAAAGGCTTCCTCGGCGCAGAAGTTTTTTCTGAGGAATATATAATGGAAGCCTCCTTGGAAATCACAGATGTAAAAACAAAGGAAAATCAAGTTATTGGCAATTGAATATAAGAAAGAAATCTAAGAATGCGACTGACAATGACAATTTCAGACAAATAAAAATGGCAATCTTTACAACAGAATTCCTTTAAAGAAAAAAAAACTTGCATTTTGGTACTCCTTTACCAGATTCAAAAGAAAGATGAACCTACTAACTTCTTTAAAAAAATACTTTTTACTCAGTTGCATTGAAAGCAACAAATTCAATTGGCAATGAATTGAACACTGCATGTAGTTAGTGATGAGAAACTGTTAGAGCCATTACTTCCTTTTTTTCAGTTTACAAGGAATAATTTTACAGTATCATCACATTAAAACAAGAAAATGTTGAAGTTGTTTAAATGATAAGTTTAACTAAGAAATGTCTCATTATCACAACATCCACTTTGTAAATCCCACCAGACTGAAACACACAGTAAAAACAGATCTATAGAGGCACTGTCATGTAAGAGCTGTGGAAAAATCAATTTAACGATGAATGTACAGGAGCATGGACTGTCTTCACCACACGTGATTACTAATGGCTCTCAAATTAAATTTTACATTTTCGTTCAGGAAAATAAGAGGTGCATCCTATTCAAGTGTTGCTTAATAAAAAAAAAATTATGTGATGTAAACAAATGACCAATAAGAAGGCTATTTTCTCAGGCTATGCGCTATTGTATTCATGAAAGTACAGCAGGGCAGTTCGTTGTGTAGCTACATGTATGCTGGGTTTAATAGCATTGCTTCAGTAGAAACACGATACTGAGTGTGCATATCTTGTGATTAATGCTGTGTTCTGAAAACCTAGAGGTCTTTAATAGACTACATAAGCTCCAGGATTTTGCTTCATCATTTTAAGGGATGTGGACATGGTCATAGTGTTTTCAATTCTGAAAATATTCTTTGAATTTTGTTTTCATATTCTTTCAATTTCTATAGTATTATGGTTTATATGTTTCTCTAATTTTGATTAAACATACAATAATCAACAGCATTTTACAACTAAGGTGCACAATCAGGTACCATTAACAAGTGCAAAATAGTACACTTTTTAAATCATTTATTGTGAATGTATCTGTTAATTCATAATAACATATGATTTGCTCTTTTTCAGTAATACAAATGTTATCTTAATGTCATTTATTTTCAACTGATGTGTTTAACGTCCATGTTTCAATTTTACTCAGTTTCAACTTTGGAACCAAATTTGGGATCATATTGTTTATCAAAAATAAGGAACAAGGTAGAGTATATTATATAGTGTACAATGACAAAGACAGAAATTGATCATCATCAATAGAATCAGATTTGGGCTGAACATTTATTTCTATGTCACAATGATCCTCAATGATGCAGCTTTTTTTGTGTTACATGGGAATGAAAGAACAATTGCACATTTTTTAAGTACGTTAAGTATAGGTACTGCATACTGAGATCAAGGAAGCTTTTTAAATGTCAGCTTTGTATTAATAAATAAAGTGTTAATTACAAAAACTTGAGAGATTAAGGACACTGGAGGGTAGTCATGGCAACTCACGATTTTATGACATCATTTTAATCAAACGCAGCTGCGAGTATTAGGCAAGCCTTTTCTACGGAATTTCAAATGAATTTCTCATTTCTACTGACATACTCTGGATGTAGTTTGTTTGTTGCAGCTTAACAGCACTGTGCCAAGTGGGTATTATAAATTCATGGTGCTAGAATTAAATTAGAGTAGAGAATAGGTTTTCTACAAGGGGAAAATGGGAAATGAGATGAGAAAAGGAAGGTAAGGAGAGTAAGATGACAGAGAGGGGAGGATAGAGGTAATAATGAGAATGGAAAGATAAATTAGAACTAAAAAAAGTTGTTTGTTTTCCCTCCCCTGCTGCGCCTAACACGCCGAAAAATTAGGGCGCATTTTTAAAAAGTCTTTTTTTTTAATGTTCAAAAATCCCTACGCTTTATTAAAATCCCTACGCTTTATTAAAATCCTTACGCTTAATTAAAATCCCTATGCTTCATTAAAATCCCTACACTTTATTAAAATCCCTACGCTTCATTAAAATCCCTACGCTTCATTAAAATCCCTACGCTTCATTAAAATCCCTACGCTTCATTAAAATCCCTACAAAATGGCATGTCAACCACATTTGCCTGTTGACTTTTGCTGCTACTGTGGAGCAAATGAAGCCTTCTTCCCACAAGGGCTTGTAAGGCCCCCACACCAAAATGATTATCTTATTCCCCTCGGGTGCATCAGTTTTGAGAGAATTCCATTTTTATCTTTTTATTTTTAAGTACCACATTTTTCTCTCGGTCAGTAATTTAATGTTTGTACTGTACTTCCGTTTCTTCCTACATGTACTTTCTACCGAATTGCGAAAGATTGTTTCCAATAGTATTCAATATTTATTACACCTGATGTGGTTGATCTGATCCGGAACGCTGCAAATCACCAAATTATAAAATATATATAAAAAATAACCAAAAAACACAAGGTTTGGAGGTTCCGACATGCAATATGAATTTTAAATTTTCAACTACTTGTATAATAAATTTTATCACACAATGGGCTCAAAATAACACAACAAAATAACTCAGTATTCACAAGAATGGAATTTTACAATTGCTAAAATTCAACCATTTTCATACCATAAATAAGTACACTTGCTAACAACATAATTATTCCAAATATGAAACAAAACAGACCTGCAGTTGTTAGAATTTTAACATTACGTCTGCCTACCCATTAGTATGCATGCATGGTATCGCCACCAAAAACAATAGGGCACATCTACGGACCACATGATCTAAAACCCATAAAATTGTTCTTCAAATGCTGTGTTTACAAGCTCTTTTCAACAAAATCATGTTAATCCCTGCCCACGTATTAAAGAATTTCATTTTGTTTTTTTTTTTTTTGTTTCCTTAATGAGGGCTTAAAGGCACCACAATAACCAGAGTCAAATTGTGCCTGAGAGGTTAGATCATTCCAGAGGTAGGAAAGAAAGAAAATAGGGGGAGTTTGAGAGAAACACAAGAACTAAAAGTCAGAAAGCTGCGATCAAGAGAGGGGAGGTGCATGGGTGAAGAAAAAAAAAAAGTAGAGAGAGGGGGTGGGAGAGGAGGAATAAATATGGTTGTTGAGGGAAGCATGACGAAGGAAGGAGATAATTTTATCCAAAGGGTTTTTCTGGAAGAACTCGGCGATTGAGTTGTGGGGAGCGAGGGAAGCTCTGGGAAGGTTGTACAGAGGGCAAGCAAGGAGAACGTTATGGACGCCAACATGGCAGGGTATCCAGAAGAAAATAATACTTTTCTATACAGAAGAAAATAATACTTTTTCTGCAAAGGGTGGGTGAAAGGAGTTTACAGAGGAGGTGGGATGTGGACTTATCTCATTTAAGATTGAGTAAAAAAGTAAGGACAGCCTTTAAGTCAGAGAAGATGGCAAATTGGCTGAGCGGAGATTACTCAATAAAATTGAGGGCGAGGAGGATGGCCTTGGCTGAAAAGATGGACAAGTAGACAGGAAGCCTGCTACTGAGGGTGATGTCTTGGATGACGGCAGCAGCAGCTGTCTTGTCGCCTTCCTTGGAGCCATCAGTATAAATGGAGGTGTAGTTTGAGAGTTGGTCTTTGATTTGTTTGTGGAGGTTGATGAAGAGGTTAGGGTGGGTTTGGGCTTTGTGATGAGTGGAGAGGCCCAGGTGAATAGAAGGGAGGGGAATGGCCCGAGAGGAAAAGTGGGCCAGGAGAAGGTGTCAAGAGTGGCAGGGTTGATGCCAAGGTGGTGGATGTCTGACTTGATGCGTAAGCTAAAAGGAGAGGATAGGGTTTTAGACCTATCAAAGAGGGTGGAGAAATTGGGGTACCTAATGAGGCTGTAAACAGGGTTGTGGGTGTTGGTGAGGACTCAAAAGCATAGGAGAGGCTAAGCTTTCTACACCTTAGCAGAAAGGGAGGTTTGTTGGCTTCAACATAAAGGCTGGTGATTGGGGAGGTCCTGTAGGCACCCAGACAAAGCCTGAGGGCTTCACTTTGGATGGTGTTCATGTGGTTGAGGTAAGCATTGTGAGCGACACAGTAGACAATATTGCCATAGTCAAGCTTGGAACGAATGGTGAGCCTGAAGATTTTGAGAAAAGCATTGCGGTTTGCACCCCAAGTGGTGTTGGAGAGGAGGCAGAGAAGTTGAGGGAGCTCTTCCATTTCTGTTTCAGGTTGGTGGTGTGTTGCTTGTAGGAGAGCTTGGGGTCTAGATTTAGACCCAGGAACTTATTGTGATCAACTTTAGGGATGCCATTGCTATTAAGCACAAGGTTCGGGTTGGTGTGGAGTTTGTTGAAATGACAGAAGTGCATGCAGACTGTCTTGTCTTTGGAGAATTTAAAAATGTTATTGCTGCACCAGTCTTGCAGCCGGTTGAGGATGAGTTGGAGCCTATTTTTGACAAGAGAAAGCTGGGGGAGGAGTAAAAGATGGTGAAGTCGTCCACGTAGAGGGCACGCTTGACGCTGGGGCCAAGATTGTCGGAGATGTCGTTAATGCTCAGGTTGAAGAGAGTGGGGAAGAGGATGCTGCCCTGGGGATGCCCTCTTCTTGGGGGTGGGGTTAGAGAGGGTTAGAACTGCCTGGGTGAGAGGAACTTTTGAATAAAGATCCCCCATCTGTAGCCTCTGAGGCCGATGGTGTAAAGTTTGCAGATAATGCCGTATTTTCAAGTAGTGTCGAAAGCTTTCTCGAGGTCAAAAACGATGGCAATGAGGTGTTCCTTTTTTGCAAAGGATTCCCAGATAGTGGTGTCAAGCGTTATTAAGTGGTCTAGAGTATTGCGACGTTTCCGGAAGCCGCTTTGGTGAGGGGAGAGGATTCTGTTGGTCTCAAGAACCAGTTTAGTCTCTGGTTAATGATGATCCTTTCCATAATTTTACAGAGACCGCAGGTAAGGGTGATGGGGCGGTAGCTGGAGGGGTCAATACTGTCCTTCCCCAGTTCAAGGATTGGGATGATAATAGCTGTCCTCCAGATAGGGGGAAAGGAGTGTGAGGACCAAATGTGGTTGGGAATGGTGAGTAGGGTAGTGGTGGCCTTGTTGGGGAGGTGTTTTAGGAACTGAGAGGGGATGTTATCTGGGCCCTTGGAGGTGCAGCCAGCGTCATGGATGGCTTGGTTTAATTTAAAAAGGGTGAAAGGGGTGTTGTAGCTCTCCGTATTGTCGGAGGGAAAGGTGATCGCGAGCTTTTTTGGTTTTGAAAGCATTGGGGTAGTTGGCTGAGGACGAGATGTTGCTGAAAGAGGCGGTGAGGTGGTTAACAATGTCCTTTTTCGCGGTGAGAAGTTTACCATTCCAGAAGAGATGAGAGATGGAGAGACTTGCCCACCCTGCCATGGAAGCTGTTAACCATTCTCCCAATCTTCTTAGTGGGGGTGTTGGTGGTTAGGGAAGAGATGAAGTTGTTTAAAGTGTTGGTTTTACTGTCCTTGATAGTGCGCCTGGCCTTGGCACGGCTGATGCGAAAGAGGTTGAGGGTGGTCGGGTTAGTTTTGAAGTTCCGGATCTGTTCCTGTTTCTTTGGGAGTGGTTGTTTTTTAAAGTAGGATGAGAAGTATGTTCAGTAATGTTCTCTTTAGTGTCATACATATGGGTTTGGATGGTGGGCTGTTGTTGATTGGTTGTTTCTTGGTTTGATGATTGTTAGCCAGGTTGGCTTGAGTTTGATGACATTAGAGGTGTTGGGGTAGGGGACGGCGGGGGTCTTAGAGAAGGAAGGATGGTTGAGTGAAGGTGGTTTGGGTAATAGGTGTGATCGGTTGTTGGCAATGGTGATGGGCTTAGAACTGGGTAAGAAGAGCTAGGTGAGGTTTGTTTTGGTATGTGAGTCAGTTTAAGTTGTGTTAGGGTGGGCGATATTGGTGTTAGAGGAGACTGTGCTCGAGTAGGATGGTTTAGCATGGAGTGAAGCGAGAAATTGCTTCCTGGCCTCCGGGTAAGTGATGTTGGGATTAAAGGTTTTTAGTTTGGTAATTTGTTTTTTTTGGAAGCCAGGTGGGGCAGTCTTTTGAGAAGGAGGGATGGTTGGCTGGATGAGTACCGTCGCAATCGGTGCAGTGTGGGGTGCTGGTGCAGGAGGTGCTGTCATGGTCCAGGGCTCCACAGTTGCCACAGCGCGCTTGGCTGCTGCAGGAGTTTTTACCATGGCCATACCTCTGGCACTTATGACAGCGGAGGGGTTTCGGAATATAAAGGGTGACTGGGATTCTCAGGTAGCCAGCAGTGATGTGGGAAGGGAGAGTTGGTGTGGAAAACGTTAAGAAGATGGTATTAGTAGGTGTTTCGGCACCATCTCTCTTAAGGACAAGACAACGGGCTTCAGTTACGTGTTGATTTGCAAGTTCTTCTACGAGGTCTTCATCGGTCAGGTAGGCTAGGTCTCTGGTTCTGACCACACTTTTGCTGGAATTTAAGAAACGGTGTGGGGTGACTGTTACGTCAATACCGGATTGCCTTGGGTTTTGGTGGTGAGGAGAGTGGTGGCTTGAGTGTCTCTGGTGCAGTGCACCAGGAGATTGCCAGATCTGAGGGTGGAGACCTTGGGGAGGGTACCGACAAGGCCTTTAAGCGCTTTGTGAATTAGAAAAGGGGAAACTTTTTTTAAACTATCTTGTTTATTGGTGGCCTGTATTATAATAATTTGGGGAATTGGGGCTAAATAATGGTCAATAGAGGTAGTAGGTGAGTCACTGGGAGGGGAGGCAGAAGCGTTTTGTCATGATGAAGAAAAAAAAGAAAGAGAGCTATAATACACCACATACAAAACACAAAATCATGAAATGCATGTTTTATTGTTTACGTTTGTACATGGTTAGGTTTTGTGTCATTTTTTGAAAATTATGGGTCTAGAAGAAAAGTTTTCAATAATTTACTACAAACTTGTGTAAATGTTGTCAAACTTTTAAAATGAGCCTGTTCTGTATCACATGCACTCTGACACCCACCTCCCCTCTCTTTCTCTCTCCCCTCTGTCTTAGTTTATGTATTTGAATACAAAATCACACGAAATATATTATTACCGAAGAACCTTTTTTTTCTTCTAAGAAAGCGCTCTTTTGAAATCTAAAAACATAATAAGCACCTGTAATGTGAAAGCTTGTTGAACCGATGGCACCAATTTGAACCGATGGCACCAATTTGAAGCAACAGATTAAAATCTGAACCAAAGGATTTAATATTGGGGGGAGGGGCGAGCGCCCCCTCACCCTCCTCTGGCTAAGCCACTGTGTAGGTATGTATGTTTGTGACAGCCAGCTCGTAAACACGATATCTCAAGAATGACATACTAGATTCATGTCATATGTGGTACACAGTAAGCCCATGGTCTGTAGATATGCCCTATTGTTTTTGATGGTGATGTCATGCATATTAATTAGTAGGCTGGGCTTAATGTAAAAATCTTGAAATGTATCTACCCATCTATATATAAGCGTAAGTATAGGTTACAGGTTCAACATTTTCAACAGGAAAAAAGTGTTTTGACTGAATATGAGTGTCTTTTTCTTGCACAATTTCCACTGTTAGCCATTAAGTGTTGGAAAGAAATTTGGTGGTAAACTACCAGCATGCAGGTGACATTTTATTCTACTATCCATGTTTTTGTGACCTTTTTGAGAGCTTTTTGACTCAAATATTCAATAATGATGTGCCCAAATTTTCAGAGAGTTTAATTTCTATGTTAAATTTTAACATTTTCTTCTTTTCATCAATTTAATTTCTGAACTTGTGTTTGATCTTAAGCCATTTTGGGGCACCAAATACAAGAAATCTTCAAAGTTCCCAGAGCTTCGCTCCTAGACGCCAGGTTTTTTTCCACAATTTTCTAAAATTTCAGGAGAATATTATTTTTTGTCTGTTCAAGAAAGGGTTACCACTTTGTGGTTCTACATCTCTTCAAAACAAGTGTTGCAAACTAAGCTTTTCTCCTTCATTGTGTTGTAAACTCTCATCTTACTGTTATGGTCGTCTTTCTTGGGAAAGAGTGTAAAATCCAGCGTTGAAACAGATCACTTGCCATGAATGGAAACTCAAGACAGCAGAGTTAACAGGAAAAGCAATCTGGACAAAAACTCATTACTTTTAATAAATTGTAGCATTTGAATGGAATTCATTTGTGACCAGATTTTTAAGTAAGTATTAGGCCTACAATAGGTAATTGTTTTGCTTCAGATTTAAGACTTCATATTTTGGCAGCATGGTAGTTTTAAATTTCAACCACTTAAGGAACAAATTTGATTTTTTTTTTTAAATTAAACACAAAAATTGACTCATCAATGTTCCATCGTATACTCCAATCATCAAACAATGTATAATGATTGATTCAGGATACGTAGTGTCACTTTGTTACATTTGTGGTAAACATATCAAACTTTTGGTCCATTCCAACATACTGAGACTCACCCGAATTTTAACCCCTGTGTGTTAAATATGCCTAAGTAATTAATCAATTAAGTGTTCTAAGTAAAACATACCAGAAAACCAAAATGTTTAGTAGTTCCGATGCATTCTTTTATTGTTGGTTGATTTAGACTAACTGGCATTGCATATGAATCTAGTGATATTGTTCTTGAGATATCATGCTTACATGCTTGTTGTCACAAACACATACACACACACCAGCATGAGTACATAATAGGTTCCTTATGCTATAAGGGAGCATATCCAATTCTTCCCTTATGATCCTGACAAAAAAGAAAATTCTTTTGTGATTCATTCAAGCATGACCAAGCATGAAGGCTCAGAGCACACATAGTGGCCTCCTGAATTGCATGGTTCAGATGTTATGCTTTGTGCACACACACAATAGAGGGCTTAAAAGTTCCCCTTCAGGATCCTTCAGGAAGAATTGGATATTCTTCCTTAGCATATATGCATATATATATATATATATATATATATATATATATATATATATATATATATATATATATATATATACATACATACATACATACATACATACATACATACATACATACATACATACATACATACATACATATATATATATATATGCTTATACATATATAGGTTCCTTATGCTATTAGCATCAGAACCAAAAATTGTCTCATCATTTATATAAACTTCAATAAATTCAAAATTTCAGAAGTTCACAATCAAAGTAAGAGTCATAATTAGTGAAAATGAGTTAACCCTTACTCTACCACGCGGCGATAGTATCGCCGTTTTCAAACCACCTTTTTCAAAAAATAAAATCAGGACTTTACCACAGTCCTATAAGAGTAATCTTGGTATCATTTTAAAGTACTCGGATATTTTTTTTCACAAAATGAAACTTTTTTATAAAGGTCATGTTACATAATTTTTTTATTTTTCTCTTTTACATCTTACGATAATTTCAAGATCACATTTTTGCTTCAAAATCAAACACGCAAGTCCTAAGACATGATAGTATTGGTTTCTGGTACAATTTTTATAATCCCTACGTCCAATCTCTTGTTCTAGAAAAATTTCTTCAAAATTTCATGAATTTCTGCCATTTTTGACCCGTTTTTTTCAAAAAATCGTGTAACTCAAACCTTACCATCACGCATGCTTTGTTGAACCCCCGTTCGAAAGCGCTTAAAATTTCCTTTCATTTGATATATAAATAAAGGCATACCCCCCTCTATTTAGAACCCATCCTATAAGAACAAAATTACACCTCTCCAATTTGAACGACCACGTGGCGCAGAGGAAATGTACGCTACTAGCGTGCGGGCGCGTATTAAAAATTTTTAATACACATGCGGTCATGCCCTACGTGATTTGGGCATAGCCTAAATATTCGTGCTAGTCTGACCTTAGCTTAGCAAAGTTGGACAAAATCAATTTTTACGACTCCCAAATTTAATTGTACTCCATTTACACTTAGATGATTCATCAACTAATTGTGATTGTACACTTTACTGGTACACCTGCTGCATATTTACTGTAGTGTACTACTAATACTATAGGCCTAGTCCAGCTATTAGTCATATCCCACAATACACTTTTTGAGATACTGGTGGCGTGTACAGTGGGTTATTACACTTTCCATACATAAAGGTGAAGGTGTGTTGAACATTAGGCTACCAAACGTAGGCCCATGGTCAATGGGGCGAAATTTGCTTCAATCTTGCTATCTTATGTATTTGTTAATTGTAAGACGGACCTTACGACCCCAGTGAAGGGTACGTCATGTATAAGAAAAAATATGTGACGCTGGGTGCGTTTAAAGTAAATATTTGGAGCGTCACCGCAAGTACAAGAGGTGCGTCAAGGTGTGTCAATGTCCGTACAAGTTGTGCAATAGCGAGACTAGTACTATACCAATGCTAAAGGCATTACACAATAATCATCGTGCACACTGAAGGCCCAATATACAAACAATTAAATGTTTTCTGGGATGGTTTGTTCAGAGTTTATAGAAGAAAAAAATGCTTTAAAAATGCCAGGCGATCACGCATATTTCTAATTTGAACAATTTGAAACTTATCTTATTTGTCTCGGTCACACTAAAGGCCTGAGGCAAATTATAACAAGAAAAATCGCACATTCTGTTTGCTTGAATGTAAAAATGCATCAAGTTAAGGAGGCCTATAAAACCCAGCATAACATTTTTGGAAGATGTGTAGGTGATCGATTATGTTCAAAATTTTGTTTACAAAATGTATTCTTTGACAATATGCTGCGATCAAATTGACCTTTGCTCTCGCATAATGTTAATCAACATGGTGGAAACTTCCATTAATTCCTACGTTAAAATTAATGCAAAATGGCTTATAACTTTTGTTAAAAGCATATTTCAACTGTCACTTTGAAGCAGTTTGAATACTACAATGTAGGTGGTATTTTACACTTACCCGCCCAGATTTTATTTAATTTCGACAGCCATGAAATCAGATGCGTTCTTGCTTACCCCAGGGCCCATATCCGCCGTCCCCCTTTTTTACAAGAAGTATTAAAGCGGTAAAGGTTTTGCACTGCTTAAACGTTCGGTCATATGTTCTTCTTTTATTCCATGATGAAAATCTATAGCCTATGTGTTATTTTCTCTCTCCTGTTTCTTTCTTTTTAGGGGATAAGTATACATTCCACCATATGTCCCACATGGCATTTCACCATATGTCCCACATGGCATTTCACCATATGTCCCACATGGCATCCCACACTATGACCCACATGCAGACCTGCCAACCTTTAGGATCACCAAACTGTATTCTGGAACTACCTAAGTTGTATTTTTGATGAAAAAAAGTGTACTCTTCGAACGAAATGTACAAAACAAAGGTTTACTGTGGCTATTTAATGTCAGATTATGTAGTGCTTAAAATGTATTCAACCAAAAAAAAAAAAAAAAAAAATTGGGCAAGGGCTTCGCCGTATGCGGGGACTTTTAAGAAAAGTGCCCACGGAAACTTGTCAAGTGTTGAAAATGGTTATAAATTGTATTCTGAATCTGAATCGGTTAAGTCGGCAAAAATCCTTTAAGAGGACATGAACGCCAACCGAGCGTAAAAGGTATGAGTAAAAAAAAATATATATATATACAAAAATAAAAAAATTATAATAAAAAAACCCAACGTATTCTGGTGCCTAAAAACGTACAATCGTATTTGCAACATATTCCTGTATTAAATACGGCAAAATCGTACTAGTTGGCAGGTCTGCACATGGATCCCATCTTACATGTATGTCCCACATTAATCCAAACATATATACCACATTACATCCCTCCTTATGTCCCACATGACATCCCTCCCTGTGTCCCGCATTAGTGGCTTCCCACCTGATGTTCCACATGGCATCCCACCATATGTTCCACATGGTATCCCTCCTAATGTCCCAATGACATCCTACTTTGTCCCACATGGCATCACATCCCAAGTCCCACATCCCATGTCCCCATGGCCTCCCACCCTATGTCCCACATAGCCTCCTGCCCTATGTCACACATGGCATCCTACCTTATGTCACACATGGCATCCTACCTTATGTCACACATGGCATCCTACCTTATGTCACACATGGCTTCCCAACCTATGTCACACTGTGTTACTTGTAGCATCCCACCATGTCCCACATGGCATCCCACCCTGTTCCACATGGCATCCCACCTCATGTCCCACATGGCATCCCACCCCATGTCCCACATGACATCCCATAGGCTCCATAAGAAGTCTCATCCTAGCTATCACAGTCCATGATTGTGCATACTATGTATGAAAGTGTCAGTTCATATAATAACTTATATGCAAATGACTTGTTGAAATGGGGTGAGATGCCATGTTTCACATGACATCCCATATCATCCCATGTCCCACATAACATTCCATCCCATGGCAATCCACCCTATGTCCTGCATGGCATTCCACCACATATCCTACGTGGCATTCCACCCTGTTCCACATGGCATCCCACCCCATGTCCCACATGGCATCCCACCCCATGTCCCACATGGCATCCCACCATGTCCCATGGCATCCCCCCATGTCCCACATGGCATCCCCCATGTCCCACATGGCATCCCACCCCATGTCCCACATGGCATCCCACCCCATGTCCCACATGGCATCCCACATGGCATCCCACCCTATGTCTGACATGACATCCCATAAGCTTCATAAGAAGTCTCATCCTAGCTACCACAGTCCCTAATTGAGCATACTATGTATTAAAGTGTGAATTCATATAATAACTTATATGCAAATGAGTGGTTGAATAAGAAATAAAAGGTGGAGTCAAATAATTATGCCTGATATAGCCTTTGGTGTATACAACATGGTAAATATCAAATCATATGTCCTTCATGGCCCCCATCCATGTCCCACATGGCATCCTTCCCTATGTTTATATGCAATCACATCCTGTCACACTCCCTGACAAAGCATATTAAATAAAAAAGTCTGGTCAGGTCATAATACTGTAGCAACTTTATGCAAATAAGCACAATAATAAAAGTGGAGTTTAAAAAATCATGCCTAATACAACTGTTGGTGCCAAAATATTTTGAAGAATTTTAAGGATTTTAAATCTCAAGTACTACAAGAGAGACTTGAAGATTTCTGAAGAAAATTGGAAAATTATATCATTTTACAGTTATCTTCTAAGAAAATATCAAATGTATTGTAGACTTTTTAAGAAAACTAGTCATCAATCCTATCTGAAGTATCTCTGAAAAACTTAAACATTTTATAAGGAAATTCTAACCTTCCATAAGGATATCTGAAGAAACTGTAACTTTTTCTGAGGAACTCTGAAGAATTTTTAAGATTTTCTGAGGAATTCTTAAAAAACTTTAACATTTCTGAGGAAATCTCAGGACAAATCTGTGGACGGCCGGACAGCCCAACGGACGTAATTGCCATTACATAGGTTCGCATAATGCTACGCATGCGAACCAATAAAAGAAAACAAAAAGTATAAAAGCTGTAAAACTGCAAACAAATGCTATTTCCTTGTTTTAAAAAAGTATTTTCTACTTTCATCTTTGCACATAACAAAGAGTGAAAAAAAACTTCTATAAACCAGTTGTACATTCCTTCCGAGTAGGGAGCTGTCGCCCCAATTAATGGCTGCCAAGCTAATGTATAGCAAATTATCACCACACATCGCATCAGTATAAATTCTACTTTTTAACGCAAAGTCCTAAGAACTGTGTCAAAAAAAAAAAAATATCTCGCTCAATGATATGCCGCCCGCATCCCCCTTCACATGTTACTACTTTTGGGTGGTTTATAACCTGGTGACAGGTTTCCTCGAACTCCTCGGCCACGCAGCGCTAAGTTGTTGAAAGACATACTGCATGCATGCATGACACTTTTTTATGTAAACATTCAAAATGGAGGAAAACCGTAAAAAAAAAAAAAATTAAGACAACAATACCAAAAGTGAGAAATATGAGGAAATTCACTGAGTACGGGAGAGGGATGATGGAAGCATCATCTTATCTTTATTCGGAAAAACAAATGAAAATGGGGAGGGGGAAGGACAATATCATAGACCAAGTATGTTTTCACAGTAAAAAGAATCCCCCACCTCAAATTCAATGTTTGGTAATCAAATTTGCCGTTTGAAACCTGAAACAGGGAGATCTTAACAAAAAACCATGGCACTGCCGCCCCCACCTCACCCTTATCCACCCCCTTTTTCCCATTTGTAATATTTCCATTTTTTGTAAAGAAATTTAAGAAAATAAGAGAAGGGACAATACAATCTACAAGATTATGTTTTCATAAAAGAGATTGCCCCCACCTCAAATTAAACAGTTTAACGATCCCAGTTTGTCGCTTCAACTTGCAAACGAGCTGGGAGATCATATCAAAGATCCACTTCCCCGCCGCCCTCGCCTTCCCCACACCCATCCGCCCCCTTTTTGCTGTCGTAAATACTTTAATTTTTGTAGAGAAATTGAAGAAAATTACAGAGATAATCTACCAAATTACTGTATGTTTTCACAAAGGAGAATGCCCCCACCCTAAATTCGATAGCCTGATATTAAATTAAACATGTAGAAGGAATCACTCTGGAATACCCCTCCAAATCGCTATTAACCGCTGTGATCCCCGTCCCTTACCCATAACCACCAAACTCAAGTTTGTGTCTTTAGACTTCAAATTTTTGGAAGACAACATGAAAATCGGGAGGGGGCATACACCTTTGTAAGTATTTCCCTTTAAATGTGAAAATGGTAAGTATTCCCCTTTAAATGTGCCAATCTTAATTAATTGGACCCGCTAGGCCAAAGTCCAGACGCAGCTGGCGTCAATTTGTAAACAAATCTGTCAAAGGTGCTGGGAATGGGGCAGGGCATTGTTTATGATTCTTTAGAAGTTTGCTGTGTTTTTGCGGTATATGTTGCATAGAGATTACTGTTAATGAAGTTTAATGTTCGTAAGTTTCGGGTAAGAATTATAATATATCTGTTGGAAGGAAAAACATTTTCGCACGATCTAATTATAAAGAAATAAATTAGCACCTAGGCTTATCAATAGTGGGAGCAACATGTATGTTTCTGTTTACTTACGTCGCTGATTTCGAACTTTCTGGCATAGATTTGTCAAACTGCTCGCATCAGTACTGTAATTGATCGATTTAATTTTTTTTAAATTGGCCCCCAAATTTCATATCTACCTTTCTACCTTCTACAATCTACCTTTCAAATAGTCTAGTTCATACACTTTTTGAAATCAGATTTACAGTATACAATAAGCATTCGCACACTTTGACACAATATTTTGGGGGTAACCTTATTAAATAATAGGGTTGTCAGATTATATAATCTCAAACTTTTAATTGTGACCTTAACTTCAAATGATTTATGTACAGAGTTCTTTGGATCTCCCAATGAAAATTGCTTGAATTTGCACTTAGAAATGAGACAGATTTTCACTTTTAATGTGAGGTGCATCAATAATCATACATCCCAATCTGCCAATGACAGCAAGTTGAATAATGATTACGTTTTTAAAACGAAAGTTTAGATCAAACTCAATCTATTACCTTTTCTTAACTTTGTTAACACTGCTCAAAGGTCCCATTTCTGCCAATTAAAATTTTCCTAATTTCAATTGTAAATGAGGCAACTTTATCCTTTTAGGGAATGGAACACAATTACGATACATCCCAATGAAAACAATTTACATGATAATTACATTTTGACATAAAAACTTTTCAGAGAGATGTAGGCACTTATCTGGAACTTATATAACATTAGGAATTAGTCCAACAAGTAACTCTGGAGTTATGCGCCTACCATAAGGTAAAAGTTGTCAAACCTTAGAAATAAAAATAGAAAGTGTGAAAATGTTCTCAATCTTAACTTAACAGGGTCACTAAATGTCCCAACCATGATCATTACGTATGGCTACGGCCTACAAGTCCACCTGCCGAAAACGTTGGGAAATCCAGAGCTGGGAAATCCTGGCTGGTTCCGGAGCTGGGAAATCCTGGCTGCTTTCGGAGCTGGGAAATCCTGGCTGGTTCCAGAGCTAAGAAATCCTGGCTGGTTCCGGAGCTGGAAAAATCCTGGCTGGTTTCGGAGCTGGGAAATCCTGGCTGGTTCCGGAGCTGGGAAATCCTGACTGGTTTCGGAGCTGGGAAATCCTGGCTGGTTCCGGAGCTGGGAAATCCTGGCTGGTTCTGGAGCTGGGAAATTCTGGCTGGTTCTAGATAGAGTTGTGACCATTTAGTGTGTACACGCTACATGCTTGCAAATCCTTGTAAACGTTTACTAAGTACTTCATTGCGAGTAATCGTTTTTCATAGTCAGTCTTGCCGTTAAAAATCAATATGATCATTCATGATTCAAACCACACACACATTCGGCTGACAAAATTCCAATCAATGACTTTTTACAAACTGTAAACCAGTTTACCATAATCCTTCTTAAATGTGAGAATCACAAATGCCCACTAATCACCTATGAATGGGGATATTTTGCACTTTGATTTGGCCGAAATCTGAGTAGGCTAACTTGTGAAATGCAACGTAAATGTGCAGCAGTGAATAGGCCAAAATTAATAGGGCTTTAAATCACACTCAATCAAGGCCCGTTTTACAAGCTCTTAAATCAACCAACAAACACAGTCAAAATATTTTCAGGGAAATCCTGGCTGGTTCCGAAGCTGGGAAATCCTGACTGGTTCCGGAGCTGGGAAATCCTAGCTGGTTCCGGAGCTGGGAAATTTTGGCTGGTTCCCGGGCTGGGAAATTCCTGCATAGTTCCAGAGCTGGGAAATCCTGATGAGGGAGGGGAGGGGGCGTTCCAAAGCTACAAATTCCTGGGGTGTTCCAAAGCTAGGAAATCCTGGGGTCTTGAAAATCAGTTCCTCAACTGATAGATATTTTCTGGAACTGCCCATTCATGGCGTGGATAGGAAAAAACCATAACCTTCGTGAGGCCGCAGATCAGTAAACAACAGCCATCACACAATGTCAGCATACAGAAACGGGTAAGTGAAAGAAATTACAGCCAAATATGGTAAATGATTCCATAACACTTAGGCCTAGCCTAGTAGTATATTAAAAACAATCTGACAACTTTAGCTTGTTGTTGTAGGCTAAAGTTAGGCCTAACTTGACGTTAGGCCTACTAACTTAGGCTTGACTCACTTTACTGAAAGAATGTAACGTTAGGCTCAAGTGAAGCCTAACATAACAAATTAATTTTGTAACGTTAAATGGGCAGCAGAAATGTTTTTATTTATTCTTTTAATAATTCAACATAGATCACTAACCTACCTAACGCTAATCTTTCTACTAAAAATATCACATACAATGAGTCGCAGTGTTTTACGCCTACGACGAGCCTGAAATTGTGAAGAAAATACATGTCGCTCAGATATGGCCTAATGTTACGGAAGCCTATATCTACTTCATATTAGGATAAAGTAAAGTGACAGTCGAACAGCTAACGACGTACGTTGGTGCTTGAACTTGAAGTCAATGAAAGTAATATTAAAAGACGAGTCACGCTCAGAATTGTCCTATCTTACACTGAATGTTCATATCATAAAAAGCAACGTTGTCCCTTAAAATTGAAAGGAAACTGCAACTAACCTTTTATGCCCACAACTTGCAACCTTTACTACTGTACCGAACGAATGATGTACAAATCGTACGATGTGTGTTGTTATTATGCCTAGCCTAATAGCACTACAAAATGCATAGTCTGCTAGCAGCCTACGGTACCAAGGCCTAATACAATATTGCGAAGAATGGTTAAATGTGTTAGTTTACATTAAGTTGAAGAAAAACGTCGTACTTAAGTTTTATACAGGTCCACCTTTACTAAGTTTATTTTTCACCCTCGACCCTCACACAAAAATAAAAGTAACAAAGAAACAGATCATGTGAAGGAAACATATTTTTGCCAGTGTTTATTGTCAGAGGTGTGGTTGGGAATGGCCCTTGTTAAAAGAGGGAAATAAAGTGCCCAACACTACCAAATTTCCCTTTTCAAATAACTATTTTAGGTCTTTTATATTAGGTCTTTTATATTAGGGGCGTAACCAGAGAATGCTTTTTTTTTTTTTTTAGGAAGGGGGAAGCCGAAATTTTGAGGGGGCCATTTTTCTATAACACCGTTCGGCTGTTGATAGGTAATTACTTCACACAATTTAACTGAGGTGGGTTTTATCAGCCACTCACCCCCCACTCCCCAACTCCCCCACTGACCTACCCCACTCCCCTTCCCCACTTCCCTTCCTTACTCCCCACTCCCTCACACCCCTTCCCACTCCCTTCCTTACTCCCCACACCCCTTCCCCACTCCCTTCCTCACTCCCCCACACCCCTTCCCCACACACCTTCCCCACTCCCCTTCCCCACTCCCCTTCCCCCCCTTCCCCACCCCTTCCCCACACCCCTTCCCCTTCCCCACTCCCCTACCCACTCCCCTTCCCATTTTCCTTCCCACTCCCTTCCCACTCCCTTCCCTCCCTTCCCACTCCCCTTCCCACTCCCCTTCCCATTCCCTTCCCACTCCCTTCCCCACTCCCCTTTCCCACTCCCCCTTCCCTACTCCCCTTCCCCACTCCCCTTCCCCACTCCCTTCCCCACTCCCTTCCCCACTCCCCTTCCCCACTCCCCCCCTCCCTTCCCCACTCCCTTCCCCACTCCCCTTCCCACTCCCCTTCCCACTCCCCTTCCCACTCCCCTCCCCACTCCCCTTCCCCACTCCCCTCCCCACTCCCTTTCCCACTCCTTTCCCACTCCCTTTCCCACTCTCCTTCCCCACTCCCCTTTCCCACTCACTTTCCCCACTCACTTTCCCCACTCCCCTTCCCCACTCCTTCTTCCCCACTCCCCTTCCCATTTCCCTTCCCCACTCCCCTGCCCACTCCCCTGCCCTTCCCCCTCCCCCTCCACTTCCCCCTCCTCACTACCCCTCCCCACTCCCCACCTTTGCTTGAATTTCTCAACAACAACAAATCCTGAAAAGGGTCAATCTTTAAGATATGGTTAAAAAAAAAAATGAAAACTTGGAAAAATGTGTCTGCAAATGGTAACCCAAACATGCCAAATGCTAATCTCAGCTGATTTTAACGTTAAAGCCATTTTGGGCATTCAAAAAAAGAACTCTGCAGAACTCCCCACACCCACCTCCGTTACAGGGGCCGTGGTGTGACCCTATGTTTGTTCTCAAGTTACAGTGAAATAGGAGCTGTTGACAATAAAAATCACGGTATCTGAGATATTCATAAAAGCTACACCCTAGGGGGCACTTCCCCCTGCACAAAACATAGGTGACAAAGATTAAAAAAGAAACTGGAGAAAATTGACATCAAAACTTGTGTCATTATACTTATTCTTTCAGAGGCACTATCTAACATGGGTAAATACTAAAAATCACGGTATCTGAGAGATTAATAAAAGCTACACGGCAGGGGGAACTTCCCCCTGCACTAAACATAGGTGACAAAGATTAAAAAGAAAACTGTGCAAAAATTGTCATAAAAACCTGTTTCATTATACTTATTCGTTCGTAGGGACTATTTAACATGAGTTGACGCTGAAAATCACAGTACCTAATAGATTCATAAGAGCTACACGGTAGGGGGTACTTCCCTGCACAAAACATAGGTGTCACAATTTAAAAAGGAAACTGTGCAAAAACAATTGTCATCAAAATCTGTTTCATTGTACTCATACTCTCGGACGGACGATTTAACAAAGGTTAACACTAATATTCACGGTATGTGAGAGAATTACGGTATATGAGAGATTCATGAGAGCTGAACAAAACATAAGTGACAAAGACTAAAAAAAATCCTGTGCTAAAAATTGTCACGAAAACCTGTTTCATTATATTCATTCTTTCAGAGGGACTATTTAACAAGGGTTGACCCTACAAATCACAATATCTTACCCCTGCACAAAACATAGCTGACAAAATTTAAAAAGGAAAATGTAAACAAAATTGTCATAAAAACCTGTTTCATTATACCCATTCTTTCGGAGGGAACTTTTAACAAAGAATGAAAAGAAAACTCCGCTTTCTGAAAGATTCATGAAAGCTACAACGGTATGGTGCATCTTCCCCTGCACAAAACATAGGTGTCAGAAATTAAAAAACGAAACTGCAAAAAAATTGTTATCAAAACCTGTTTCATTATACTCATTCTTTCAGAGGGACTAATAATCACGGTATATGAGAGATTCATGAGAGCTACAAGGTAGATGGTATTTCCCTCTGCACAAAACATAGGTGACAAAGATTAAAAAGGAAAATGTGCAAAATAATTGTCATGAAAACCTGTTTCATTATACTCGTTCTTTCGGAGGTACAAATAATCACGGTATATGAGAGATTCATGAAAGTTACAAGGTAGGTGGTATTTCTCTCTGCACTAAACATAGGTGACTAAAGAAAAAGAAAAAATTTCCAAAAAAATTCTTGAAAACCTGTTTTATTATACTCATTTTTTCGGAAGGACTTTTTAACAAGGGTTGACACGAAAAATAACGGTATATTAGAGATTCATAAAAAAAGTACACGGTAAGGTGCATTTCCTTCTGCACCAAACATAGGTGACAAAGATTAAAAAGGAAAATTTGCAAAAAATTGTCATGAAAACTTGTTTCATTATACTCGTTCTTTAGGAGGGACAAATAATCACGGTATCTGAGATATTCATGAAAGCTACACGGTACGGTGCATTTCCCCGTGCACAAAATATAGTTGACAAAGATTAAAAAGGGACCCGTCCAAATAAATGTCATGAAACCTGTTTCATTATGCTCATTTTTTCGGAGGAACTATTTAACAAGGGTTGACCCTTAAAATCACCATATCTGAGAGATTCATAAAAACTACACGATACGGTGCATTTCCCACTGCATAGGTGTCAAAAATTAAAAAAGAAACTGCCAAAAAATTGTTATCAAAACCTGTTTCATTATACTCATATTTTCGGAGGGACTATTTAAGAAGGGCTGACCATCAAAATCACTCAACGCTACACGGTACGGTGCATTTCCAACCTGCACAAAACATAGGTTACAAAGAATAAAAAGGAAACTGTGCAAACAATTGTCATGGAAACAAAAAATGTTAAAAGAAACTGCAAAAAAAAAGGGTCATGAAAACCTGTTTTATTATACTCATACTTTCGGAAGGACCTTTTAACAAAGGTTGACACGAAAAATTACGGTATATGAGAGATTTATAAAAGCTACACAATAACGGTGCATTTTTCCTGCACGAAACATAGGTGTCAAAAATTAAAAAGGAAATTTTGCACAAAAATTGTTATCGAAACTTGTTTCATTACACTGTGTGTACAAAGATAACTACTGGCACAAAACAAATCAAACATGGTAAAAAGCCTTCCTTTGAATATGCTATATGGCGTGTGCAAATTAGTAGTACTGACGTTATGAACATTGTAGGTGTCTATCACCCTCCCCGTTCCGACAAAAATCCCAGCAATTCAACGTTTGTAAATGAATTCTCCATCTTCTTAGCCAATGAGGTTCTGCAGTTAGAGAACATTTTAATAACTGGTTATTTTAATATAAGGGTAAACCACCCGAATGATAATGACGTCGTAGCATTCAAAGATAACCTTTAATCGTTAGGATTGGACCAGCATGTTCATTTTCCAACCTACAATTAAGGTAACACTGTCGATTTGCTTATATCTAACAACCAGGGCAAATTGAAAATCAATGAATGCTCCCAACTGCCCAAGGCCCGTTTTTGTCGGATCACAGTGCAGTTTCTTGCATTACAACAATTGAGAGGACTGATGTTTCTCGCAAGAAAAAGACATTCAGAAAACTGAAAAATGTGTCTGTCCAGAATCTACTCGGCGATATGGACCTTGATTAGATCATGCAAAGCAACGGTTGTCTTCACGAGTTGGTTGCAGTATTTGATGTGGAAGCCACAAAAGCATTAGATATACATGCTCCTCTTGTTCATAAAGTAATCACAGTAAGGGACACAAAGCCTTGGTACACAGACGAAATTAAAGAACAGAAAAGAGTGATGAGAAGAAAGGAGCGTTTATGGAAACAACTTAAAACTCAAGAATCATGGAAAGATTTTAAAACTGAAAGGTATAAGTATAAAAAGATGCTAAAAGATTCAAAAAGGAAGACAATTAACGATAAAGTAACAGAGTGTGGCAACGATCAACAAAAATTATTCACACTTGTAGCTGAACTAACTGGCACTAAATCTAGCAACCCTCTCCCAATGGGTAAATCAGACGAAGAACTGGCAGAAGAATTCTCTGAATTCTTCATCAACAAAATCTCACAAATTCGTGATGAACTTGACCATCACCCCAAATATTCTCCAAGCAGCAGAAAGGATATTTCACAACTCGATACTTTTAACGAACTGTCTGAGACGGAGATTGGCAAGATCATCACCTCCATGCCAACAAAATCAAGCGATTGTGATATTCTACCCACAAAGTTTATTAACCCTTACTCTACCACGCGGCGATATTATCGCCGTTTTGAGTGCCCCGTCTTTGGCCCCGCCTCCCGAGCGCATTTTCAAAACAGTGCTGGTAGAGTAAGGGTTAAGAAACCCGCGACATATGCGCCAACCCGAACATATAGGCAGCATGATCCCGGTGGGCGGCCCAGCGGGTCCCGGAAGCGAAAGGGGCCCGACTTTTCTGCCTGGAAGACAGAGGACCCTTCAATGATCACGCCTTGATTAACCCTTACTCTACCACGCGGCGATATTATCGCCGTTTTGGGTGCCCCGTCTTTGGCCCCGCCTCCCGAGCGCATTTTCAAAACAGTGCTGGTAGAGTAAGGGTTAAGAAATCCGCGACATATGCGCCAACCCGAACATATAGGCAGCATGATCCCGGTGGGCGGCCCAGCGGGTCCCGGAAGCGAAAGGGGCCCGACTTTTCTGCCTGGAAGACAGAGGACCCTTCAATGATCACGCCTTGATTAACCCTTACTCTACCACGCGGCGATATTATCGCCGTTTTGGGTGCCCCGTCTTTGGCCCCGCCTCCCGAGCGCATTTTCAAAACAGTGCTGGTAGAGTAAGGGTTAAAGAAGGTCTGAATGTTCTTCTCTTATTATTGAAGAAACTCGTAAACAAGTCGCTTGAAAGTGGTGTTTTTGCCGATAATTGGAAATCTGCTCTGATACGTCTCTCCTCAAAAAACCTAAGTTGGACTTAAAACTACAAAACTACAGACCTATTAGTAATCTTGGGTTCATTTCAAAACTCGTTGAGAAAGCAGCACTGTTTCATTTCAATACACATTGTGCTGATCACAACCTTCTGCCAGACTATCAATCGGCCTATCGTCAACATTACAGTTGTGAAACAGCCCTCACAAAAATTGTGAATGACATTCTTTGGGCTATGGAAAAACAGGAGGTGTGTGCGTTGGCAGCAATCAATTTATGTGCTGCTTTCGACACCGTAGACCATGGGGTATTGCTAAATGTTCTCGAGGCTAAATTTGGTATCACAGGAGCCGCCCTGAAGTGGTTCGAAAGCTATCTTTTAGATCGAAAGTGCAAAGTTCAAATCGGCGATATATATTCCATCTCAAAGAATCTACAATTCTCAGTTCCACAGGGATCGTGCATGGGTCCGATATTGTACCTTGCATATGCAAGCACCTTACAAGAAATAATTCCCACCCAGATTTCAGTCTACGGATACGCCGATGATCACGCCCTGGCGACCAATTTCAAAGCGAATGACAAGACATCGGAGAGACAGTCAATTACTCAGCTAGAGAAATGCATGGACAACATCAAAGACTGGATGGATCTCAACCGCCTTAAAATGAACAGTACAAAGACAGAGTTTATTCTTTTTGGTCAGACTAAGCAGTTGCAGAAAACCGATACTCACTCAATTGAAGTGGTGGATGACACTATTGAAAGATCCGACTCTGTTAGATATCTGGGTGTATATTTAGATAAAACATTATCAATGGACAAACATATATCTCACATTTGTAGAATCTGTATGTTAAATTTGCAAAGAATCAAACTCATTCGTTCCTTTCTTTCTGTTGACTCGTGCAAGATATTAGTTCAATGTTTAGTTATTTCACACCTTGATTATGCCAACGCTATCTTAGCCACCCTACCTAAAAGTCATCTCAACAAGCTCCAGAGAGTACAGAACTATGCTGCAAAACTTATTTTAAAATGTCACATAAGAGACAGTTCTACAAAAAGCTTAAAACAACTACACTGGCTCCCCATTCACGCTCGAATTGACTTCAAAATCCTTACCTTAGTTTTTAAATGCCTTCATGACAGCGCCCCATTTTATCTTAAGTCTTTAATAATCACGGTATATAAGAGATTCATAAAAGGTACACGGTACGGTGCATTTTCTCCTGCACAAAACATATGTGACAAAGATTTAAAAGAAGAGAAAAAAATGAAAAAGTAGTCACAAAAACCTTTTTCATTATACGCATTCTTTTGGAGAGATTATTTAAGAAGGTTTGACACTAATAATCACATAATATGAGAGATTCACAAAAGTTACAATGTAGGGGGTATTTTCCCTGCAACGAAACATAAAAGACACAGATTAAAAACAGACCTATTCTAAAAATTGTCACGAAAACCTGTTTTAATATATTGATTTTTTCGGAGGGACTATTTAACAAAGGCTCACCCTTAAAATTACAATATGTGAGAGATTAATAAAAGCTACAACGGTACGGTGCATTTCCCCCTGCAATAAAAAATTATAAAGGAAACTGCAAAAAAAAATGTCATGAAAACCTGTTTTATTATACTCATTCTTTCGGAAGGACCTTTCATTCAACAAAGGTTGACACTAATAATCACAACATATGAGTGATTATTAAATTCCTCTGCACAAAACAGGTGACAAAGAATGAAAAGGAAACTGTGCAAACAATTGTCGTCGAAACCTGTTTCATTATATACCAAATCCTTCAGAGTTACTTTTTAAGTGCCATAAAAGACCTTTTATGAATCTCTCATATACCGTGATTATTAGTGTCAAGCTTTGTTAAATAGTCCCTCTGAAAGAATGCGTATCATTACAGGTTTTCGTGACAATTTTTTGCACATATTCCTTTTTGATCTTTATCATCTATGTTTTGTGCTGGAGGAAATGCACCGTACCGTGTAGCTTTAATAAATCTCTTATATACTGTGATTTTTCGTGTCAACATTTGTTAAATATCCTTCTGAAAGAATGAGTATCATAAAACGCATTTTTCGTGACAATTTTTAGAACAAATCCGTTTTTAATCTTTGTCACTTATGTTTCGTGCAGGGGAAATACACCTTACATTATAGCTTTTATCAAAATCTCATATTCCGTGATTACTAGGGTCAACCCTTGTTGATTAGTTAGGGTTAGGGTTATTAGTCAAAGGGACTAATTAACAAGGGTTGACCTTAAAAATCACAATATCTGAGAGATTCATAAAAGCTACACCGTAGGAGGGCACTTTTTCCTGCAAAAAAGGATAGGTGACAAAGATTAGAAAGGAAACTGTGCAAAACATTGTCATGAAAACCTGATTTATTATACTCATTTATTCAGAAAGATATTTTAACAAATGTTGACACGAAAAATCACAGTATATGAGAGATTTATAAAAGCTACACGGTACTGTGCATTTCCTCCTGCAACAAAACATAGGTGATATAATTAAACAGGGATGTGTGCAAAACTTTGCCTCGAGAACAAAGTTCTCGAGACAAAGCATTCTTTTAAAGGGACTATTTAACAAGGGTGGACCCTGAAAATCAGAATATCTGAGAGAGTCATAAACGCTACACGGTAAGGGTGTATAGTGAAACTTTGTAACACTATACCGCCTGCACAAAATATTAGAGATAACAAAGAATAAAAAGGAAACTGTGCAAACAATTGTAATGAAAACTGTGTTTCACTATACTCACTCATTCTTTCGGCAGAACTATTTAACATGGGTTGGCGCTAAAAATCACAATATTTGAGAGATTCATAAAAGCTACACAATAAGAAGGCACTTCCCCCTGCACAAAAGATAGGTGACAAAGAATAAAAAGGAAACTGTGCAAACAATTGTTATGAAAACTTTGTTTCATTATACTCACTCTTTCTTTCAAAGGGACTATTTAACATGGGTTGACGCTAAAAATCACATTATCTGAGAGATTCATAAAAACTACACAATAAGAGAAAACCTCTCCCTGCACAAAAGATCGGTGACAAAAAATAAAAAGGAAACTGTGCAAACAATTGTCATGAAAACTTTGTTTCATTATACCCACTCATTCTTTCGGCAGGACTATTTAACATGGGTTGACGCTAAAAATCACATTATCTGAAAGATTTATAAAAGACACAATAAGAGGGCACTTCCTTCTGCACAAAAGATAAGTGACAAAGAATAAAAAGGAAACTGTGCAAACAATTGTCATGAAAACTTTGTTTCATTATACTCACTCATACTTTCGCAAAACTATTTAACATGGGTTGACGCTAAAAATCGCAATTTTGAGAGATTCATAAAAGCTACACGGTAAGGATAACGGCACTTCCCCCTGCAACAAAACATGATGATGGAAACAGTGCAAAAAAAAAAAAGTGTCATGAAAACCTGTTTCATTATTTATACCCATTCTTTCAGAAGGACTTTTTAACAAAGGTTGACATGAAAAATCACCATATCTGAGAGATTCATCAAAGCTACACGATACGGTGCATTTCCCACTGCATAAGGTGTCAAAATTTAAAAAAGAAACTGCAAAGAAATTGTTTTAAAAACCTGTTTCATTATACTCATTCTTGTGCAGGGACTGTCACGGTATATGAGAGAGATTCATAAAAGCTACACGGTACGGTGCATTTCCCCCTGCACAAAAAATAAGTGACAAAGATTAAAAAGGAATGTGTGCAAAACATTGTCACGAAAACCTGTTTCATTATACGCATTCTTTTAGAGGGACTATTTAACAAAGGTAAGACTATAATCACGGTATATATGAGGTTCATAAAAACTACAATGTAGGGGGTAATTCCCCTGCACGAAACACAAGTCTCTTTTTTATCTTTGTCTCTACAAAGATAAAAAAGGGACTTGTTCTAAAAATTATCACAAAAACCTGTTTCATTATACTCATTCATTCGAAGGGACTATTTAACAAGGGTTGACCCTAAAAATCACGATATATGAGAGAATTACGGTATATGAGAGATTCATGAGAGCTGAACAAAACATAAGTGACAAAGACTATAAAAAAAACCTGTGCTAAAAATTGTCACGATAACCTGTTTCATTATTCTTTCGGAGGGACTATTTAACAAGGGTTGACCCTACAAATCACAATATCTTACCCCTGCACAAAACATAGCTGACAAAATTTAAAAAGGAAAATGTAAACAAAATTGTCATAAAAACCTGTTTCATTATACCATTATACCATTATACCATTCTTTTGGAGGGAACTTTTAACAAAGAATGAAAAGAAAACTCCGCTTTCTAAAAGATTCATGAAAGCTACAACGGTACGGTGCATCTTCCCCTGCACAAAACATAGGTGTCAGAAATTAAAAAAAGAAACTGCAAAAAAATTGTTATCAAAATCTGTTTCATTATACTCATTCTTTCAGAGGGACAAATCACGGTATATGAGAGATTCATGAAAGCTACAAGGTAGATGGTATTTCCCTCTGCACAAAACATAGGTGACAAAGATTAAAAAGGAAAATGTGCAAAATAATTGTCATGAAAACCTGTTTCATTATACTCGTTCTTTCGGAGGTACAAATAATCACGGTATATGAGAGATTCATGAAAGTTACAAGGTAGGTGGTATTTCTCTCTGCACTTAACATAGATGACTAAGATAAAAAAGGAAAATGTGCACAAAATTGTCATGAAAACCTATTTTATTATACTTGTTCTTTCGGATGGACAAATAACCACGGTATATGAAAGATTTATGAAAGCTACAAGGTAGGTGGTATTTCCCTTTGCACAAAACATAAGTGACAAAGATCAAAAAGAAAACTTTTCCAAAAAAATTCTTGAAAACCTGTTTTAATATACTCATTTTTTCGGAAGGACCTTTTAACAAGGGTTGACACGGAAAAATTACGGTATATTAGAGATTCATAAAATACACGGTAAGGTGCATTTCCTCCTGCACAAAACATAGGTGACAAAGATTAAAAAGGAAAATTTGCAAAAAATTGTCATGAAAACCTGTTTCATTATACTCGTTCTTTAGGAGGGACAAATAATCACGGTATATGAAAGATTCATGAAAGCTACCCGGTACGGTGCATTTCCCCGTGCACAAAATATAGTTGACAAGGATTAAAAAGGGACCCGTCCAAAAAATTGTTATCAAAACCTGTTTCATTATACTCATTCTTTCGGAGGGACTATTTAGGAAGGACTGACCATCAAAATCACTCAACGCTACACAGTACGGTGCATTTCCCCCTGCACAAAACATAGGTTACAAAGAATAAAAAGGAAACTGTGCAAACAATTGTCATGGAAACTTTGTTTCATTATACTCGTCTTTCGGAAGGACTATTTAACATGGGTTACCGCTAAAAATCACAATGTATGAGAGAGTTATGAAAAACTAACACAGTAGGGGGCACTTCCCCTCAGAGAGATTAATAAAAGCTATAATGTAAGGTGTAATTCCATTGCACGAAACAAAAGTGACAAAGATGAAAAACGGACCTGTTCTAAAAATTGTCACGAAAACTGCGTTTCATGATACGCATTCTTTCAGAAGGACTATTTAACAAGGGTTACCGCTCAAAATTACAGTGTATGAGAGATTCATAATAAAAACTCACAGAGTAGGGGGCACTTCTCGTGCACAAAACATAGGTGACAAAGATAAATAAGAGACCTGTGCAAATAATTGTCATGGAAACCTGTTTCATTCTTTTGAAGGAAGTAATTAACAAGGGTTGACACTAATAATCACGGAATATGAGAGATTGATAAAAGCTATAACGTAGGGTGTAATTCCCTTGCACGAAACATAAGTGACAAAATTAAAAACGGACCTGTTTTAAAAATTGTCACGAAAGATACGTTTTATGATACGCATTCTTTCGGTAGGACTATTTAACATGGGGTACTGCTAAAAATCACAGTGTATGAGAGATTTATAAAAAGCTAACACAGTAGGGGGCACTTCCCCGTGCATAAAACATAGGTGACAAAATTTAAAAAGGGACCTGTGTCTTTACACATGAAACAATTGTCATGAAAACTTATTTCATTATACGCATTCTTTCAAAGGGACTAATTAACAAGGGTTGACCTTAACCCTTACTCTACCGGCACTTTTTTGAAAATGCGCTCGGGAGGCGGGGCCAAAGACGTGGCACCCAAAACGGCGATGATATCGCCGCGTCAAGGGTTAATCAAGGCGTGATTATTGAAGGGTCC